>BPLQ01013610.1:1066229-1418729 GCA_021605075.1 Caerostris darwini | reverse complement strand
ACCGAAACCTGTGCGAGAGCACCGAACTGCCATCAGGCCACTTTCATTTGTAATAAAAAAGAAAACAGAAAACCGTCTTAAAAATTACAGAATGCAAACCGAACAGCAAAACCAAATTACAATCACTTTAATGCCACTAAACTTAATGCCACTTTTTTCAGTAAATTCCACCAAAACTACCCAAACAGCTGAGCAACTATTAAAATTCTTCTTCTGGAGCAGCTCAATCCAAATTTTTTTTTTTTAAGGTCCTTGCAAAAATAAAATATTTAAAACCTAAAAACTGCAATCCAAACCATGCCACACACCAAGTCCTAAAGGTCCTCTTCCTACACTTTTTTTCACTTTATTCTTTTTCAAACTAGAACTATTTTCACTCAAACTAAAATGCACGACCGTCTTTATAGACATATGTGTGAGTATATAAATCAGTAATACAAAAGCCCTAAAAAAATGCCTCGTTTGTAATAAAAGAATACCGCTGTAAAAATTACAGAATGAATATTCATATTGAATATACATTCTGGAATTTTCTGGTGAATTCGGCTTTTGTTTGAGGGGTTTTCGTAGTATGGTTTTGAAGCCCCTTTGTATATCCAATGGCTATAAGTACTCGTAGTGCGTTGATCGATTCTTTCCTCTAGAAGATTCACATTTATCATTTTTGGCATTTTCCCATGCCTATTGAGCTGTAGAGTGCTTCTCATTGTATTTCGAATACTTCATTCTTCATTTATGGCTAGAATTTTCAAACTTTGATATATTCTCTT
Source organism: Caerostris darwini (assembly GCA_021605075.1). Lineage (NCBI taxonomy): Eukaryota > Metazoa > Arthropoda > Arachnida > Araneae > Araneidae > Caerostris > Caerostris darwini. Next base: position 1,417,959 of record BPLQ01013610.1, on the reverse strand, counting down.
GGCTATTGAATGTGATAGTGTTTCTTGTAGAATTGGGAATACTTCATCCTACATCTATCTTACTTTTGTATATTCTTTCAAAAATTCATGAGCAATTTATTCTTCACGTAGTTCTCGATCTATTCAGTATTGCTATATTCATGTGGCTATTTGAATTTGGCCATTCTTGTAGTATTCCAATCCATTGCTCTATATATCTCGTGCATTATTAAACATCGGCCTATTCCTGAGTTTAATCATCCGTTCTCGAATGTTCACACGTTGATAAGTTGAAATTTGCCGAGAAGATTTCAGTTTTTTTCATTTTAAAGTCTTTGAAAAAAAATATTTCACACTTAAAAACTGCAATCGAAACTATACCACTCACAGAGTCCTAAAGGTCCTTTTCCTACTAGACACACTTTTTTTTTTCATTTTATTCTTTTTCAAACTAGAACCCTTTTAACCCAAACTAAAATGCACGACCATCTTTATAGATATAGTATATGCACATCTCTAAATATATAGACGGTCGTATATATATGCATCTAACCCTTGACACCCACGACTTTGCATAAATCTATTCTTATTTCCTTTCCCGGAATTTCCTCGTCTCCGGAGATGAAATGAATAAAATAGACACTCGCTCCTTTTTAAAACGGGAGTCGCCGAAAGGAGGGGTGAGGGGAGGTGGGGGTGGAGGAGATGTTTTTTATTGCGGTTGTCGGGAAATAGACCGTTTATCATTTCCAGGGCCCTGACGTTCTATTTTTTTTTTCCAGAAGTTTCCAGACGTTTTATCTCTGTGCTAAAAGCATCTAATCGTTCATCTCTTTCGCTCGCTGCGGAATTTTTTTCCAATTTTTCCTGTTTAGCTTCCCCCCCCTTTTTTTTTCCTGCAGAGGTGACTCGGAGGAGGAGAGGGGAAGGGATTAAATTCGGGGTCTGTCTTTTGACGAGTGTCTTCTCTCTGGGAATAAAGGGTTCGCGTTTGGTATATATATATTTATACCGTTGTTGTGTTTTATATATTTTTGTGTGCTTTTTTTGTGCCCTGCTGTTTATCTGGTACCATTTGCCCACGGATTAATATGTAGTGGAAGCTCTTATTCGCTTGGAAGGGAGAAATGGGGACGTTGTTTCATAGGCTCAGTTTCTAGTAAGACGTGTATATATATACATATATCTATATATATTTGTTCTAATGCAGCTGGCAAACATTTAGACAATTGTCTTTTATGCCTTAAGGCAAGCTCTGCATAGACTTTACTTACTTAGCACTACCTAGGAAGTGCGTGTAGCTGGAAGATAGGCTGCGGATTAGAGTAACATTACAACCACAACACTGTACGATCCTATTAGGCAGGGACCTACGGTTTAAAGGGGATTCCAAAACAAATGAAGAATCCCTGGCACCGCCGGGATTACCAATCCGAAATCTGTGGTACCGAGTGTCAGAGCGCTAGCCTCTCGGCCATTCAGGCCACTCTCGGTTGTAATAAAAAAGAAAAAAAAACTCTTTATAAATTACGGAATGCAAACCGAACATCTAAAAAAAATTACAATCACTTTAATGCCACACTAAACTTAATGCGATCACTTAATGCCGCTTTTTTTCATTAAATGCCAAGGAAACTACCCAAACAACTCGTGAGAAACTATTAAAATTCTTCACCATGGAGAAGCTCAATCCGAATTTTTTTCATTTTAAGGTCCTTGAAAAATAAATATTTCACACCTAAAAACTGCAATCCAAACCATGGCACTCACTCATAAAATTCCTTTTCTTACTAGAGATACTTTTTTTTTCATTCTATGTTCTTTCAAACTAGAACCCTTTTCACCCAAATAGTAAAATGCACGACCTTCTTTATAAATATATATATATATGTGTGTGTGCGTATATATATGCACAACTATATCAATATATATATATATATATATATATCACATATATATCATATATATATATATGCACATAACCCTTGACACTCACAACTTTGCATAAATCCATTTTTATTAATTTTACCGGAAGTCCCTCCTCTCCGGAAATGAAATGAATCAAATAGACACTCGCTCCTTTTTAAAACAGGAGTCGCCGAAAGGAGTGGGGGTGGAGATGTGTTTTATTGCGGTTGTCAAAAAATGAACCGTTTATCATTTCTAGGCCCCTGACGTTCCTTTTTTTCTTCCAGAAGTTTCCAGCCGTTTTATTTCTGTGCTAAAAGCATACCAATCGTCCGTCTCTTTCGCTCACCGGGGAAGTTTTTCCCAATTTTTCCTGTTTTTGCCTTTTTTCCCCGTTTTTTTCTCCCGGAGAGGGTTTGACTCGGACGAGAGAGTGAGAGAGGGGGGGGATTAAATTCGGGGGCCAAATCGTCTGTCTTTTGAAGAGTGTCTTTCCTTCAGGGAATAAAGTGTTCGCGTTTGGTATATATATTTATACCGTTGTTGTGTTTTATATATATTTTTTATGCTTTGCTGTTTGTGTGCTCCATTTGCCCATGGATTAAGATGGAGTGGGACCTCTTTCTTGCTTTGATAGGAGTAGTTGTTTCATACGCTCAGTTTCTAAGAAGAAAGGCGTATATATATATGTATGTGTGTGTGTGTGTGTGTGTGTGTGTACACAGGAATGCTACTATTCTTAGACATTTTCTCCATGTTGCAACGATCCCTGATTTATTTGTAAAAATTTGTGGGTTTTTTTCCAGTTTTCCTGTATGAGATAATTATGAATAGACATCAGAGTGAATATAATTTTTTAAAAGATGAAATAATTCAGAATTAATCGTCAGATGGAATTAATAAGGAACAAGACGTTTTATAATTTGTTAATGGAGTCTAATGGCCGAGTATCTAACGGCTGACGCTCGGTACCATTGGTTTCGGGTTCCAGTCATGCCATTACCATGGATGTGTGTAGTGGTTCGGTATCCACTTTAAACAGAAGGTCCCGGTCTAATAAGATTGTAGAGTGTTTCGGTGGCATTTTTACTCCGCGTCCGTAGCTTATCTTCAAGTTGCACACGCCCCCTGGGTAATGCAAAATGAGTAACGGCGGTGCAGCAATTATGGCATAAAAAGATCACGGTCTAAGTATTTGAAAGTAGCATTAGAAAAAAAAACGTCATTGAAAAAAATATTTCACACCTAAAAAGTACAATCCAAACCCTGTCACACACATAGTGTTATAGGTCCTTTTCCTGCTAGGGAAACTTTTCTTTCTCTTTTATTCTTTTTCAAACTAGAACCCTTTTCAGCCAAACTAAAATGCACGACGTCTCTAAATTTATATATATATATATATATATGTATATAAAAGATATATATATATAAAAGATATATATATATATATACACGTAACCCTTGACACCCACAACTTTGCATAAATCTATTCTTATTTCCTTTCCCGGAATTCCCATCCTCTCCGGAAATGAAATGAATAGAATAGACACTCGCTCCTTTTTAAAACGGGAGTCGCCGAAAGGATAGGAGGGGGGGGGGAGATGTTTTTTATTGCGGTTGTCGAGAAATATACAGTTTATCATTTCTAGGGCCCTGACGTTCTACTTTCTTTTTTATTTTTTTTCCAGAAGTTTTTTTCTCTGTGCTAAAAGCATCCAATCGTTCGTCTCTTTCGTTCACCGTGGAAGCTTTTTCCCATTTTTCCTGCTTAGCTATTTTCCCGGGTTTTTTTTTTATCCTGGAGAGGTTTTGACTCTGTGGAGGAGTGAGAGGGGCGGAGGGATTAAATCGTCTGTCTTTTGACGAGTGTCTTCCTTCAGGGCATAAAGGGTTCGCGTTTTGGTGTATATATATTTATACCGTTGTTGTATTTTATATATTCTTTTTGTGCTTTGCTTTTTATCTGGTGCCATTTGACCACGGATTAAGATGCAGTGGGATTTCTTCCTCGCTTTGAAGGCAGAAATTTTGGTCGTAGTTTCATGGACTCAATTTCTAGGAAGAACGACGTATGTATATATATATATATATATATATATATATATATATAGTGATAATAATCAAGACAGCTGGAAAATCTTTAACACGTAAAGAAGTGGTTGCCAGCTTCTTATTACGAAATGGACGGATCACTTTAACAGGATAGGTGCCTCGCCTCGAAACATGTAGATGTAATATGTCCTCCCCTGCCCAATATGTAGAGCTGGAGCAACGAATAGATTACATTTTTTAGTCCAGGACTGAACAGTGAGGCTCAGGAGACGTCTTGCAGTTATATTGGGAGGCCAGGGACCTCATGGACTAAAATAAAATGTCTACCTTCTTTATTTACTATATCACATTATCATTCACACCTCACAAAAAGTCAAAGGGGGAGGGATTAATAAGTTTATATATATATATATATATATATATATATAGATATAATGTTGTAGCATATGATGTCTATATACTAATGTGCCCAAAAAGTAAGACCAATTAATTTTTTTTTTTTTTTCAAAAACTCTTTATTTCTTCTTCCAAATTTATTTCATCGCCTTCCGGACACGATGCACTTACGCCAACTTTTTTTTACCAATCATCAATGCACGCTAAAAAGTCATCGGCAAGGATGGGAGCGCCGATTCACGTTGAATCTCTTCAATCGTGTCAGAAACGTGTCTCCGAAGTGGTCTTTTGAGTTTAGCCAGAAGTCAGTGGAATTCGATGGTTGTGGAACAATATGGGTTCATTTTTGGAGAAAAATGAAGAAGAATCAATGCGGTGCGAGCTGGCGCATTCAGTGTTTCTGGTACCCATCGAGATATGATGCGTTTGAGGCCCAAAATGGAATGGACCAATCCCTTTGAAATTACAACATCATCAGCAAGGTCTCTAATTGTAAATTGATGGTTTCCAAGAACTCAATCTTTAATTTTTTGGACGTGAGCTTCATCGATTGAGGTGGAGGATCGACCAGAGGGCTCTACGTCTTCAACGCGTTCTCTGCCTCCTTTGAACAGTTTATACCACTTGTAAACATTTTTTTCCGATACAGGAATGCTCACCGAATGCCTTCTGCAACATTCTACACATTTTAGCAAACAAAATTTAATTCAAGTCCTTTGCTTAATGAATTCAGACATCTAAAAAATTGCCGGAACACAAAGCCAAACGTAACTCAAGCGCTAATGAAAATGTCAAATGTCAAATTCCACATAGATGTCAAGGACAGTGCCAGCAACCTTAAAAAGGAAAAAAAATTTAAATACCATATGCCCCGGGAATTTTAAATTGAAAATGGGTCTTACTTTTTGGACACAGTAGTATATCACCACATTTTGTATTATTATTTTTAATAGCTTATGGCTTAATTAACTTCTTATGGAAAAGCTTGGAACCTGATTATACAGCGGACGCTTAATCTAGTACAAAAAAGAACAACAACCTCCTCCCCTCCTAAAAATACGAAAACCCCTTCTAATACATGACCACCCCTTGACTGAGTTTTAATTTAATCGCGATTACTACACACGTCTAATATCGGCGCTAAAGTGATGTTGCCACTCAAATGATCTGCCCTTCATAAATGTTCATAATATTTCAAGAGGCCCCCGTTACGGTTACGAGAGCCTTTAATTTTAAATTTAATAAGCCAAACGAGCGGGAGGAATTAATTTGGAGCAGCCCGTGAGAGCTCTAGTGCGTCCTCCATGCAGTAAATGCATTTTAAAAGAGCCGCAGCATTTCACTTTAGAAAAAGGAACAGCACCGACTCTTTGCGGAATCAGGTTGAAGTCGGCGTTACAGTTAACTTAATTAGTTAGAACACACTGATTAGTTAAAAGAGGCAGGAAGGTCCTTTTCCGCTAATAGTTAGCGCCCTATTTTGGAAGTAATTACGTTTGAGCACGAAAGGGTTAAGATTAGCTGTTTACATGAATATTTATGTTTATAGAATCGTAACTGATTGTTTTAAAGCAAGTAATATAAAAAAGATTTTTTTAAAGTCAATTCCAACTTTCTTTTCACTATAGTTTGAAGAAAGTCTTTTATAAAAAATTTTCATTTTTTTTTTAAGTTCATCTGGCGTCATCTATTGGTAGATAAATGCAACTTAAATCTAAAAAGGACTAAAATTAATTAATTAAATTTAATGAATGAATTAATAGTTGGAAAAAACTGCAATCACATCAAGTATCATCCACTACAAGTTAAAAAAAATGCATTTGAACTCGAGTGGATGAATAGAAAGTACTTTATGAACGATTCGAAATTTGAACAAGATATATAGAGGGAGAGTGTGAGCTAATAGAAGGAATTGAGAAAGGATCGGAGTTTTTGTTGTAAAAGAACTTGCTTGATGTGCTCTTGTAATTTCTCAGTTTAGTTCCTGTGTAATTCAAAATGCATAGAATAATCTAATATGGGCACAGATGTATTTAGCAGTTTAGATAAATAAATATATATAAATCAGATTCAGATAATTAAAAAGTATTTTGTAATATGATTTGGTTTGATTTGGTTGGTCACTCTACTGTCATCTTGTGCACAGTTCAGGCTAAGCAGACATTGACATACAATTTAACGGGGATTCCGAACTGCCAACAAACATCCATACCATGGCCCGTTGGGCCACTAGGCTGCCCTTTTAAGAGGAAACGACTCACTAGCAATTATTCGAATGCAGCTAGGAATACAGAGACAGTTAACCTTTTATGCCACAAACAAGGGCTGCACCGCTCTTACTCATTGAGCACTACCCAGGGGGCACGTATAGCTTGAAGATAAGCAACAGACGCGGATCACAATACACCCGCAACGCTCTATGATCTTGTTAAACTCAGACCTACGTTTTAAAATGGATTCCGAACCATTAAAAATATCTCTGTCATCGTCGGGACTCGAGCTTGAAACCTGTGGTAGCGAGCCCAGAGCTCTAAGCCTCACGGTCGCTCAGACCCCTAAAAGTAACTTAAGAAATCCCTACGAATTTCTCATTACATAGCAAACCACTTCAATTCTCAATCATCTATACATAAACATACATCACCACATTATCTATTGTATTCTTAATAATGCATTACATAATTAACTTCTTATGGAAAATCTTGGAACCTACCTGATAATACAAAGAACACTTCATCTATAAATAAGAAAAAGAACAATCTTCCCCCGCCCCCTAAAAATTCGAAACCCCCTCCCCTTCGTGGCCACCCCGTGACTGAGTTTTAACTTAATTGCGATTACTACACCCTCTCTAATATCAGTGCCAGAGTTCTGTTGCCACTCAAATGAGCTGCCCTTCATAAATGTTGATAAACTTTCAAGAGAGCTCCGGTTACGGTTACGAGAGCCCTCCTTCAACTTAATAAGCTAAACGAGCGGGAGGAATTAATTTGGTGCAGCCCGTGAGAGCTCTAGTGCGCCCTCCTAGCTCTAGTGCATGAAGTTAAAGGCATTTTAAAAGAGCTGCACACATTTCACTTTAGAAAATGGCAACAGCACCGACTCTGGCGGAATCAGGTTGAAGGCAGCGTTGCAGTTAACTTAATTAGTTAGAACACACTGATTAGTAAAAGAGGCAGAAGGGCCTTTCCGCTAATAGTTAGCGCCCTGTTTAGGAAGTAATTACGTTTGAGCACGAGAGGGTTAAGATTAAGGTGTTTGCATGAATATTTATGTTTCACGCTTTATAGAGTGGTAACTGGTGGTTTAGGAACAAGTAGTATATAAAAAAAAAATTTTTAAGTCCATTCCTACTTTTTTCCCCACGCTATTGCAAAAAGTCCTTTATAAATAATTTTCATTCATTTTTTTAAGTTTATCTGGCGCCATCTATGGATAGATATATGAAACTTAAATCTAAAAAAAATTTAATTAATTAATTAAATTTAATGAATGAATTAATATTTGAAAAAACTGTTTTAACATCCAGTGTCATCCACTACAAGTTGAAATAAAATGTATTTGAACTTGTAATGGATGAATAAAAAGTATTTTATGAACGATTGAAAATTTGAACGAGATATATATAGGGAGAATGTGAGCTAATAGAAGGAATTGAAAAAAGGAGCGGAATTTTTGTTGCGAAAACATTTGCTTAATGTGGTTTTCTGATTGTCAAGTATTTCTTTAAATGAGGTCATTCTGTCAATAGGTAATTCAAAATGCAAAACATGTTCAAATATATACATAGTTGCATTTAGCAGATTTAGATAAATAAACAGATATTCATATGTTTATTTATTATTATGTGGGAACATGATGTCCTGGGTAGGGGTTCATGGCGCAAACCAAAAGTGCAGCTAGCAAATAAAACTCCATTCCAAATTTGCAAATTTTGCCGGAAAAATGGTACTTTGGTCCCCTTAACTCTTGAAATGATTCATGAATAACGTTAGTCTTCGGGAATTTTCTGGAGAATTTGAGTTTTGCTTGAAGTGCTTTTGTAGTCTGGTTTTAAAGAACTTTTCAAATCTTGGCTTGGGATTTTAAACATTTGTATTTGCAATAGCTACAAGTACACATAGTGCGTTGATCAATTCTTTCTTCTTGAAGAAGTAATTCCTTCTTATTGAGCTGTATAGTACTACTTATTGTATTTGGAATACTTCATTTTCTTTCTTCTTCAAATTCTTGTAGAATTTGGAATACTTCATTTTCTTCGTTCTTCAAATTCTTGTAGAATTTGGAATACTTTATTCATCATTTGTAACATTTGCGACATTTATTTATTATTGAACACATATATTACATTATTTTACATTTGCGATATTTATCTTACTTCTGAATGTTTTTTTAGAGATTCTTGAACAATTCATTATTCGTGAAGTCCGCGTCCGTAACTCCTCTTCAAGCTACACGCACCTTCTGGGCAGTGCTAAGTGAGTAACGTCTGTGCAGCGCTTGCCTTAAGGCATCCAAGACATATGTCTAAGTGTTTGCCAGCTGCTTTAGAAAAAGAAGGAATATTGTGAAATATTTTTGTTGCATGTGTATGGCTCAATACTTCTTGCAATGTCTAATTACAAATAATTTATTTCTGTGAATGAAAGTTTAGATATCTATTCTTTATCAAAGATGAATACATCTATGTTGACATAATTGTTTAAAAATATAGTCACACTGTTATCGATGTATTGTTTTCAAATGGCAGTTTTGTTTCGTATCTATTGTTTAGCGTATTGACCTAGTACAGAGCGATTGCAGTAAGCGATCAGTGTATATGTATGTAAGGCAATTATATTTTTTTATCCACGATGGCATTGTTTTACCGAGCCCTACTCAATGCAGAAATAAAGTATCGCTCTACACAAACGGCGACTTTTCAGTTTCACAGTAAAAGCAAACAAACATTCGTCGTGTTCGTTCGATTGTGTGCAACGTTCTAAATCCCTTTTTGCCTCGGAGAAACGACTCGAATCTTAAACATGGCCGAGTTGAGGAGAAAGGCTCCTGCTCCTACCTTATATTTACACTGAGAAGTGCTTTCAGTTCGCAAAAACGTAAACATGTTGTGTCTGTAAAAGTGGAGCTGGATTTTTTTCTTTTCTGCTTCCTGAAATGATGTTTGCGAAGCAGAAAGCATATGGAATTCTTGCATTACTGTAGGGCAGTAAGAATATCTTTTTGAGTGAATTCGTTATTCATTGTTGAGTTCTTTTTTTTTTCTTTTCTGTAGTTTTGAAATATATTTCTGACAATTGTACGAGTACTTTACTGTCAACAACTAGTGCTGTTGGGTTACCAATGCTTGGGTTTTCCTCTATGAAGTCTTGGTTTTTATATTGAAAATCTTGTATTATGAGGAAATAGATACATTTGATGGCTATTATTACTATTATGCCCAAAATGTAAGAACAATTATTTTTTTTCGAAAACACGTTATTTATTCTTCCAAATTTATTCCGTGGCCTTCAAAGGAATCCCTTCAGGACACAATGCACTTATGCCAACTTTTTTTCTAATCCTAAATGCATGCTGAAAAGTCATCGGCAGGGATGGCCTTCACAGCGCGCGGCGAGTCACGTTGAATCTGTTCAATATATTTTTAGTGGTTGGGGATCCACTTTGAACTGTAGGTCCCGGTCCAATACGATCATTGAGAGTTATGGGGTGGTGTTACTCGTATCTGTAGCCTATCTTCAAGTACAGGAGACCGCTGGGTAATGATAAATGAGTAACAGCAGTGCTACCCTTGCTGATGGCATAAAGAAGAACTGTCTCTATATTGCCAGCTGCATTAGAACAACAACAAACAGTTATTAGTTCATTTAAGAATCAAATTAGTCTCCACTTGTAGGAAGTGAATAAAATTTAATTTTCGAATTTACAAGAGTCTATTTAACACTTTTGTAACCTATCTCGCGCTAGTGAGTGAAGTGGCGTCAATCCTAAAGAGGCAACAGTGCTTCACCGCTAGGCATAAAATGATCCCTTTTTTGTGAGAAAGGAACGACTGGAATCGTAAACATGGCCGAGTTGAGGAGAAACGCTCCTGCTTCTACCTTATATTTACACTGAAGGGTGCTTTCAGTTCGCAAAAACGCAAACATGTTGTAGATGTAAAAGTGGAGTTGATTTTTTTTTCTGGTTCCTGAAATGGTGTTTGCAAAAGCTGCATATGGAATTCCTGCATTACGTCAAGGCAATAGGAATATCTTTTCGACTGCTGCAACTCGGTATACATCATTGGGTCTCTCTTTTCGTCCTTTCTTTAGTTTTGAACTGGAAACTGAAAATATATTTCTGACAATTGTCAACGACTACTTTACTGTCAATAAATAGGGCTGTTTGGTTACCGATGTTTGGTTTTCCCCTAAGAAGTCGTGGGTTCTTGATTTTTATTTAGAAAATATTGTACTTTGTAGAAAATAGATACATTTAATGATTAGTATTATGTAAAGTATACATATTTATGTTTTGTTATAATTTTAAGGAATCAAAGTAGATTGACTCGATATTATTCAAAGCTTTTAAAATGTCCAGCACAATGCTTTCCATTTCTGCCTGATGGTAGAGTTGCCAGCACTCTGACGCTCGGTACCACAGGTTTCATGTTCGAGCACCTGTGTTGCCATGGATATTCGTATAGTTGTTCAGAATCCACTTTAAACATAGGTCCCTGTCTAACACAATCATATAGTGTTACGGGTGTAGTGTTACTCCGTGTCCGTAACTTATCTTCCAGCTACACGTCGCCCCTGGGTAGTGCTCAATGAGTAACGTCGAATCAGCGCTTGCCTTAAGGCATCCAAGACAACTGTCTAAGTGTTTGCCAGCTGCATTAGAAAAAGAAAGAATATTGTCAATTTTATTATTTTTTTTGCGTGTGTATGACTTTTATGTAATAATTGTTGCAATGTCTAACTACAAATAGTTTACTTTTATAGAATAAAGTTTATATATCTATTGTTTATCAAAGATAAATACGACTATGTTTACGAAATTGTTTAAAAATAGAGGCACAGAAGTGTAATCAGGCACACGTGTTGTTTTCCGTATGACAGTGTTGTTTATTATCTATTGTTTAGCGTATTGACCTAGTACAGAACGATTGACGTGCCTTATCAGTGTATGTAAGTCAATTATATATTTTTACTACTCCTTAACGGCATTGTTTTACCGAACACTACTCAATGCGGAAAAAAAGAATCGCTCCACACAAACTGCGACTTTTCTGTGTCTGAGTAAAAGCAAACAAACAACTCGTCGTGTTCGTTCGATTTTGTGCAACGTTCTAAATCCCTTTTTGCCTCCAAGGAACGACTCGAATGATAAACATGGCCGAGTTGAGGAGAAAAGCTCCTGCTTCTACCTTGTATTTACACTGAGAAGTGATTTCAGTTCGCAAAAACGTAAACATGTATCTGTAAAAGTGGAGATGATTTTTTTTCCGGATCCTGAAATGATGTTTACGAAACTGCATATGGAATTCTTCCATTACGGTAGGGCACTAAGAATATCTTTTTGACTGTGGCAACGGGTTATTCGTTGTTTGGCCTTTATTTATTTATTTCTTTAGTTCTGAATGGAAAACTTGAAAATATATATTTCTCTCAATTGTACGACTACTTCCCTGCCAACAGGTAGGGCTGTTTGGTTGCTAGTTCTTGGGTTTTCAACTAAGAAGTCTTGGGTTCTTGATTTTTGCTACTACTATGTGAAATATTCATATTTATGTTTTGTTATAATTTTAAGGAATCAAAGTAGCTTGACTCAATATTATTCAAAGATTTTAAAATGTCTTGTACAATATTTTCTGTTTGGGCATAAATGGCCGAGTGGATAGCACTCTGGCCCTCGGTACCACGGGTTTCGGGTTCAAGTCCCAGTGGTGCCATGGATGTGTGTAGTGGTTCGGAATCCACTTTAAACAGTACGTCCTTGTCTGATATGTCTGTAGAGCGTTGGACGCAGGACTGACAACCCTACCCCGTAAAAAGATAGCATCTCCTGTCTAGAAATCTGGCAGTTGGCAGACAGCTTTGGCCCATCAAAGGAATGTTGCGCCACTGTTGATGATTATATAATGTAATGTGATATAACGTTACGTGGTATATTGTGAAATATTGTTTTTTGCGCGTGTATGATTTTTATGCAATGATCAATTCTTGTTGGTATGCCTAACAATGTTGATGTCTAACTTGTTGGAATGTCAAATAATTTATTTTTATGGGTGAAAGTTTGGATATCTATTCTTTATCAAAGTTGAATGCAACTATGTTTACATAATGGTTTAAACATATAGGCACACTGTTATCAATGTATTGTTTTCCAAATGGCAGTGTTGTTTCGTATCTATTGTTTAGCGTATTGACCCAGTACAGAGCGATTGACTTGCGTTATATCAATGTATGTAAACCAATTATGTTTTTACTACTCCTTAACGGCATTGTTTTACCGAACACTACTCAATGCGGAAAAAAAGAATCGCTCCACACAAACTGCGACTTTTCTGTGTCTGACTAAAAGCAAACAAACAACTCGTCGTGTTCGTTCGATTTTGTGCAACGTTCTAAATCCCTTTTTGCCTCCAAGGAACGACTCGAATGATAAACATGGCCGAGTTGAAGAGAAAAGCTCCTGCTTCTACCTTATATTTACATTGAGAAGTGCTTTCAGTTCGCAAAAACGTAAACATGCTGCAGCTGTAAAAGTGGAGTTGCATTTTTTTTTCTTGAAATGATGTTTGCGAAGCTGCATATGGAATTCCTGCATTACGATAGGGCAGTAAGAATATCTTTTTGACAGCGTTATCTGTTGTTGTTGAGTTCTTTATTTTCATTCTTTTCTGTAGTTTTGAACAGGAAACTGAAAATATATATTTCTGACAATTGTACGACTACTTTACTAGCAACAAATAGGGCTGTTTGGTTACCAATGCTCATGTTTGGCCTTAATAAGTTATGGATTCTTGGTTTTTATTTTTTGGTTGTTTGTTTTTGTTTTGTTTGTTTGTAGTTTGAAGAAATAGATGCATTTAATACTTATTAGTATGCAAACGATGCATATGTATGTTTTTTTATAATTTTGAGGAACCATACTTGAATTTTGAGGAACCACAGTTTAAAGACCATACATTTTCCCCCTTCTTCAAATATCTTCAATTCAAATTTGAACTCATTGTGATGAGTGGTTCTTTTTTGCCATCATTTTGAAAGTGGGACTTTAATTATAATTACCTTGTATATTTAGACTGATATGAATAAATAACAATTATATATATAAGAGGACATGCGTACTCATATGCAAACAAATATATAGCAGATTCAGTTCTATTCATTAGGGTTTGTTAAAAGGCCTCAACAACAGTTTTAGAGAGGTTATTGTTCGAATGTAACTGGCCATACTGACAGATTTCATATTTATGCCATAATCAAGGGCTGCGCTGTTGTTACTCATTGAGCACTATTCTGTTGGCACGTGTAGTTTGAAGGCAGTCTACGGCCGCAGAGTAACACTATCCCCGCAATACACCACGATCCTATTAGACCAGGACCTACGGTTTGAATTGAAATCCGAACCACTACGAACTTCCATGGCAATGCTGGAAATCGAACCCGAAAAACCTATGGCACCGAGCGTCAGAGCGCAAGCCAGTCGGTCATCATGTATTAGAAAAGTCTGAAGATGCAATAATTATAAAATAATATATGATTGCTATAGGGCGGAACATTCTTTTGTTCATAATTACAACAGCAGTAATGTAATGAAATCGCATTATATAATATAATACGTACTATAATAATGTAATGTAATTACATTAATATGACAGAATGTTACGTAGTATGTTGTGAAATATCGTTTTTTGAAATATCTCAATAATTGTTGCAATGTCTAACAACAAACAATTTATTTTTATGGATGCCACTTTGGATATCTTATTAAAGATAATATAAACGATGTTGACAAAACTGTTTAAAAATAGTCAGGCACACGTATTGTTTTCCTTATGACAGTGTTTCGTTTATATTGTTTAGTGTATTGGCCTAGTACAGAGCGATTGACGTGCGCTATAAGTGTATGTGTGCCAACTATATTTTTTTTTTCTACACCTCGACGGCATTGTTTTACCGAACCCTACTCAATGCGGAAAGAAAGTATCGCTCTACACAAACTGCGACTTTTCAGTTTCAGAGTAAAAGCAAACAACTCGTCATGTTCTGTTAGATTTTGTGCAACATTCTAAATCCCTTTTTGCCTCCAAGGAACGACTCGAATCCTAAACATGGCAGAGTTGAGTTGAAAGGCTCCTGCTCCTACCTTATATTTATACTGAGAAGTGCTTTCAGTTCGCAAACACGTAAACAGGCTGTAGCTGTAAAAGTGGAGTTGGATTTTTATTTCTTGTTCCTGAAATGTTGTTTGCAAAAGCTGCATATGGAATTCTTGCATTACGGTAGGGCAATAAGAATATCTTTTTGTCTGTTGCAAGTCTCTATTCATTGTCTGAGCCTTTCTATCTTTTCATTCTTTTCTTTAGTTTTGAACTGGAAACTTGTACAATTGTCAGAAATAATTGTACGACTGCTTTAGTACCAACAAACAGGGCTAAGAAGTCTTGGGTTCTTGGTTTTCATTTAGAAAATCTTGTAGTTTGTGGAAAATAAATACATTTAATGGTTATTATTGCGTATAATATACATATTTATGTTTTGTTATAGTTTTGAGGAACCGAAGTAGACTGACTCAACATTGTGCAAAGCCTTTAATACGTTTTGCTCTTATTTACTCAGTACTGTACTCTGTTTTCCTTGAACTTTTTAGTAAGACAGGAGAAAAAAAATGGAGTGCTTATTTTTCAGTTGGACGTTCAAAAGATATTACTAAACATTTCGAAATGAATTTTTCATAAACTTTTTATTTTTTCTTATCTTCTTCGTTATTGGATTTAAAAGCTGAAAGAAAAAACTTTTTTCAAAACTTTTTGTTGGTAATTTGAAAAAAATATACTTATAAAATGCTATTAAAACAATGCTTTAGTTTTACCTTTTGTTTACGTAAGAAAAAAATTTACAGCATTGCCTGGGGCCTGATGGCCGAGTGGCTGACGCTCTGGCGCACGGTGCCACAGGTTTCAGGTTCGAGTGCGGTGCCATCGGTGTTTGTGTAGTGGTTCGGAATCCACTTTAAACCATAGTTCCCAGTCTAATAGGATAGTAGAGAGTTGCGGAGGTAGTGTTACTCCACGTCCGTACCCTATCTGCCAGCAACACTGACCCCCGGGTAGATCTCAATGAATGACAGTGGCGCAGCCCTTCTTTATGACATAAATATGAACTGTCTCTATATTGCTAGCTGCTTTAGAACTACAACGTTATAAAAAATCTGTCAACTTGATGCTTCAGCTTTATTTGGTCTACATTTGCCATTTTGGGTTGCGTTCAACAAATATTAGTAGCGGTAATAATTAAATTTAACGATGATCATAATAAATAGTACTGAAAAAAATTCACCAGTGAAATGTTCAATCTTTTATGATGCTCAGTGTTCTAATGACTGACTCAGAACTGAAAAAAGGCTCCACTTACTCCTTGAATGACTTTCGAAACTGCACGTAAATTCCTTGTTATCAAAATTGAAAAATCTTATGAAGCCTACGCAAATTTTGAAGTTGCTATTACACTACTGTTCAATTTGAAATTGCAAGTTATTACACAATCAGTCATCCAAAATGCGATACCATGATACTGACGTTAACCCTGTAGTCTATGGCAGATCAATGGTAACCATGTATGAGATCATTGATAGTTTTTCTCATTGAAACCGCCAAAGAATCGCTTTAAAAGAAGAAAAAAACACAAATCAAAAAGAACAAAATTTAAAAAGGACGCAGTTTTCTCGTCTTCTCCATTATGCGCACCGAAACAGTTTCGTTTGCGGTGAAGTGATTCATCACTCGTGAAAAGTCACCATTTCAAATAAATCCGTGAGTGCCAAATGCGATATTGGGAACAGATCCTGTTTTTTTCCGGCGACTAGAAGGAAGAAAAAAAAAAGGAAATATTTCACTTCTGGAATCTGTACATGAATTTGTTCCGAAGGGGATTTACACTAAACAAAAATCTCCATTTCCCCCCCTTCCCTACATTAAAAAAGCAAAAATTGGAAAAAGCTTTTCAAAAGTGGGAGACGGAACAGCGACAGGGGTGTAAGGGAACGTCTCGAAGGAATGTCAGACGATAAATGACGACGCCCGGTTCACCAGGGTCACCCCCCTTTTCCCACACACAAGATGAATGGAGTTTAGTTGAGGAGTTGCAGGGCTGCTGCTTTGAGGGAAAAATCTGTAATATGAGTCTCCTAAGATTTCTCTCTCCTAAAGCGCGCATTGGATTTGAATTTTTATTTACTTTTCCTGTTGAATGGATATGCGATTTTGGAAATTTAAAAAATAAAAATTTAAATAAATAATTTAAAAATAGAAATTTAACTAAATAAAATTGACTCCGACGTTGTATACAATGTCGGAGTCAATTTTATTTATTTATTTAGATTTTGGGTTTGTAGAGTTGCCGTATCTTTTAAGCAAAACCGTGAATTTTCACGTGAAGTCTTAGGGTTTAATTTTTTTAAATAGGCTAAGTTCAGAAAGTAATAAAAGTGAAAATTTTCTTAAAATATTTCTGGGGTGTGATAGTTTTTTGGGGCCTAATGGCCGAGTGACTAGTGCTTTGGCCATCGAAGCCACAGGTTTCGGGTTCGAGTCCCGGGGGCGCATGGACGTTTGTAGTGGTTTTGATTTCATTTTAAACCGTAGGTCCTAGTCTACTAAGACTGTAGAGCGAAGGACGTAGGGCTGACAACCTATTCGTTAAAAAGAGAACAAATTTTTAGAAAAAAAAGAGAAATTTTCTCGAAATCTGCCAGTAGGTAGACGGCCCTGGCCCACCATAGGGCTGTTGCGCCAATGATGTTGATAACGATAATTCTTTTCGTAGTCCATAATTATTCCACATTGTTTTCTGTAGTAATTAATATCTCCGCACACTATAATATAATAATATTTTTTTTTTATATAAATTTTGAAATTTAACTACATTTTTTAAATATACCCTTGTTTTATATAACAAGAATCTTCATCAGGGATATTGTCAAGAATTTTATTTAATTAATGTTTATTTTCAAAAATTTTGTTTTTGGATTTAGCATAGCTCTATAAACGAAAATTGAAAATTAGCATTATTTTCAAGTAGAGGATATTTAGTGTATTAAATGTGACCTTTTAAATTTTTTCAATGAAAGTCGAACCTATGTTCATTTTGTGTAATGTATTTAAAACATGCATATGCAGAAGGAAAATAAATGAATATCATGCATGAATGTTTTTCAAAAGTACGTTTGCGAGTCTATATAAATTCTCCGTTTGCGTTTGCTGTTACTACTATCGATTGAAGACAACACAAAGCGGCAAATCTAAAACAAATAAAGCAGACAGAAAAAAACAAATAAAAAGACAAAATTGAAAACATCGTCCATGACGTTTGAAAAGCTTTGGGTAATGTTTAATCAAACTATTCGGTAAAACAAAATTATGTTGTTGTTCTAATGCAGCCGGTATAACAGAGACAGTTAATCTTTATTCCATAAGCAAGGGCTGCACCGCTGTAACTCATTGGGCACTATCCAGGGGTCAAGTGTAGCTCGAAGATAGGCTGCGGACGTGAGTCACACTAGCCTCACCACTCACTACTATCCTATTAGGACCGGGATCTACGTTTCAAGTCGATTCCGAACCACTACGAACAACCATGGCACAGCTGGGACTCGAACCGGAAAACCTGTGGTACCGAGAGCCACAGAGCTATAGCCACTTGCCCATCAGGCCCTATCATAATAATTGCTAATTGTATTTATTTCCGAAAATCTGAATATTCTTTGGGCTTTTTTTTTTTTTTTTTTTTTTTTTTTTTTTTTTTTAAAGAACCCTAGACTTTTTGGAAAAAGCATAGAACCCCCATTATCTCTGCTCAGTGGCAATACGTAGGAGTCGTACAATTGTCAGAAATATGTTTTCAGTTTCCTGTTCAAAACTGCAAAATAAGAAAAAGCTCCACAACAAGAGAATAGCGCAACAAAGAGATATTTTTATTACTTTATTTCAATGCAAGAATTCCATATATGGAGCTTTGCGAACAACAATTCAAGAATGGGAAAAACGCCCAATCTCTCTCAACTATCTTTCGCCCTGCTACAGATGTTTGCATCTTTGGCAAATGAAAGCACTTCTCCGCGTAAGTGCAGGCCGCAGGAGTAGTTCCCCACCCCCCTACAACTCGGTTCTGTTTGTGATTCGCCTCTCTTATTGTAGATTATTACGGAGATACTTGGCCGCTACGCGGCCACTAGCTCCTTCTTTGTAAAATGTTGAAACATAGCGGTGGTCTCATGCCCTTTGAGTTAATAAGCAAAATAGATAATTAAATGCCCATTTTTTAAAAGAGAATTATTTATTTAATAAAATTATAAAATGAAAAATATCAAAAATTTCAAAAATGTAAATGTTGATGGAATCAGTTGCATGTAATAACCTCGAATGAACAAAGGTCAAATTAGGAGAAAAGCGAACTTTTTTCATCTAGGCAGTTGTAAGGAATTAATTTAAAATATTTAGAACAGTGCGAGGTCTTTTGCTATGTTTGCGGGAAGAAATATCATAATCGTAATTTTGTAGGATATTTAAAACGGGGTTATTGATGTTTCGCATATCATTATAGAATTGAGTAGAAATTTTGTGAACAATTGTCTTAAACTTGGAATCGAGAGAGCTCGTCTAATATCGTCATTACGAAAGTACCAGGGTGAATTCATTAACATTCTGAGAGTTTTGTTCTCAAGCCTTTGAATAATTTCAAAATGTGTACGTGCGACAGAACCCTAAACTGGGCTTGCATAAGCTAATACTGGACGAAGATAAGAGAGATATATTAGAATTTTGAGATTAAGAGGTAAAGCTGAATTTCTATTGATTAAAGTTGTGATTCGCCTGTTCTGCAAGGCAAAAAGGGCTTAAAACTGTTGCAGAAAACACGCGGGCTGAGTTGTCCATTTGCTTTCACTCCGAAAGTCTTCCAGCTCGACAGAGAAACTGTCTGCTTTGAGTTGAGTGGTATGAAACAAAATAAAAAGTATTGTTCGCTTACACATGATGATCCCATTGTGGCTGCTTAATACATACACTAAACCAGGGGTACCTAATAGGTAAAAATACCTAATAGGTATCTAATATCTAATAGTACCTTAATAACTAACAGGTACCAGAGTAACACTAAACCTGAAACGGGATCGATTATTGACAGCCGGTTACTTTTCTTATTTTGATCTTATCACTTTATCTTATCACAAAAACAAAGTTCCACTAAACATCATGATGATCCACTACAACAGGGGTGGCCAAGCCAAATGGTCATGCGGGCCGGCCACTTTGGAAATGCATCCTAACTCCGTGGGCCGCATATAATATTATATATCGTCCTTATAAGATTTAGACTCACTACAGAAATTTTTTTGGAGAAAAAAAAATTGAAACAGAATGAGCTATTATTTTTTTGTGTTTACTAGTTTTATTACAAGTAAACACAGATAATGTAATAATGAATTATAGTAAACGCACATTTTTAAAGTAATACATAACATTCAAAATGAAACATAAAAAAATACATAAATAAAACAAAATTAAACAAAATGAAATTATTAAAAAATATTTATTTTACAAGTCCGATATGTGTTTCTCCACTCTTTCACTCAGCTTTTGCAAATCGATCTCCATTTCGATATTTGCACATCGTAAATGGTGTTGAGTCCGTCATGTTTGAGCGTGTTGTGTGTTGGGTCCATTTCCTTTTAGAAAAAATATGGTTCCGAGGTCTAAGTTCAACCAAAAGCGCTAAAACTTCAACTAAGGGTCTGGTTTGCTCTATTATCGACAATCAACTGTGCTTAGGGAGGGTCGTTGAGGCACTCAAAGTGAAACACAAAACCTGTTATATTAGATGTCCAAAAATGCGCACACTCATCACTGTAAAATCATCACTGTAAACTCATCCATAAAATAAACTATATCTGTCCTATATTCGTAAGACTATTATTTTAAAATCAAGTTATGTTTCGCGTCAAGTTTTAAGTTAATTTTTTGCGCAGCCTTTCGGCAGTTCATTTTTGAATCTATGGTATAATGTATCCACATAATGTATTTTTTTAATACATTGGTTTTTCACTCCTTTGGCCATTATGAAATAAATATATTTTGTAAAAGTGTCATAAATCTTACGGGCCGGAAAAATATTCAAGTCGGGCCTTAGGTTGACCACCCCTGTTCTAAATATACCTGTTGTTGCCGGAATGCCGACGCAATAGATCTATGTCGGTGGTCCGTGACCACCGACCCCGTAGCGGACCTCTGGTGCCAGATTGTCTCCGGTAGCAGATTTCTCCGGACCATTAAATTTAATTGGATGTTTGCGAACGACGGAGTTGTAAAACGATCTTGTACTGCAAGCATTCTTGCGCGATTGGCTGGAGCTAATTATACGCTGCATTAAAATCTTACATATATATATATTCAGGGTGGTTATAATTAAAGTGTTCCTATTCAGACACCTCTAGAACCCGTTCTGTTTACCGGATTTTGATGAAACTTGGCATATACGGTATATTTATCATGGGGTAAAGAATTCTGCAATAAAAATAGTTTAAATCTTGACCACCAAGGGGCAATTTTCAACAATTACTTGTGCAAATTAATCAAGCCTATAAAGAGATTTGCAGTCAGAACTAAAAAATCATTTTGCGTGCCTCTGTGGTCGTTAATCATGCTCTTACAGAAGAAAGATCGAGCTTTACTGGTAAAACTGTTTTATCAGAACGGTAGCAACAGCTTAGCTGCACTGCTTGAATATCATCATTTAAAAGGATTGTGAAAAAGACCCATGTCAAATATGTATATACTAGTGTGCCAAAAAGTAAGAGAAATTATTTTGTTTTCAAAACCTCTTTATTTATTCTTCCAAATTTATTACATCGCGTTCAAAATAATCCCCTCCGGACACAATGCACTTATGCCATGCTGAACATGCTGAAATGTCATCGGCAGGGATGGCCTTCAAAGCGCGCGGCGATTTACGTTGAATCTCTTCAATCGACTCAAACTTGTGTGCCCGAAGTGGTTTTTTGAGCTGAGGAAACAGCCGGAAATCGCATGGTGTGAATACGGTGTTTGTGGAACGATATGGGTCTCATTTTTGGCGAAAGAATTACGTTGAATCAATGGAGTGTGAGCTGACGCATTCATTGTTTTCGGCATCCATCGAGATTTGACACGTTTGAGGCCCTAAATGGAATGGACCGATTCTTTTGAAATTACAACATCATGAGCAAGTTATCTAACTGTAAGCCGACGGTTTGCAAGCACCCAATCTTTTTTTGGACGTGAGCTTCGTCGGTTGAGGTGGATGATCGACCAGAGGCCTCTTCGTCTTCAACTCGTTCTCTGCCTTCTTTGAACTGTTTATGGCACTTGTAAACATTTCTTTCCGATATAGGAATGCTCACCGAATGCCTTCTGTAGAAAAATTGAATGCAAGTTGTTTGCTCAATTCATTCAGACCTTTCAAAAATCGCCGGAATCAGTTTTAACGTCTGACCAACCCAAGCACAACTAAAATACTAATAAATATCTTGATGTGAAATTTCACACAGATGCCAAAGAGAGTAGCAACAACCTAAAAAAGAAAAAAAAATTGAAATTCCATAAGCCCCGCTAATTTTAAATTAAAAGTGGGTCTTACTTTGTGGACACAGTAGTATATTGGATTATTAATAGGAATTAAACCATATTATGCAAGAAAATAAATTATAGTTAAACAAGACAAATTCAAAATTTTATATTAACATCAGGGACTACAAAACCACATTCATTTCAAATGTTTTCTTAAAGCATATGCTTGCTCAAACACAATAGTATGCCTCACTGCGGATTTAAACTAGCACAACAAGATTTTTGAGCGTCCATATTCTCAATTAGCAAAACTGATTGCTCGCCTTTTAATAAATGGAGACTTTTATTCGAAAACTCCTGATGCGTTCCCAGCTGAGATTCGACAACCCCAAATGCACTACGATCTAAATTTGCTTTTTTAAACTTTTTCATGAAAAATTAACATAAATGAAAAAGTGTGTTGTCATCGAAGACACTTGAATCTCAATTAAGATTTCTTTTGTGTTTTGAATAATTCTTACTTTGAAGACATCTTTCTGAGGGGAATAGTGTTTTTTTTTCACTGAAAATTAACATGGGTTTAGTTTTTGAAAACATATTGCCCATGTAGTATTTGAATTAATATTCCCGCCTAGTAATCATTTTATCTGAATTTTTAAGAGTTAAATAAATTTAACGAACACTCTGTTTTTAAATTTATTTATTAACTATTCAGGCAAAACAGTTTTAATTATGAAAAGATGAATTAGCATAATATAATGTTTAAAAGTAAAAAAAAAAAAAAAGGTTTTAATGATTATTCATAATTGTTTTTAGTTCTAATGCAGTTGGCAAACAGATAGACGGTTGTCTTGGATACCTTAAGGCAGCGCTGCGCCGATGTTACTCACTTAGCACTACGCAAGAGGTGCGTTTAGCTTTAAGATACGGACGACATGAAGCTACGGATGCGGATTACACACGCAACGCTCTACGATCTTGTTAGACCGGGACCAACGGTTTAATGTGGATTCCGAACCACTACAAACATCCACAGTACCGCCGGGACTCGAACTCGAAAAACCTCTAGTACCGAGCGCCAGAGCATTAGTCACTCAGCCATTCAGGACCTTGTTGCAATGTCTAACAATAAATAATTTATATTTATGGATGAAAGTTTCGATATCTATTCTTTATCAAAAATGAATACAACTATGTTGACATAAGTGTTTAAAAATATAGGCACACTGTTATCGATGTATTATTTTCCACATGACAGTGTTTTTTTGTATCTAATGTTTAGCGTGTTGGCCTACAACAAAGCGATTGGCGTGCGTTATCAGTGTTATGTAAGGCTATAATATAAGGCAGTGTATATAAGGCTATAAGTATGTAAGGAGGTATTGTTACTCTACGTCCGTAGCTTATCTTCAAGCTACACGCACATCCTTGGTAGTGCAGGGCTTGACTTAAGGCACAAAAGACAATGGCCTAAGTGTTTTTCAAGAACATTGTGAATTATTATTTTTTGCTTGTATATGATTTAAGTAACGACTCAATACTTGTTGCAATGTATGACAAAAAATAAATTTATTTTGATGGATGAAAGTTTAAATATCTATTCTTTATCAAAGATGTGGACAATAAAGTCACAGAAGTGTCGTCAGGCACACTGTTGACAATGTATTGTTTCGTATCTTTTGTTTCGTGTATTGACCTACTTCAGAGCGATTGTAGTAAGCGATCCGTGTATCTAAGCCAATTATGTTTTTTTCCTACTCCACCATGGCATTGTTTCACCGAACCTTACTCAATGCGGAAACAAAGTATCGCTCCACACAAGCGGCGACTTTTCAGTTTCAGAGTGAAAGCAAACAAACATTTGTCGTGTTCTGTTCGATTTTGTGCAACATTCTAAATCCCTTTTTCCCTCGGAGGGACGACTCGAATCCTAAACATGGCCGAGTTGAGAAGAAAGGCTCCTGCTTCTACCTTGTATTTACACTGAGTAGTGCTTTCAGTTCGCAAAAACGCAAACATGCTGTAGCTGTAAAAGTGGAGTTGGATTTTTATTTCTTGTTCCTGAAATGATGTTTGCAAAAGCTGCATATGGAATTCTTGCATCACGGTAGCGCAATGAGAATATCTTTTTAACTAGTACAACTCGTTATTCATTGTTGAGTTCTTTCCTTCTTATGATTCTTTAGTTTTGAACTGGAAACTTGAAGATATATTTCTGACAATTGTCAACGACTTCTTCACTGCGCAACAAACAGGGCTGTTTGGTTAAAAATGCTAGGATTTTCTTCTAAGAAGTCTTGGTTTTTATTTTGAAAATCTTGGAAGTAGATACATTTAATGCTTATCATTATGTAAAATATACATACTTATGTTTTATTATAATTATTCAGTAACCAAAGTAGATTGACTGAATGTTATTTAAAGCCTTCAATACATTTTGTACAATGTTTCAGTTTTACCTTTTGTTTTAAATGAGAAAAAAATGGACAACGTTATAAAAAATCTGTCAACATGATGTTTCAGCTTGAAGTGGTCTACATTTGCCATTTGGGCCTGAATGACCGAGTGGCCGGGTTTTTGTCCCGGCGGTGCCATGGATATTTGCAATGGTTCGGAATCCACTTTAAGCTATAGGTCCCGGTTTAATAGGATCGTACAGTGTTGCGGGGATATTGCTGCTCCACGTCCGTATTTTATCTTCCAGCTACACGCGCCTCCTGGGTAGTGCTAAGTGAGTAACGTCGGTTCAGCGCTAGCCTTAAGGCATTAAAGACAACTGTCTAAGTGCTTGTGAGCTTCATTATAAAAAAATATAGTGTGTAACATTTTTATGGCAAATTATAGCAGCACTAATGTATTATAATGTCATATAACGTTACGTTATATTGTGAAATATTGTTACGTGGTATGTAGTGAAATAATGTTTTTCGCGTATGTATGACTTTTTATACAATGAGTCAATACTTGTTTCAATGTCTAACAATAAATCATTTATTTTTATGGATGAAAGTTTCGATATCTATTCTTTATCAAAGATAAATATACCTAAGTTGACATGATTGTTTAAAAATATAGGCACACTTTTCTCAACGTATTGTTTTCTATGGCATTGTTTCGTTTCTATTGTTTAGCGCATTGACCTAGCACAGAGAGATTGACGTGCGTTATCAGTACGTAAGCCAATTATATTTTATTTTTTGCTCCACGATGGCATTGTTTCCCCGAACTCTACTCAATGCGGAAAGAAAGTATCGCTTCCAGACAAACGGCGACTTTTCTGTGTTAGAGTGAAAGCAAACAACTCGTCTTGTTCGTTCGATTTTGTGCAACATTCTAAATTCCTCTTTGCCTCGAATCGTAAACATGGCCGAGTTGAGGAGGAAAGCTCCTGCTTCTACCTTATATTTACACTGAGCAGTGCTTTCAGTTCGCAAAAACGCAAACATGTTGTAGCTGTAAAAGTGGAGTTGGATTTTTTTTCAGCTTCCTGAAATGATGTTTGCAAAGCTGCATATAGAATTCTTGCATTACGATAAGGCAATAAGAATATCTTTTGACGGTTGCAACGCGTTATTCGTCGTTGAGTCTCTATTTCTTTCTACTTTAGTTTTCAACGGAAAACTGAAAATATATATTTCTGACAATTGTCAACGACTGCTTTACAGGGCTGTTTGGTTACCAATGCTTGGGTTTTCTCCGAAGAAGTCTGGGGTTCTTGGCTTTTATTATTAAAATCTTGTATTTTGAGGAAATAGATATATTTGATGGTTATTATTATGTAAAATATACATATTTAGTTTTTGTTATAATTTTAAGGATCCAAAGTAGATTGGCTCAACATTGTCGGACGCATTTAATACGTTTTGTACAATGTTTTCGGTTTTACCTTTTATTTAAGTAAGAAACAAACTTACATCTTTATAAAAAAAATCAGTCTACTCGATGCCTCAGCTTTTTTTGAACTGCATTTGCCATTTTGTGTTGCCTGCAACCGATAGTATTAACGGTAATAATTATTAATCATTCAATAATGACCATAATTCAATAAGGATTACTAGCGAACAAAATTCCCCAAAAAAAGAAACTCAAGTGATATGTTCAATCTTTCCTGAAATGATGTTTGCGAAGCTGATTATGGAATTGTTTGGTTGATTATGGAAGGGCTGTTTGGTTAACGATGCTCAAGTTTTCCCTTAAGAAGTCTTGGTTTTTATTTTGAAAATCTTGTAGTTTGAGGAAATAGATACATTTAATGGTTATTTTTATGCGAAATATAGATACTTATGTTTTGTTATAATTTTAAGATACCAAAGTAGGCTGACTCAACATTATTCTAAGCCTTCTATGCTATTTTTATAAAACAAAACGATAAAATCGTACACTTAACAAAAACGTTCAAGGGTCTGAATAAATTCAGACCCTTCAAATTGAAATATATATATAGAGATATATATATGTGTGTGTTTATTGAAATTTAATACGAAGACTGTCTTTTTGCATCATTTTAAATGCACATCATAATGCTTTGTAAATTCCCTTTTGCAAATCATAACAACTAACATTACAGCAACTATATCAAACGCACATCATTATTAAAAAAAGATTATCCACAGATTATCAAAAAGATTATCCACAACACACATCATTTATATCATAATTCTTATCAAGTTCTAATCTCTCAAAGTTCTGAATTTTTCTTGCTGCTTCTTGTCTGAATACACCGGTTGTTGCCGAAATGCCCATGCAATAGATCTATGTTGGTGGTCCACGATTACCGATTCCGTAGCGGACCTCTGGTTCCAGAGTGTCTCCGGTAACAGATTCCTCCGGACCATTAAATTCAATTGGATGTTTGAGAACGATGGAGCTGTAAAACGATCTTGTCCAGCAAGCATTCTTGCGCAAATTGCTTACAGCTAATTATTCGCTGCATTAAAATCTTATATATATGTAGATTTCTCTACCAGCCTAACAGTGGCTGTACTTTTGCAGTGGGTGTCTAGGGGTGTATTTCCAAACGAAACAAAAAGAAACGTTGGCTTTCTCTCAACAACACATATTTTAATCCAGAGATATCCCGTTACATCCAATATTTACATTACAATTTTTCATTCCACCATTTTCTCGCGCTGCTTCACGCAGCGCGTTGCATTTTCGCCATCGCTCCGCGTTTCTCTTTGCGCGCAGCTACGGGGCTTCTTCCCTTCTTCCAGGGCCAGAGTTCGTCCAATGCTGCCACTACATGGCAAACAAATCCTACATATATATACAGGGTGGTTATAATTAAAGTGACCCTAGACCCTATTCAGACCCCTCTGGAACCTGTTCTGCCAAACGGATTTGGATGAAACTTGGTGCATACGGTGTATGGTCAGTGGGGAAAAGATTTCTGCAATAGAAAAACTAGTTCAAATTTTGACCACCAAGACGGCAATTTTCAAAAATTCCGTATGCAAATAAGTCAAACCTATAAAGAGATTTACAGTGAGAACTAGAAACTCCTTCTGCGTGCATTTGTCGTCTTCAATCATGCCCTTACAGACGAGACATCGAACTTTACTTGTGAAACTGTGTTTACCAAAACTGCAGCAATAACGTAGCTGCACTGCAGGAATATCGTCGTTTAAAAGGATAGCGAAAAGTGCTCATATCAAATATATATATGCATATATGTGTGTGTGTGCGTGCGTGAGGCCTCTATGGCCGAGTGGCTAGCGCTCTGGCGCTCGGTACCACAGCTTTCGGATTCGGGTCCTGGAGGTACCATGGATATTTGTAGTGGTTCGGAATCCACTTTAAAATCGTAGGTGGCTGTCTAACATGACCGTAGAGCGTAGAGGAGGTAGCGTTACTGCTCATCCATAGCCTATCTTCAAGCTACGCTCACCTCCTGGGTAGTGGTAAGTGAGTAACGTCGGGGCAGCGCTTGCCTTAAGGCGTCCAAGGCAGCTGTCTAAGTGTTTACCAGCTGCATTAGATCAAATATATATATATCTTGGAACTAAAGGCATGCATTGTGGATTGGAAAAAAAGTTGGCATAAATCCATTGTGTCCGGAGAGGATTACTATGAAGGCGATGAAATAAATTTCGAAGAATAAATAAACAGTTTTTTTAAAAAAAAATAATTAGTTTGACTTATTGGGCACAGTAGTTTATATATATATATATATAGAATTATTGACAGGAAATAAAATCTATTCATGCAAGAAATAAATTATAGTTAATATAAAATTTTGAATTTCTGTTGTTTAACACCAGGGACTACAAAACCACATTCATTTCAAATGTTATTAAAGCATACTTCTTGCTCTAACAAAGTAGTATGCCTCAATGAGGATTTAAACTAGTACAACAAGATTTTTAAGCGTCCATATTCTTAATTGGCCAAACTTATTTCTCGTCTTTTAATAAATGGAGATTTTTATTTGAATCTCCTGCTGTTATTCCCAGCTGAGTTTTGACAACCACAAATGTATCACGAGCTAATATTTCGCTTTTTAAAACTTTTCGATGAGGAACTAACAAAAGCTAAAAAGCAAAAGTTTTCATCAACTTCACTTGAATCTCAATTAAGATTTCTTTTGTGTTTTGAATAATTCTTACTTTGAAGATATTTTTCTGAGGGGAATAGTGTTTCTTTATTTTTCACTGAAAATTAACATCAGTTTAGTTTTCGAAAACTTATTGCCATGTAAGTATTTGAATTGATATTCCTACCTAACAATAATTTTATTCGAATTTTTCAGAGTTAAATACATTTGACGTGTACTCTTTTTTAAAAAAATTTATTTATTAACTATTCAGACAAAATATTTTTGATTATGAAAAGATGAATTAGTATAATATAAATACTTTTGTTTAAGAGTCAAAAAAATGTTTTTGATGCTTATTAATAATTTTTTTTGTTCTAATGCAACTGACAAAAAGTTAGACAATTGTCTTTGATACCTTAAGGCAAAAGCTGTACCGACGTTTCTCACTTAGCACTATACAAGACGTGCGTGTAGCTCGAAAATAAGCTATGGACGCGGAGTAACACTACCTCCGCAAAACACTAAGATCCTGTTAGACAGGGACCTACGGTTTAAAGTAGTTTCCAAACCACTGCAAACATCCATGGCACCACCGGAACTGGAACCCGAAACCTAGCACCTAAGCGGTAGACACTCGCCCATTCAGGCACTGGCTATTAATAATAGTTTAAAAATTATTAATAATAGTTTTTTAAGAGTTAAATAAATTTGACGATCACTCTTTTTCTCTAAATTTATTTATTAACTATTCAGACAAAACATTTTTAATTATGAAAAGATGAATTAACATAATTATATTATCTTTATTTAATAGTCAAAAATAAGTTTTTAATGCTTATTAGTAATAGTTTATAGAAAAATTATGAAGACAAAGAATAGAGCAGATAATAAATTTATTTTTTCTGTATGGTTGGCTGATAATGTAGATTAAATATTATTTCAGCGCTATTTTCTATCATTTTTGAAGTGAAAGAAGTCAATATCTTGTATGAAAGGAAATCATTTCAATTTTGATGACGTACAGTAAATAGCACGAAAAAAAATTGTTCCCTCTATTTGCTGCAATACCCCACTGAATTTAAATAAAATATCCGATAACAATGAAGAACTGAATGAAATTTAATAAATAATTTATTAAGCAGGTATTTTTGCTGTTTAAAAACAATATATTTTCTAATTTTTCTATTTTAATCCAAATTTTTTTTTAAATTTTTGTAAGCAAATAACGCCTAAAACAGAGGTAATAATTTTCGATTATTCAGATACTTTGAAAAAAAAAAGCAAAAATTAATTTATGAAAAGCTTTATCTTCTGAAACAATAACATAGGCGCATCATTAAATAATTTAAAATTATAAATTAAATAAATATTTTTTTCTTCAAAAATTAAAATCCGTTAAAAAACTATTCATTAGAAAATACAACAACAGTGCAAATAAATAAAATTGTATTATTCTAACAATGGTCATATTTTACTCTATGTGAATTCATTGTAAATGTTATAACGGTACAATATTTTTTAAAAAATTAACACAAAAAATGTATCAAATTCTGGATATGGGGGAAAAAGGGGAAGAAAGAAGTATAGGGGGAAAAAGGGGAAGAAAGAAGTATAGGGAAAAAAAGAGGTTTTAAGAAAATATAAATAAAAATTTTACCTTCAGGACAATTGAACCCTTTATGGATAGGTAAAATATTTTAAAGAGATATTAACGACAGGCGAATAGGGTTTTGTTATTCGAATGAATAGCTGCCATTGAACGTTTTTTTGTGTAGCATCTGTGGTCTCATGTATCACTGATGCACAGCCCACAGACCGTGATGGAAATTAAACAGTCTTATTGGAGGTATGTTAGTCGAGGGTCTGTTATTCGCATGAACAACCGGCATTGAACCTTTTTTTGTGTAACATCTGTGGTCTCATGTATCACCGATGTACAGCCCACCGACGGTTTTGGAATGTAGACAGAGTTTCTCTGGAAATCTATTATTCAAGGGTCTGTTATTGGAATGAACAGCCGGTATTGAACCTTTTATTGTGTAACATCGGGGGTCTTACGTATCACTGACGTATAGCCCACCGACGATTCAAATACCATGTCCCGTGTATTTTCAGACATTTTTCTTTGTATTAAAATTCCTTTTCTCATACAATAGTGGAGGTGTAATGTCCTATTGTATCTTTCGTACTTTCCTCGGATATTGTGCATCGTAGAAATATGGCAGCTCTTATAAAAACCAAATGTATTCTCGCCAAACTCAATGTAGTATTCTCCCTGTATACCACTGCAATCTTTTTGGCGGCGATTCAAACACCATTTCCCATGCACTTACCACCGTTTCTGTTTCCATTAAAGCTGCTTTTCTCCTGCATGGGAAATGCAACTTCCAACTGTTTCGTCGAAAATTGTGCATCGGTGAAGTAGCAACTTTTATATTTTTTTTACCTCGCCAAAACAATCCGCCAAAGTAGAAAATTTCGTATAAAATTTCTCTTGCCTTTCTAGCAAAACGAATTGTGGGAACGAGATATCCAAATGGACGGAATTCAGAGAGTTAATTCGAAACATTTACAATACTTTTATTGAACACATTACAATGACGGTATGACACACAAAAATTATGAAATACACACATGAAAAACCCGCGTTTACCACGAATGGCTACCAACAACGAAGTTCTAAAGTCCAGGGAGAAAAATTCTTACACCGACGTACGGTTACAGTTAAGTGGAGTGGTAAAGACTTCATGTGGTTAAGAGTTTATGTGGTAAATAGTTCAAAAAAGTTCTAGATATATATACAGTATTTTTGATAGCTTTACTCCGAGCTAAGATTCGTCCCCAAGAATAGTTTATGAAGCGTTGAGCAATCTCCCAGTATGCTATTGTGAAATATACTTTCTATTTTCGAAAGGATTTAAACTTTATATACATTGTTTCTCTTGGGGAATTATATAGAAAATCGTTAAGTTGCAAGATTGTTTTGAAAATAGTGTATATCAGTTTATTACATGCTATTTAAATTCTTTTTATTACTTATGAGTTTATCACAACTCTTGGAAATAGAATGACAAACCTTTCATTTTTTCTTGAAATTAATCTGCATAAATCATGCATTAAGTATCACATATTTGCATTCATTAAAAGTTTAAACAATAATTTATGTTGATTACTTTACTGATTTTATTTCTATTTCGACACTTTAATGTCTCCTGGCATGACTTACGGATAAAAATTAAAAAAAATTTCCCCCGACAAGTTCTCTGTTCTTAAGTAGAAAAAGGTTTATGATTATTAAATAAATCAGTAAGAAATAGTTGCGAAATTTAATAATTGGATGATTAATTCATAGATCTTCTTGAAATAATTAGATCTTAATCAACTTAAATTCATAAACAATAAAACGTAGTGAATAAATTAAATCTAAATTCATTAGTTTTAAAATTGAAGTTCTTCCGTTCTTCAAATAAATAACATTTAATCAAATTCTTATTCAACTAAAGTACATTTTTTTTTATAATCCAGTCATTAAAATTAATTCAAGATAGAATTGGAAACGTTATTTTGCTTCTCAAAATATCTGGCGATAATTAACATTCAAGTTGTGAAAAAAAAATCTAATGAAGATATTATTTCTTGAAATAAGTTTCAAATTATGAAATGAAACAAAAGTTGTTTATTGAAGTGATGTGAATATGCACTTCTTTAATTAGAGTTTCCTTATAACTGAAAGATTAATTAAGTAAGCGTTAGCGATTCTTTTTCTTCATAGTTAACAGTTAAGAGAGAAAATAATCACATTCTTTTTTGTTGTTGTTGAAAATGGCGGATCCGTTTGAACTGCGCGAGATGCATTCAAACCCATGTAATAATTTCGAGTTACATTTTAATGACTTATTTAAAGGTATACGAATGACTTCTTTGTGAATATATTTCTACTTTTGAAAATGTTTAATTCGTTACTTGCTGACAAGGATTTGCTTTTTAAAAAAACATTCCAATTCGAAAGAATCTTTTTAATCATTAAAATGGAACGGCACTATATTTCAGTTTATTTATTATTATTATTTCTTCATGAGTGGCAACAGTTTTCTAGTTTGACGAAATTGATTAAGCCTATGCATCAAATATTGTAATATATGCTTAAAAGTTTTAGAAAATTATGCTAAAACAAGTGGAGAAAAACAATTTATTTTTGTTTTTTCTTCAGTGACATTTAATAATTTTGTATTTGTCTTGGTTTAAATGGATTGAAACTAAGTAGAAAACAGTTTTTTAAATATTTTTTAAAAATCTTTTTAAAACTATTTTTTAATAAATATTTTTAAAACAATT
The DNA here is from genome assembly GCA_021605075.1 of Caerostris darwini. NCBI lineage: Eukaryota > Metazoa > Arthropoda > Arachnida > Araneae > Araneidae > Caerostris > Caerostris darwini. The sequence continues at coordinate 1,384,942 of BPLQ01013610.1, read as the reverse complement.
TTATTATTACATTTAATATTTTTAAAACTATTTTATTATTACATCTTAGATTTTTTTATTTAACCTTCTTTTTAAAACTATTTTACTATTACATTTAACTTTTTTTTTATTTAACATTTTTTTAAAACTATTTTATTATTACATTTAACATTATTTTTAAAATTGTTTTATTATTACATTTAACATTCTTTGTAAAAATATTTTTAGCATAGTTTATGAGGCATTGAGCTATCTCCCTGTACATACAAGATATTAACAAAAAAGATTGAACTTTATGTACATTATTTCTTTTAGTGAATTATATAGAAATTCATTACCTTGAAAATTTTTTTAAAAATAGTGTACATCAGTTTATTACCTGCTTTTTTAAATTCTTTTTTATTACGTATGAGTTAAAATATCTGTCACAACTCCTATAAATAGAATGTTTGTTCTTTTTTTCCCCTATAATTAATCTGCATAAATCATGCATTCAGTATCACACATTTGCATTCATTAAGAGTTTAAACAATAATTTATGTTGATTACTTCAGTCATTTAATGTCTGCTGCAATGACTTATTGGATAAAAAGTAACATTTTTTTTCCATATAAGTTTTCAGTTCTATAATTATTAAATAATATTAAATAAATTATTCAGTAAGAAATACTTCCGAAATTTAATAATTGAATGATTAATTCATAGATTCTCTAGAAATAATAGGTTCTTAATCAACTTCAAGTCGAAAACAATAAAACGTAATGAATTATTCAAACTAAATTCCTTAGTTTCACAAATGGAAGTTCTTCCGTTCTTCCAAATAAATAACATTTAATCAAATTCAAATCTTCAGTTTACTAATTTATTTTTTTTTTATAATCGAGTCATTAAAATTAATTCAAGATAGAATTGAAATGTTATTTTGCTTCTCAAAATATCTGGCGATAATTAGCATTTAAATTGTAAAAAAAAAAAATCAAATGAACACTTTATTTCTTGAAATATGTTTCCAATTATGAGAAGAAAGAAAACTGCGTATTGAAGTGAAGTCAATATGTATTTCTTTAATTACCGTTCCTTATAACAGTAAGATTAATTAGCGAAGCGTTAACAATTCTTTTTTCCTTTGCAGTTAACAGTTAAGAGTGAAAATAATCACATTCTTTCTTTGTTGTTGTTGGAAATGGCGTCTTCACTGTAACTGCGCGAGATGCATTGAAACCCAAGTAATAATTGGAGTTACATTTTAACGAGTTATTTAAAGGGACACGAATCAGTTCTATGTGAATATATTTCTACTTTTGAAAATGCTTAATTCGTTATTGGCTAACAAGGTTTACCTTTTTAAAAAAACATTCCAATTCCGAAGAAATATTTTTAATCATTAAAATGGAACGGCAGTATATTTAAGTTTATTGATTATTATTCTTTTTTTCCAGTTAATCATTTTCTAGTTGTCTTTGACGAAATGGATTAGGTCTGTGCATTAAATATTGATATATATGAGTACAAATTTTTAGAAAATGACGATAAAACAATTGAAGGAAACGAATTTATTTATTATTGTTTTCTTTTTGAATGACATTTAATAATATTTCTATTTGTCTTTGTTTAAATGGATTAAGTCTGCGTATAAAATAGTTTTTTAAAATATTTTTAAAACTATTTTATTATTGCATTCAACATTTTCTTATTTAATATTTTTTTAAAACTATTTTAGTATTACATTAAGAATTTTTTTCTTTGCATCTGCTTCAGCGTAATTTTTTACAAACATAAAGTCGAAATGTAAATAAAATGTAAAATAAAAAATGGTAAATGTAATGATTAAATAGTTTTAAAAATAATTTAAAAACATTTTTTAAAAAGATTTTATGCATAGACTCCATTTAATCAATGACAAATAGAAAATTAATAAATGTCACTCAAGAAAAAAACAATAATAAATGAATGGTTTTTTTTTTTTTTTTCAATTGTTTTGGCGTCATTTTCTAAAAATATTTACGCATATATTACACTATTTGATGCATAGATTTAATCCATTTCGTCAAAGTCAACTAGAAAATGATTAACTGACACGCATATTAAAAAAGAATAATAATAAATAAACTTAAATTTATCGCCGTTCCGATTGAATGATTAAAAAGCCTTCTAAGGAGTTGGAATGTTTTTTAAAAAAAAGCAAATCCTCGTTATCCAATAACGAATGAAACATTTTCAAAAGTAGAAATATATTCACAAAGAAGTGATTCGCATCCATTTAAATAAGTCATTGAAATGTAACTCGAATTACTTGGGTTTCAATGCATCTCGCGCAGTTGCTATGTTTTCAACAACATCAAAGAATGACGTGATTATTTTCACTCTTAACTGTTAACTGCAAAGGAAAAAAGAATCGCTAACGCTTCCCCAATTAATTTAAAACATATTTCAAGAAATAATATCTTCATTAGATTTTTTTTTACAACTGGAATGTTAATTATCGCGCGATATTTTCAGCAGCAAAATAATATTCCAATTCTATCTTGAATTAATTTTAATCACTCGATAACAAAAAAAAATTTTAGTTAGTTGAAGAAGAATTTGATTAAATGTTATTTATTTGGAAGAACGGAAGAACTTCAATTTTAAAACTAATGAATTTAGCTTTAATAATTCATTACGTTTTACTGTTTTCGACTTTAAGTTTATTAGGATCTTATTATTTCGAGAGAAATTCTATGAATTAATCATACAATTATTAAATTTCGCAAATATGTCTTACTGAATAATTTATTTAATATTATTTAACAATTATAAATCTTTTTCTGCTTAAGAACAGTAAACGTATATGGAAAAAAAATATTAATTTTTATCCATAAGTCATATTAGCAGACATTAAAGTGAAGAATTCAGCGTTATTAAAGCAATAGAAATAAAATTAGTAAAGTGATCAACATAAATTAAAGAAATCATATAAGAACATAATTCAGGAAAAAATGTAAGATCCATAATTTTATTTCCAGACTTCTGATAAACTCATAAGTAATAAAACGAATTTAAAAATATAATAAAACTGATGTACACGATTTTCAAAAAAATTTTGCAACTCAATGAATTTCTATATAATTCACAAAAGAAACAATTTATATAAATTCAATCCTTTTGTAAATATCTTTATATTTTGCAATCATATATAGGAAGATTGCTCAATGCCTCATAAACTATGCTAAAAATATTTATAAAGAATGTTGAATGTAATAATAAAATAGTTTTGAAAATAATTTTTAAAATAATGGTAAATTGTAATAATAGAATAGTTTTTAAAATATTTAAAAAAAATTTAAGCGTAGATTTAATCCATTTAATCAAAGACAAATATATAAAATTATTAAATGTCACTCAAAAAAACAATAATAAATACATTATTTTCCTTCAATTATTTTAGCGTCATTTTCTAAATATTTTTACTCATGCATTACACTATTTGATGCATAGACTTAATCCAAATACAACTAGAAAAATTCGTACTTCAACTAGAAAATCATTAACTGGCAAAAAAAAAAAAGAATAATAATAAATAAACTTAAATATATTTCCGTTCCAATTTAATGATTAAAAAGATCTCTTGATAATTGGTATTGTTTTTTAAAAAGCAAATCTTTGTTAGCCAATAACGAATTAAAAATTTTCAAAAGTAGAAACATATTCACAAAGAAGTGATACTCGTATCCCTTTAAATAAGTCATTAAAATGTAACTCAAATTATTTCTTCGGTTTCAATGCATCTCGCTCAGTTGTAATGAATCCGCCATTTTCAACAACAACAAAGAAAGAATGTGATTATTTTCACTCTTAACTGCTAACTGCAAAGGAAAAAGAATCGCTAACGCTTCGCTAATTAATCTCTCTGTTATAAGGAACGCTAATTAAAGAAATATTTATTCACTCAACTTCAATAAACATCTTTATTTCTTCTCATAATTGGAAACATATTTCAAGAAATAATCGATCGTAAAAAAATAGATTTTTTTTTACAACTTGAATGTTAATTATCGCCAGATATTTTGAGAAGCAAAATAACATTTCGAATTCTGTCTTGAATTAATTTTAATGACTCCATTATAAAAAAAAATTTACTAAACTGAAGATTTGAATTTTATTAAATGTTATTTATTTGGAAGAACGGAAGAACTTCAATTTTAAAACTAATGAATTTAGATTTAATAATTCCCTACGTTTTGCTGTTGAAGACTTTAAGTTGATTAAGAACTCATTATTTCAAGAAAATCTATGAATTAATCATCCAATTATTAAATTTCGCATCTATTTCTTATTGAATAACTTATTTAATATTATCTAACAATTATAAACCTTTTTCTGATTAGGTACAGAAAATTAGTATGGAAAAAAAAATGTTAGTTTTTATGTATAAGTCGTATCAGAAAACAAAGTGAAGAATTTAGCTTTATTAAAACAATAGAAATAAAACGAGTAAAGTAATCAACATAAATTATGGGTTAAATTTTTAATGAATGCAAATGTGTGATACCTAATGCATGATATATGCATTAATTTCAAGAATTTTAATTTTTTGTCATGCAGTTACCACTACCGAGGGGACACGTGTAGCTTGAAGATAGGCTACGGACGCGAGTAAGACTACCCCCACAACTCTCTACAATCATACGAAACCGAAACCTACGGTTTAAAGTGGTTTCCGAAGCCCTACAAACATCCATGTCACCGTCGGACTCGCATCCGATACGTGTGTTACCGAGAGCAAGATCGGCCATGAGTTCCCTAAAGAAAAAATGTACGATCCATTATTCTATTTCCAAGAATTATGATAAACTTATAAGTAATTAAAATAAATTTAAAAAACAGATAATAAGCTATGTGCACTGGTTTCAAAAAAATTTTGCAGCTGAAGGAATTTCTATGTACATTTTTTTTAGTGAATTATATAAAGTTCAATCTTTTTGGAAATACCATATATATTTTTCAATAGTATACAGGGAGATTGCTCAAAACCTCATAAGGTATGCTCAGTGACAAATCTTCGCTCGCAGTAAAGTATAAGTATAAAGTATAAAAAAATGTTAAATATAGTAATAAAATAGTTTTAAAAATATTTTTTTAAAAATTTGAATACAATAAAAAAAAAAATTTTTAAATTTTTTTCAAAAAATGTTAAATGTAATAATAAAATAGTTTTAAAAGATATTTTTTTAAAAAATGTTACATAAAAAAATGTTAAATATGATAATAAAATAATTTTAAAAATGTTTCAAAAAAATTTGTTACGTAGACTTAATCCATTTAAACAAAGACAGATATAAAATTATTAAATGTCACTCAAGAAAAAACAATAATAAATAAAATTATTATAACGTTATTTTAACGTCGTTTTTTAAACAAATTTTACGCATATATTACACTATTTGATACATAATCTATTTCGTCAAAGACAACTAGAAAATGATTAACTGATGCCCATAGAAAAAAAAAGAATAATAAATAAACTTAAATATATTGCCGTTCCAAATAAATGATTAAAAAGATTTCTTAAGAATTGGAACGTTTTTTAAAAAAAAAAAAAAAATCCTTGTCAGCCAACAACGAATTAAACATTTTCAAAAGTAGAAATATATTGACAAAGGAGTGATTCGTATCCCTTTGAATAACTCATTAAAATGTAACTCAAATTATTACTTGGGTTTCAATGCATCACGCGCAGTTGCCATGGAGACGCCATTTTCAACAACAACAACAAAGAAAGAATGTGATTATTTTCGCTCTTAACTGTTAACTGCGAAGGAAAAAGAATCGCTAATTAATCTTTCAGTTGTAAGGAACGCTAATTAAAGAAATATATATTCACTTTGCTTCAATAAACAGTTTTCTTTATTTTTATAATTTGAAACATATTTCAAGAAATAATATCTTCATTAGATTTTTTTTTCACAACTTGAATGTTAATTAACGCCAGATATTTTGAGAAGCAAAACTACATTTACAATTCTATCTTGAATTAATTTTAATGACTCAATTATAAAAAAAAATTCATTAAATTGATGAAGAATTTGATTAAACGTTATTTATTTGGAAGAACTTCAATTTTAAAACTAATGAATTTATCTTTAATAATTCACTACGTTTTGCTGTTGAAGACTTTAAGTTAATTAAAAACTCATTATTTCAAGAGAATCCATGAATTTTAATCATCCAATTATTAAATTTCGCAAATATTTCTGACTGAGAATTTATTTAATATTATTTAATAATTATAAGCCTTTTTCATGCTTAAGAACAGAGAACTTGTATGGGGAAAATTTTTTAATTTTATCCATAAGTCATGCCAGCAAACATTAAAATGAAGAATTCAGCTTTATTAAAGCAACAGAAATAAAATGAGTAAAATATAATTACATTATTATTTAAACTGTTAATGAATGCAAATGTATGATAACTAATGCATGATTTATGCATTAATTGTAAGAACAAAATATAAGATACAGTATTCTCTTTCCAGGTGTTATGATAAACTCATACTTAATAAAAGAGAAATTAAAAAGCAGATCATTAATCGATTTACACTATTTTAAAAAAATTTGCAACTTAATGAATTTCTATATAGTTCACTAAACTATCCTGGGTGGCAAATCTTCGCTCGAAGTGCATAAAAGTTGCTAACTCAACGATGCACAATTTCCAACAAAAATATTTTTTAAAAGAATGTTTAAATAAAAAATGCTAAATGTAATAATAAAATGGTTTAAACAATGATAAATGTAATAATAAAATAGTTTTAAAAATGTTAAATGTAATAATAAAACAGTTTTAAAAATATTTTTAAAAAAAAATTTAAATGTAATAGTAAAATAGTTTTAAAAATTCTTTTAAAAAAGTGATAAATAAAAAAATGTTAAATGTAAAAGTAAAAATGCCTTAAAAATATTTTTTTAAATGTTAAATATAATAATAAAATATTTTTAAAAGAATGTTTAAAAAAAAAATGTTAAATGTAATAAAAAATTTTTTTAAAAGAATGTTTAAAAAAAAATGTAAAATGTAATAATAAAATTATTTTAAAAATACCTTTAAGAAGAATTTATGCATAGACTCCTTTTAAACAAAGACACATATGAAACTATTAAATGTCACTCAAGAAAAAACAACAATAATGAATAAATACTTTTTCTTCAATTTTTTTAGCTTCATTTTCTAAATACTTTTACTCATTCATTACACTATTTGATGCATAGACTTAATCCATTTCATCAAATACAACAAGAAAATCATTAAATGCACCCTTGAAAAAAAAGAATAATAAATAAACTTAAATATATTTCCGTACCAATTTAATGATTAAAATGATTCTTTACGAATTGGAATGTTTTTTTAAAAAGTAAATCCTTGTCAGCCAACAACGAATTAAACATTTTCAAAAGTATAAATATGTTGACAAAGGAGTGATTCGTTTCCCTTTGAATAAGTCATTAAAATGTAACTCAAATTATATCTTGGGTTTCAATGCATCACGCGCAGTTGCCATGGAGACGCCATTTTCAACAACATCAACAAAAAGAAAGATGTGATTATTATCACTCTTAACTGCTAACTGCGATGGAAAAAAGAATCGCCAACGCTTCGCCAATGAACCTTTCTGTTATAAGCAACGCTAATTAAAGAAATACACATTCACTTCACTTCAATAAGAAGTTTTATTTCTTCTTCTCATAATTTGGAACATATTTCAAGAAATCATATCTTCATTGCATTTTTTTTACAACTTGAATGTTAATTATCGCCAGATATTTTGAGAAGGAAAACAAACATTTCGAATTCTATCTTGAATTAATTTTAATGACTCGATTATAAAAAAAAATATTTTCAGTAAACTGAAGATTTGAATTTGATTAAATGTTATTTATTTGAAAAAACGGAAGAACTTCAATTTTGAAACTAATGAATTTAGCTTTAATAATTCACTACGTTTTGCTGTTGAAGACTTTAAGTTGATTAAAAACTCATTATTTCAAGAGAATCTATGAATTAATCATCCAATTATTAAATTTCGCAACTATTTCTTACTGAATAATTTATTTAATAATTGTTAACATTTTAATGTTTAAGAACAGAGAACTCGTATGGAAAAAAAAATGTTAATTTTTATTCATAAGTCATGTCAGAAAACATTCTAGTGAAGAATTCAGTTTTATTAAATCAATATAAATAAAATGAGTAAAGTAATCAGCATAAATTATTATTTAAACTTTTTGATGAATGCAAATGTGTGATACCTAATGCATGATTTATGCATTAATTTAGAAAAAAATGTAAGATTCATCATTCTGTTTCAAAGAGTTGGGATAAACTCATAAGTAATTAAAACGAATTTAAAAAAGCAGATTATAAATTTATGTGTACTATTTAAAATTTTTTTTTGCAACTTAATGAATTTCTATATAATTCGCTAAAAGAAACAATGTATATAAAGTCCCATCCTTTTGTAAATATCCTGTATATTTTGCAATGGTGTACAGGGAGTTTGCTAAAAGTTTCATAAACAATGCTCGGTGACAAATCTTCGTTCTGTTTGGTTTGGTGTGTCGCTCTACAGTAGTTTTGTGCTTACTCTAGACCAGAGGTCTCCAAACTACGGCCAGCGGGCCAAATCCGGCCCGCCGGTGTCATCCATCAGGCCCGCGACAGCGAATAGTTCATTGTTGCTGTAGTAAGTCGGATGAAAAAACATAGAAGGATAATAACTCGGTTTTATAGACTTGCTAGGTAAAGCTTAATGACAAGCATAATACGCAGAAAATTTAACTTAAGCATAACAACTAACAAGTAATTGAAATGAATCCCACTAACAGTATAAACTAGTGAACATCCCGCGGTTACCCTCGGTAGTTACGTTGGGGTAAAGAGTATCGCACATGTATCTATATCGATGTTTGGAAGGTATATATCCTGAATCAAACATATGTTTTTTATCGTAAAAACCCCTCAGGAACGGAAAAGCTTGCAAACAAAAAATATTAATGATATTTATATAATTGTGATTTTTCACTGATAATAATTTGTAGTTAGCAAGCATATGCTCGCTCACGGCACGTACTCGGTGACTATTCTAGAAATTATAGATAATGAAGAAAAAATAAAACTGTTTCGGCCCTTGGTACTTACTGGAGTAAACAGTATGGCCCTAGGGCTGGAAAGTTTGGAGATCCCTGCTCTAGACTAATTAGACCGGGACCTTCAGTTTTAAAGTGAATTCTGAACTACTCACAAACATAAATGCCACCGTCAGGATTCGAACCTGAAGCCTGTAATCTCCGCTCGGAATAAAGTATAATAGTTTCTACTTCAACGATGTCTTTGCATATGACACGCAAATGCAGTGTTACCCCTAAAATGTCCTCCAGGAAGATTCTGTCTATTTTCATCACCGTTGGTGGGCTGTTGTTGATTGATACATGAGAACCACCGATGTTAAAAAGATTTATCTTTCCTTAAATTGTTCAATTCTTCTTAAGGTAAAATTTTTATTTATATTTTTTTTAAACTTCTTTTTCCCCCTCTTATTTTCCCCATATTCAGAATTTGTGGGCTATACATCAGTGATACATGAGACCACAGATGTTACACAAACAAAAAAGTTTTATGAAGGCTGTTAATTCGAATAACAGACCTCCAGTAAGACTCTGCCTACTTTTCATCACCGTCCGTGGGCTGTACATCAGTGATACATGAGACCACTAATGTCACAAAAAAAAAAAAAAGGTTCAATGGCGACTGTTCATTCGACTAACATACCTCCACTAAGACTCTGTATTTTCCATCACCGTCGGTGGGCTGTACATCAGCGATACATGAGACCACCGATGTTACATAAAAAAAAGGTTTAATGGCGGCTTTTCATTTAAATAACATAGGCTCATTTGCCTGCCGTCCATAATAAAGTAAATTAGTTTACTTTTCTATAAAATGTTCAATTCCCCTGAAGGTAAAATTTTTATTTGTATTTTCTTAAAACATCTTATTTTCCCCATACGACTTTTTTCCCCTTTTTTTCCCCCATATCCAGAATTTGATACATCTTTTGTTATAATTTTTTTTCAAATATTGTACCGTTAGAGCATTTACAATGAATTCACAAAGAATAAAACAGGATCATTGTTAACATAATACAATTTTTTATTTTCAGTGTTGATCTATTTTCTAATGAATAGTTCTTTAACAGATTTTACTATTTAAAAAAAATATATTTATTTAATTTATAATTTTACATTATTTAATGATGCGCAAATGTTATTATTTGAGGAGATAAAAGCCCTTCATAAATTAGTTTTTGCTGGGTTTTTTTTTTCAAAGTATTTGAATAATCGAAAATTATTACCTGTGTTTTGTGTTATTTGCTTTAAAAAAAATTAAATTTTTTGTATTAACTGTTTTCAAATAAAAAAAATTTGTTTAATAAATTATTTATTGTATTTCATCGTGTTCTTCATTGTTATATGATATTTTATTTAAATACCGTAGGGTATTGTAGCAAATATAAGGAACAATTTTTTTTCATAAAATTTACTGCACATCATCAAAATTGAAAAGATTTCATACAAGAAACTGATTTAATTTCATTTCACAAATGATTGAAAAAAGCGCTGAAATAAAATTTATTCTACATTACTAGCCAATCATGCAGAAAAAAATAGATTTGTTATCTGTTCCATTCTTTGTATTCTAAATTCTTATATAAACTATTATTAATAACTTTGACTGTTAAACAAAGGTATTTATATTATGTTAATTCATCTTTTCATACTTAAAAATGTTTTGTCTGAATAGTCAATAAATAAATTTAAAAATAAAAGAATGCGTGCCAAATTTATTTAACTCTGAAAAAACTATCTTTAATAATTTTTAAACTATTATTAATAAGCTATGATTAATAATTTTTAAACTATTATTAATAAGCTATGATTAATAATTTTAAAATTATTATTAATAAGGTATGGTTAATAATTTTTAAACTATTATTAATAAGCTGTGATTAATAATTTTTAAATTATTATTAATAAGCAGGGTCTGAATGGTCGAGTGGCTAGCGCTCTGGCGCTCGGTACCGCAGGTTTCGGGTTCGAGTCCCGGTGGTGACATGGATGTTTGTAGTAGTTAGTAATCCACTTTAAACCGTATGTCTCTGTCTAACATGACCGTAGAGCGTTTTGGGTGTAATGTTACTCCGCGTCCGTAGCTTATCTTCAGGCTACACGTACCTCCTGGGTAGTGCTAAGTGAGTAACATAAGTAGAATGCTTGCCTTAAGGCATCGAATAGAATTATCTAAGTGTTTTCTAGCTGTATTAGAACAAAAGAAAATTATTAATAAGCATAAAAACATATTTTTGACTGTCAAACAAAGGTTATTTATATTATGTTAATTCATCTTTTGATAATTAAATATATTTTGTCTGAATAGTTAATAAAATGTTTTAAAAAAGAGTGCTCGTCAAATTTATTTACCTCTGAAAAATTCAAATAAAATGATTGTTAGGTGGGAATATTAATTCAAATACTACATGGCAATAAGTTTTCGAAAACTAAACCGATGTTAATTTTCAGTGAAAAAAAAAAAGAAACACTCTATTCCCCTCAGATAAATGTCTTCAAAGTGAGAATTATTCAAAACACAAAAGAAATCTTAATTGAGATTCAAGTATCAGCGATGAAAACACACTTTTTTAGCTTTTGTTCATTTCTCATGGAAAAGCTTAAAAAAGCAAAATTTAACTTGTGGTTGTTGAAACTCGGCTGGGAACGCATCAGGAGTTTTCGAATAAAAGTCTCCATTTATTAAAAGGCGAGCAATCAGTTTTGCTAATTGAGAATATGGACGCTCAAAAATCTTGTTGCACTAGTTTAAATCTGCAGAGAGACATACTATTTAAGTATACTTTAAGAACAGTTGAAATGAATGCGGTTTTGAGTCCCTGGTTTTAATATAAGATTTTGCATTTCTCTTGTTTTAATTATAATTTATTTTCTTGCATGAATAGGGTTCATTTCCTATTCGTCACCAGTGGAGTAACAGCTCCTTGGTGGGCCAAGTCCGTCTACCTACTTGCAGATTTCGAGACAGGAGATGTTTACTTTTTATGAAGTAGGGCTGTCAGTCCTTAGCCTAACGCTGTACAGTCTTATTAGACCTGGATTTAAAGTCGATTCCCAACCACTCAAAAGCATCCATGGCATCATCAGAACTTGAACCCGAATCCTGCGGCATCGAGCGCAAGACACTCGGCCATTCATTCCCCTTATTTCCTAATAAGAGTTCAATGTATATATATCGTGATGATCATCATCATGAGCGCAATAGCTTCATGGTTACAAGACGAGAGATGGTTCTCTTTTTACGGGGTAAGGTTTTCAGCCCTACACCCTGTGCTCAACAGACATATTAGATCGGGAACTACTGTTTAAAGTGGATTCCGTACAATTACAAACATTCATGGCATTTCAGAGAGTCGAACCCGAAACCTGTGGCACCGAGTAGTATAGTATATATATATTTATATATAGAATCTCTCTAAAGTATTTTACCTTTCCATAAAGTGTTCAATTCCCCTGTAGGTAAAATTTTATTTATATTTTTAATCATACAGAAAAAATAGATTTATTATCTCTTCTATTCTTTGTCTTAAAATTTTTTATATAAACTATTATTAATAACGTAATTTTAACTGCTAAAGAAAGGCATTTATATTATGTTAATTTATCTTTTCATAATTAAAAATGTTTTGTCTGAATAGTTAATAAATAAATTTAAAAAATGAAAGAGTGCTCGTCAAATTTGTTTACCTCTGAAAAATTCAAATCAAATTATTGTTATGTGGGAATATTAATTCAAATACTACACGGCAATAAGTTTCGAAAACTAAACCGATGTGAAATTTCAGGTGAATAAAAAGAAACACTATTCCCCTTAGAAAAATATCTTCAAATAAGAATTATTCACCACAAAAGAAATCATAATTGAGATTCAAGTGTCGGTGATGAAAGCACATTTTTTAGCCTTTGTTCATTTGTTCATCGAAAAGTTTAAAAAAGCAAATTTAACTTGTGGTTGTCGAAACTCAGCTGGGAACGCAACAGAAGTTTTCGAATAAAAGTCTCTATTTATTAAAAGATGAGCAATAAGTTTTGCTAATTAAGAATATGGACGCTCAAAAATCTTGTTATGCTTGTTTAAATCCGCAGTGAGGCATACTATTTTGTTAGAGCAAGAGTAAGTATACTTTAAGAACAGTTGAAATGAATGTGGTTTTGAGTCCCTGGTGTTAATATAGACTTTTTAATTTCTCTTGTTTAATTATAATTTATTTTATTGCATGAATAGGGTTAATTTCTTATTAATATGGTTACCTACGATCCTGTGCTCAAAAGTAAGACCTATTTTTTTTTCAAAAATTCTTTGTTTATTCTTCCAAATTTATTTCATCGCCTTCAAAGTCATCCCCTCCGGACACAATGCACTTGTGCCAATCCTCAATGCATGCTAAAAAGTCATCTTCAGGGATGGCCTTCAAAGCGCGCAGCGATTCACGTCGAATCTCTTCAATCGACTCAAAACGGTGTCCCCGAAGTGGTCTTTTGACTTTAGGGAATAGCCAGAAGTCACACGGTGTGAATACGGTGATTCTGGAACGATATGTGGGTTTGAGTGAAAAAGTCACGAAGAATCAACGCAGTGCGAGCTGACGCATTATCGTAATGCCGAACCAAGAGATGTCTTTCCGTAAATGACACCTCTTTTTGCGAATATCTTTACGCAAATGACGCATAACACTTACAAATATTCCTTGTTAACAGTTTGACCCAGCGGAAGGAATTCATAATGCACCGCACCACGGTAATCGAAGAAAACAGTCAACATGACCTTGATTTTTGAGCGACTTTGGCGCGCTCTTTTCGGTCTTGCTTCACCTTTGTCACGATATTCGTTCTGTTGATCGGTTGTTTCCAGAAAGAAAAAAAATTGAAATTCCATATGCCCCGGGAAATTTAAATTGAAAATTGGTCTTACATTTTTCATCAAAATCCGTTAGGCAGAACGGGTTCTATAGGGATCTGAATAGGGTCACTTTAATTATAACCACCCTGTATTTATATATATATATAAGATTTTAATGCAACATATAATTAGCTGTAGGCAATTTAGCAAGAATGCTTGCTGGACAAGATCGTTTCACAACTTCATCGTTCTCAAACATCCAATTAAATTTAATGGTCCGGAGAAATCTGCTACCGGAGACCATCTGGCACCAAAGGTCCGCTACGAGGTCGGTGGTGCATGAGCGGGGCTTTCCGACAACAACTGATATATTTAGGCATTCAAACTAAGAAGCAGCAAGAAAAATGCAGAACATTGAGAGATTAGAACAGGAGGGACCATAACTTACAGGGAACAACAGGTAACTTACTCAAATAAGATTTTTGATACTTATTATCAATCGTAAAATACTCCTCAAATGAGTTTTGTTGCAGATCAGGGAATATTTTTCCTTGAATATTTTTCCGGCCCGTGAGATGTATCACACTTTTACAAAACATATTCTTTTCATAATGGCCAAAGGAGTGAAAATCAATGTATTAAAAAAATGTGCATCCCTCTATTCAAAAATGAACTGTCGAAAGGATGAGGAAAAATGAACTTTGATTTTGAAATAACCTTCTTGCGAATATAGGACAGATATATTTAGTTCCTGTTTTATCAATACGCAGGATAATTAAATTATAGTCTGCGAACTCATGATGTGCGCGCATCCCGGAACATCTATTTTAACAGGTTGTATATTCCATTAAGTTATCACGCAGTGACCATCCCTAGATAAGCACAGTTGATTGTTGATAGCAGAGCAAACCGGACTCCTTAGTTGAAGTTGTTAGAGCTTTTAGTTCAACTTACGCCTTCAAACCTTTTTTTTTTCTAAAATAAAATTGATCCAAAACATATCTGACACAACACCCATTACGATGGGCCAATACCTAAATGGAGATCGATTTGCTAAAGCTGAGTGAAAGAGTGGAGAAACACATATCGCACTAGTCAAATATATATATTTTTAATGATTTCATTTTTTTTTTATTTCGCTTATATTTACATATTTTTTTTATATTTCATTTTGAGTGTTCTATATTTCTTTACAACGTGCGTTGAGTATCCTTATTATTATATTAACTACGTGTACATGCAAGAGTAATAGTAAGCGCACAAATAATAACTCATTTAGCTTCCATTTTTCACTCCAAAAAATGTCTATAGCGGTTCTAAATATAATATGGGTTTTTTGATTGGTTTATATACATATATATATATATACACATAGATATTACTTTATATGTATAATATGGTTTTTTAATTCGTATAATATATATAATTGTATATGCGGCCTGCATAGTTGTGATGCATTTCCAAAGTGGTTCGCAAGATCATTTGGGTTGGCCATCCCTGGTTTAATGTATGTATTAAGCAGCCACCGTGCAATAAGGACCTGGCGGTCAATTTCTATGGGTCTGCCACTGGGTACCATAGGTTTCGGGTTTGAGTCCTGGCATGAATATTTGTTGGTGGGTCGGAATCCACATTAAGCTATAGGTCTCGGTCTAACTGGATTGCAGGGCGTTACGGAGGTACTGTTACTCCGCATCCGTAGCTTTTGTTCAAGCTGCACATTCTTTCTGGGTAGTGCTAAGTGAGTAACGTCTGTGCAGCGCTTGCCTTAAGGCATCCAAGATAGCTGTCTAAGTGTTTGCCAGCTGCATTTGAACAAAAAATTGCCAGTTTGGGGAAAGAGTATCCTCACGTCATCCACGCGGCCTGATGGCCAATTTGCTAGCGCTCTATACCTTTGGTACCGAAGGCTTCAGATTGAAACCCTGGTGGTGGCGTGGATGTTTGTGAGGGGTTCGGTATCCACTTTAAACTGTAGGTCCAGGTCTGTTAAGCGTAAAGTGTGCACAAGATGACCGTAGAGCGACAAAGCAAACCTCATCCGACGAAGCTCACGTCTAAAAAGGTTAAAGTTTTGCTGCTTTGCAAACCGATGATTTACAATTAGAGGCGATTACGATTAGTTCATTTTTGAATATAGGGATGCACACATAATGTATTTTTTTGTAAAATTATAATTTTACTAATATTAATCTTTGTAATCTTGTTAATCTTAAATCTCACTGGCCGGAAAAATATTCAAGGTGGGCTGCGCGTTGGCCACCCCTGATTTAGTGTATGTATTAAGCAACCACAGTGCAATGGATCAGCATGCATAATGAACAATATTTTACTTCTCAGCAACACTGTTTCGCACCACTCAACTCAACTCAGTTCCGCCGTCGAGATGGAAGACTTTTGGAGTGAAAGCAAACAGACAACTCAGCCCGCGTGTTTTCTGCTACAGTTTAAAGGCTTTTTTGCCTGGGGGGGAGTGCAGTTACAGGCGAATCACAAACAGAGCAGGGTTGTGGGGGAGGGGGAGACTGCTCCTGCTGCCTGCACTTACGTGGAGTAAGCTTTCATTTGCTAAAGAAGAAAACAGCTGTAGCCGGGCGAAAGATAGTCGACAGATTGGATTTTTTTTCTCTTCTTGAAATGGAATTCTTGCATTGAAGTAAATCAATAGAAATATCTCTTTGTTGCGCTATTCGTTGTTGTGGAGCCTTTCTTTTTGCAGTTTTGAACAGAAAACTACTCCGGCGTCTGTATGTAATAATCTGTGAAATTCATAATCGGGATATAAAACTGTGAAGCGTATTTGACAAAAATCTTTCGAACTTTCATATAATGAGTACATTTTATATCTGCGTGTGCTATTAATTATCTTTTTTGGAACTGCGGTCGACACATAATTGAGGATGGCAGTTCTCAAAGCAACATTGTGCATTTTTAACCCCGGAATTTCGTTCTTATTCCAAATCAACACTCTTTTCTTAATACTTAAGCACAATTTGTGTTCAGTTAAATATAATACCACATAATTACTTTTTTACATACTCATTTATTTTCCTTATGCATATACATATTTTGAATACATTACCCCAAAATGAATAGATGCCCGACTTTGAGGGAAAATCATTAAATGTCACGTGTAATATCCTCTACTTGAAAATAATGCTTATTATCAATTTTCGTTAACAGAGCTATGTTAGATAAAAAAAACTAAATAAAATTCTTGAAAATATCCATGGCAAAAACTCTTGTTATATTATACAAGGGTACATTTAAAAAATGGTGACTGAAGTTGGAGTGGTTAGAGCTCGGTACCAGAGGTTTCGGGTTCGAATTCCGGCGATGCCATGAATGTTTGTAGTAGTTCGGAATCCACTTTAAACCGTAGGTCCCGGTCTAATAGGATCGCAGAGCGTTGTAGGGGTTGTGTGACTCCGCGTCCGTAGCTTATCTTCAAGATACACGCACCTCCTGAGTAGGGCTAACTGAGTAACGCCGATGCAGACCTTGCTTATGGCATATAAAGATCACGGTCTAAGTATTTGCCTAATGCATTAGAAAAACATTTAAAAAAGTGAATTTAATTTTAAAATATATAAAAAAAATACTATTATATTATAGTGTGAGGAAATGTTAATACAATTCTAAGTTTAGAATAATTATGGACTACGAAAAAACTACCACTATTATTACTTTTTCAACTTAATGTATTTAAAAACCTAAAACCCTAAGACTTCACTTGAAAATTCACGGTTTCGGTTGAAAGCATTGGCAGCCCAACACAAAATGTAAATAAATAAATAAAATTTGACTCCGATATTATATCTTAAATTTCCAAAATCGCACGTCGATTCACGTAGAAAAGTAAATAAAAATTCAAATCCAATGGTGCTCTCTAAGCGAGAAAAATCTTACAGGCTCATATTAAAGAGTTTTCTCTCAAAGCCACAACATTCCAACTCCTCAGCTCCACTCCATCCATCTTGTGCGTCGAAAAGGGGGTGACCCCAGTGCACCGGGCACCATCATTTATCGTCTGACATTCCGTCGAGACGTTTTATTACACCCCTGTCGCTGCTAAATCCCCATTTTTGAAAAGATTTTCCAATTTTTGCCTTTTTCTAAAGGGAGATTTTGATTAGTGAAGATTTTTGTTTAGTGTAAATCTCCTACGGAACACATTTATGTACTTATTTCAGAAGTGAAATATTCTTTTTTTTTTTATTCCTGCTAGTAAGCGGGAAAAAAACAGGCTCTGTTCCCAATATCGAATTTGACATTCACAGATTTATTTCAAATGGTAACTTTTCACTTGCGATGAATCACTTCATTGCAAGGGACTGTTTCAGTGTGCATAATGGAGAAATCGAGAAAACTGCGTCTTAAAAATTTCTTTTTAATGTCTGTTTTCAATTCCTTCTATTAGCGCACACTCTCCCTATATATATCTTGTTCACATTTTCAATCGTTCATAAAATACTTTCTATTCATTCGCTCAAGTTCAAGATTTAAGGATACTTTTTTTGAAACTCGTAGTGGATGACACTTGATGTCAATACAGTTTTTTGAATATTCATTCATTCATTAAATTTAATTAATAAATTTTAGTTTTTTTTAGATTTAAGTTGCTTATATCTGCCAACAGATGGCGCCAGATCAACTTAAAAAAATGAATGAAAATTATTTACAAAGGGCTTTCTGCAATAGAGTGGTAGAAAAGTAGGAATTGACTTTAAAATTTTTTTTTTTTATATTACTTGTTTTTCTTTTAAAGCGATTCTGTGACGGTTTCAATAAAGAAAATCTATCAATGATACTCTGCCATTTTGACTGTTGTGGTGGCCTGGTGGCCAAGTGTCTAGAAATCTGGCCTTTAGTATCCCAGGTTGTAGGCTAGAATCCTGGCGGTGTGCATGGATGCTTGTGAAGGGTTCGGAATCCACTTTAAACTGTAGGTCCCGGGCTTTTAGCCCTCGTGTGCACAAGGTGACTATAGAACGACAAAACAAACCCAAACCTTCCATTTCATACATGATTACCATTAATCTGCCTTAGGATATAGGGTTATCATTCAGTATGCATGATTCAATAGGATCTTGATTCTAAGCTGATAGCAATCTAAAAAAGGCACCCCTAATTATTACTTTTTCTGTTAGGTAAACAATTCATATGTAACTGGTGGAATTTAATAGGGGTGATTTCGCTTCCTCGACGCTTGGGTCCGCCCCTTCATCAACTTCAGAACACATTTATGTACCTATCCAGAAGTGAAATATTCTTTTTGTCCTTCTAGTCACCGGAAAAAAAAAACAGGATCTGTTCCCAATATTTATTTGACACTCGCAGATTTATTTGAAATGGTAACTTTTCATCGATGATGAATCATTTCACTGTAACCGGAAATGTTTCAGTACGCGGTAACTGAGTCAGTTTTTCTTTTTTATGTGTGTTTTTTATCTTTTAAAGCGATTCTTAGGTGGTTTCAATGATAAAAATCTATCAATGATTGCCAATTCGGCAGAAGGAGTCTGTAGCGGGCATATAGTGCAGTGACGGGCGTGTAGCTTGAAGCTGTGATACGGATAAGATGTTTTTTCTTCTTTTATGAGTCAATGGCTCTGACCTTTGGTACCACAGGCGTCAGGTTCGAGTACTGGCGGTGACACGGTTGTTTGTGAGTGGTTCGGAATCCACGTTAAACTATACGTCCCGGTCTGTTTAGCATATAGTGAGCAAAAATGGCCATATAGACAAAAATCAAACCATTATTTAATTATATATTATTATATTATTACCAATTATATATTATTTAACTGAGGTATGTACACATTAATTCGCATTCGGATATGTGTAGTTTAAAATGCCATGGAGTTTTTTTTTTTTTTTTTTTTTTTTTGAGCACTAAATTGTTTAAAAAAGATGAAAACATTGGCATATATATAATATTAATAATTCTTTTTTATTGGTGCAACAGCCCTATGGTGGGCCAATGCCTTTTGCCAACTTGCATATTTCAAGAAAGAAGATGTTATTTTTTTCTTTTTACGAGGTAGGGTTGTCAGCCCTACGCTCAACGGTTCAATTAGATCGGGACCTAAGATTTAATGTTAATTCCGAACCACTAAAAATATCCGTGGCATCGTCGGGACTCGAACCCGAAACCAATTGACACCGACCGCCAGAACCTAGGCACTCAGCCATTAGGCCCAAAAAAAATTATCACTTCGGGGGAAATTGTTTCACGAAAAGTTTTTTTTAATACTTTCTCAACTTAGTGCAATTAAGAAAATTTAAACCCTAAGGCTTGACTCGGATATTATATCTAATATTTCTGAAATCGCATATCCATTCAGCTAGAACAGTAAATAAAAATTCAAATCAAATGCGCTCTTTAAGCGAGGGAAATCTTAGAAACTAATATTAAGAGAGTTTTCTTTTAAAGCAGCAGCCTTGCAACTCCTCATCACTCCATCCATCTCGTGCGTGGAAAAGGGGGTGACCCCAGTGAACAGGGGGGTTATCATTTATCGTCTGACATTCTTTCGAGACGTACCATTACAGACGTGTCGTCGCTCCCTCCCCTACTTTTGAAAAGCTTTTTTCAATTTTTGCCTTTTTCTGAAGGGGGGGTAGCAGGCAGGAGATTTTTGTCTGGTGTCAATTCCCCTTCTGAACACATTTATGTACATATTCCACAAGTGAAATATTCTTTTTTTTTTATTCCTTCTAGTCGCCGAGGAAAAAAAACAGGATCAGTTCCCAGTATCGCATTTGACATTCACAGATTTATTTGAAATGTAACTTTTCACTGGTGATGAATCACTCACTATAACCGAAACTGCTTCAGTGGGCATAATGGAGAACTCTAGAAAAAGTCTTTTTCAGTTTTTTTTTTTTTTTTTTTTTTGATTTGTGTGTGTGTTTTTTCAATTCCTTCTATTAGCTCACATTCTCAATATATATATCTTGTTCACATTTTCAATCGTTCATAAAAATACTTTTTATTCGTCCACTCGAGTTCAAATACATTTTCTTTTAATTTATGGTGGATGACTGGATGTAAATACGGTTTTTTCAAATATTTATTCATTCATAAAATTTAATTCATTAATTTTAATTCTTTTTAACTTTAAGTTGCATATATCTACCCATAGAGGGCGCCAGATAAACTTAAAAAAAAAGAATGATAATTATTTATAAAGGACTTTTCTGCAATAGAGTGAAGAAAAAGAAAGAATTGACTTAAAAAAATTGTTTTTATATTACTTGTTTTTCTTTTAAATCGATTCTTTCAATGAGGAAAATCTATGAGTGATACTCTGCCATTTCGATTAACTGTTTTGGCGGCCTGGTGGCCCAGTGGCTAGCGCTTTGGCCTTTGGTACCACAAGCTTCAGGTTCGAATCCTGGATGCTACATGGATGTTTGTGAATGTCTCCGGTGTCCACTTTAAACTGTAGCCCCGATCTATTAAGCCCTCGTGTGCACAAAATGACCGTAGGCCAACAAACCATATCTAAACCTGCTATTTCGATAGTCAAGTAGCTTTTTTTTTTTTTTTTTTTTTTTTTTGACAATTTTTTTTTTCTTTAGTCGTTTCAACGAGAAAAATCTATCAATGATCTTATACATTGTTGCCATTGATCTGCCTTTGGATGTAGGGTTTATGCTCAGTATGTAGGATTGAATAGGATCTTTGTTTCTAAACTGAGAAAAGGCAACCCTACAATTTTAATAATTAGCGTTTCTGTTAGATACACAATTCATATATAATAGGTGTGATTTCCTCGTCGCTTGGTTCCACCGCTTCTTACCCTTTGGGACACATTTATCTACAGATTCCAGAATTGAAATATTCTTTTTTTTTTGCCTTCTAGTCTCCGGGAAATAAAAACAGGATCTGTATTTGACACTCCCAGATTTATTTGAAATGGTAACTTCAACTGGTAACCATTACAAATATCTATGGAACCACCGGGGCGCGAACCAGGAAACTGAGACACCCAACTCCAAAGCACTAGTTTCTGCCATCACGCGCCCTACAACTATCATTTCTACGAAATTTTTTCAAGAATTTTACTTTTATTACTTTTTTCAACTTTGTATTCAAAAAAATTAAACCCCAAGACTTCACGTTCAAAGTCACGGTTTCACTTAAAAGCATCGGCAACCATACAACACAAAATGTAAGTAAATAAATAAATAAATAAAACTCACTCCGATATTACATCTCAAACTTCTAAAATCGTAAGTCCATTCATGTAGAAAAGTAAAAAAAAAATTCATATCCCACTTCAAACCCTTCTTTGAGCGAGAGAAATCTTAGAGACTCAGAGAGTTTTATTATTAGAGAGTTTTCTCTCAAAGCAGCAGCCCTGCAACTCCTCAACTCCACTCCATCCATCTTGTGGGCGGGAAAAGGGGTGACCCCAGAAAAGGGGCCACCATCATTTATCGTCTGACATTCCATCGAGACGTTCCATTACACAAGAGTCGCATTTACGTCTCCCACTTTTGAAAAGCTTTTCCAATTTTTGCCTTTTTCTGAAGGGTGTAGGGCAGAGAGGAGATTTTTGTTTAGTGTCAATCCCCTTCGGAACACATTTATGTACATATTCCAGAAGTGAAATATCCTTTTTTTTTTCTTTTTAGTTGCCGGGAAAAAATAGGATCTGTTCCCAATATCGTATTTGACGCGCACAGATTTATTTGAAATGGTAACTTTTCACTGGTGATGAATCACTTTTCTGCAAACGGAACTGTTTCAGTGAGCATAATGGAGAAAACTGTGTAATTTTCAATTTTTTTTTTTTTTTTTTTTTCCTTTTTTGATTTGTGTTTTTTTTCTTTTGAAGTGATTCTTTGGCGGTTTCAATGTGGAAAATCTATCACAGATACTCTGTCATTTCGAATAACATAAACATATATGGTTACCATTGATCTGGGTTAGGCTATAGGGTTACTGTTCAGTATGCATGAATCAATAAGATCTTGTTTCTAAACTTATGGCAATCTAAAAAAGGATACCTTACAATTTTAATTATTACTGTTTCTATTAGATAAATAATTCATACACAGGCTGATTATAATTAAAGTCCCACTTTCAACAAAAAAAGAACTACTCCTCACAGTGAGTTCAAATTTGAACTGAAGATACTCAAAGAAGGGGGGAAACGGTACGGCCTCCAAAAAAAGGTTCGACCGATTATTCCCATTCAAGTTGTTATGACCTTGAAGTAGTGAATGGGTCACAGTGTCACGACTGCTGAATGACTCGGAAGTCATTTTTTCCATCAAAAAACCGAAACAATCGAGCCCATCAAACACTACTGTTGGTTTCATGTGCAACTCATGTCAAATACGTTCTCCTTTCGTTTCAAAAGAGCACTGGCATCCGAATTCACTTTCATTAGGCCGCTTAATACACTTTGGGGCATTTTTTGATGCCGTATCGTTTCCCCCTTCTTCAGTTCAAATTTGAACTCACTGTGAGGAGTGGTTCTTTTTTTTACAGCATATTGAAAGTGGAACTTTCATTATAATCAGCCTTTATAATGGGTAGATGGGTGATTTTGCTTTCTTGTCGCTTGGGTCCACCGCTTAGCTAATTATTAAGTGGCTCGCTGAGTATTTCATTAACATCGCAATCAGGCATATCATATAGACTGTACATGTTCAAGGTATTATGGAAAATTCACACAGATAAACCATTTGATTGTAGATTCCTTGCTTTCAGTAAAGCTAAAAGGTAAAAGTAATTCAGTAAAGTCGAAAAGATGGATGTTTATGAATGGACTGCGTAGTTCAGTAGACTTTTAAAGTAACTTTTTATAATGAATTTATTATTGTGTATCCATTTAAAGAGAAAAATAGACAATTCGAATTTTTTGACATGAGAGTGAAGATGTTTCTCTTTTTTCGCAGGTGGATGAAGGACGAGAACGGTGGTTTGAGCGCCGTGAAGGAGGACGGGAGGGTGTGGCTGGTGCAGGGGACGCTGAACATCCGGAGGGTGGTGCAGAGGGACGCCGGGAAGTACCAGTGCATAGTGCGCAACAGCATCGGGGAGAGACGCATCGAGAGCGCCCTAGTCGTCACAGGTGGGTGCTCTAGTACTCTAGTCCATTCCCTCCCCTCTCATCAGTAGTGAAGAAACATTTCCTTTGCTTTTTTTTTGTTGCCGTGCACTGATTCAGATTTTTAAAGTAACAGGATTGAATGAAGTACTAGAACTAGAAAACAGATTAGCGCATTCACTCAGCAGTTCTAATCCTACAGGAATTTCCATATACTTGACTTTTTATCTATTCCTTGTGAAAGTGGGGAAAAGGTTTCAGTAGGATAGGCAGAAGATATATAACAATTATTACCTAAATAAGCATGGGTATTGCCTTTGAAAGAATGAAGTTTTCGTTTCCTTGGTTAATATTTTTTTTTCCGTTGCATTACCACTTTCAAACGCTAATTTTGGGGCAGACTGTTCGTGGAGACACTTGTTGTCTTGCAAACGACCCCAATTCTTGACTCAAGGCTCGTGACGTGGTTGCACGATCCATTAAGGCCATGCGGGTAACATGCCAGTCTTCTCGGCTGCTGGTGATAGGGGGCCGTTGAGATCCAGCGCGGCGTTCCGTATTACCGTCCTGAACCCATCGATTCCACATTCTGCTAACAGTCACTGAATCTCGACCGACGCGAGCAGCAATACTGCGATACGATAAACCGCAAACCCGGTACGCTACAATTCGACCTTTGTCAAAATCAGAAACGTGCTGGTACGCATTTCTGCTTCTTACATGAGACATCACAACTCCTTTTCACCAGGTAAAGAACGTCCAAATGCAATTTGTGAATGAGAAACCGGCTAAACAATTTCCTCATTCAAACAAATTGTAGGTGTCGGCGTCTGCTTTGTCTGAATGCGCTGAAAAGCCAATGATTTGCATATCACAGCACCTTCTTCCTGTCGTTTCAATGTCACGTCTGTAGCATGTCGCCTTCTTGGTGTAGCAATTTTAATGGCCAGTAGTGTAGTTTAAAACCATTATATAACATTTTTGTTAGATAATAATCCATTTTGAAAACCATTGCTATCTTTATTGAATTCATAAATACGACTAAAAACGAAATATAAATGTATTTGGGAATTTTTAATTGTACAGCGACATTTGTTGCCTTTTCCAGCTCCGCTGCAAGTAACCCTGCTGCCCCCTCACCAGGTGCTGAACACGGGCCAGGAGGCCACCTTCACGTGCAACGTGAGCGGATTCCCGGTGCACACCATCACGTGGAAGAAGGACCAGAGGCAGATAGCCCCGACCCACCGCGTGCAGCTGCTGTCCCGCGACGTCCTGCACATCGCGTCGCTCAAGAGGGAGGACAAGGGCATGTACCAGTGCTTCGTCTACAGCGACAACGACGGCGCGCAGGGCACCGCAGAGCTCAAGATATCAGGTGAGACCTGCACCCCACGATTCGAACTTATCAACTTGTAGCATGCTTCAAACGTTTAGCTCCAAACTTATTGCATACTTCAAACTTATGGCATCAAACGTATAAAATACTTCAAGCTTATAGCTTCAAACTTATAGCATCAAACGTATAGCATGCTTAAAACTTATGGCTTCAAACTTATATCATTAAATGTATAGCATGCTTCAAACTGCTCGCTTCAAACTTATACATCAAACTTACAGCCTCAAATTTATAGCATATTTCAAACTTACAGCATACTTCAAACTTATAGCTTTAAACTTTTAGCTTCAAACTTATAACATACTACAAATTTATAGCATGCTTCAAACTTATCGCTTCAAACTTATAGCATCACACTTATAGCTCCAAACTTATAGCATACTCCAAACTTATTGCTTCAGACTTATAGCATACTTCTAACTTCTAACATCAAACTTAAAGCATCAAGCTTATAGCTTTAAACTTATAGCATCAAGCTTATAGCTTTAAACTTATAGCATCAAGCTTATAGCTTTAAACTTATAGCATCAAGCTTATAGCTTTAAACTTATAGCATCATACTTATAGCGTACTTCAAACTTATAGCATCAAACGTATAGCATACTTCAAACTTATAGCTTCAGACTTATAGCTTACGATTCAAACTTATGACAACATTTGATGTCATTCATACTTCTGTGTCTGTACCTCTTTTGCGGCTAATGTACAGTGTCTCTAAAATAACTGGAAAAAATATTGGTATCTTTCTGACTTACCTGTTGTTTTTATATTTGTTTGTAGACTTATGAACAACATGTAAGAGAGAAAAATAAAAAAAAATTAAAACAGACGTAAACCAAACAAACGTTATCTGTCTCAAGAGGTAGGACAACAAGTCGTCTACATTCGCTAATCTAGGTCTTATCTTAATCTTAATAGGCTTCAATCTAGGCCCTATCTTAATCTTAATAGGCTTTAATCTAGGCCTTATCTTAATCTTAATACATGCAGACATTTAAAAAAAACACTGATGAAACTCAAGCACTGATGAATATTTTGAAGTGAAATTTCACACAGATGTCAAGGACAGTGCAAGAAACCCAAAAAAGAAAAAAAATGACTTTCCTTAAGCCCCGGGAAATTTAAATTGAAAACTGGTCTTACTTGTTGGACACAGTAGTATCTTCTCGAAGCAACACCCCATTCGTTGAGTCGAAATCAATCACTGCAGTTCATTCGGTGTGATGGATAAAGGAACTTCAACTGTCATCTTGCCTGTCAGCCCTCCGAATAAATGAAGATGAAGTGCAGTTCTCCTGGCAGAAGACAGGTCCTATCATTCGAAGAAGGACTACTTTTTATTAGTTTTCGTGTTTTGCAAAGTATTAACATGAAATGTGAATTAGTTAAAGAAGCTTCGACACTCCAAAAAAGACTTTTAGGTGATTCATCACTCAGTTAGGTATATTTTTTAAATAATTATAGAAATGCAAAAAAATCAGTTGAATAATTAAATAGTCTTTCAGATTTCTGCAAATGTGGTGAACAATTCACTAGCATAATAATGGTTAACTAGTTACGTAATAATAACTAGTTATAATAATTAACATTTGCCATATTTCAAATAATTCAATATATATATATGATGATGATGATGAATAGAAGGGGTATATGGGGATGCGAAACAACAAGGATTATAATCACCCAATCACTATAGAGGAACAGTTCGTTTTCCCTATTTAATGCGTCACTCTCCACAATGCTCTACGATCGTGTTAGACCGGGACCTACGGTGTAAAATGGATTCCGAACCACAACAAACATCCATGGACCGTCGGGACTCGTACCCAAAACCTGTGGTACAGAGCGCTAGCCACTCGGCCATTCAGGCCCCAATGTATATATACATATTTTAATTTGAAGCTCAAAATAAACACCTCGTAATCTACAAATTACTCCATGATGTTTATGTGGCTTGGAGGCCAATCGGCCAGCCCTCTGGCCTTTGATATAATAGTTTTAAGATTCCAAGCCTGCCGGTGGCATGGATGTTTGCTAGTGGTTCGGAACCCACGCTAAACTAAGGTAATTTCATAGACGCGATGCCTTACTGATGAAATAATATTGATAAAAGTCATAAAATAGTACTTATATGTCTGATGAAATAAAAATTATATTCATAGTGATTGATTTTTTTTTTTTCAGATGTGCCACCTTCCGTTATATCTGTGTTCCCCGAACAGACAGCGCACCCTGGCGGTGGGATCTCGCTGAAGTGCACCGCCACCGGAAACCCGCCGCCTCGTGTCACATGGTACCTGGACGGCTCCGTCATTGGACGGACGGGTCACGTGTCGCTAGGCGACTACATCACGGAGCATGCGCACGTGATCAGCTTCCTGAACATCAGCGAGGCCCGCGTGGAAGATGGCGGCGAGTACAAGTGTCACGTGAGCAATGACGTCGGTGTGACGTCGCATTCGGCTAGATTAAACGTTTACGGGCCTACGTTCGTGAGGCCGATGCCCAACGTGACGGCCATTTCTGGAGAAGATTTGGTGGTCAGGTGCCCCTACGGCGGATACCCCATCAAGGCAGTGCGGTGGTTCAAAAGTAAGCGTCCGTCTTCACATGATATTTGAAATCTTTTTTTTTCAGTGTTAAGTCTCGTTCCCACCGAGGCGTGAAGCGTTGAAGATTCACGCGGCAGGTGAGCAAATTTTTTCGACCCCTTCACAGCGAAACGTCAGAAAGAGCATTGCGCCTAGTGAAGTTGAAAGTGGGTCTTTGAGTTGAAAGTGGGTCAACTCGAAGCGGTGCATTTCAAACCGGTTTCGGGCGAACGTGGTGAGGATAGTGATTGGTTTCTCGCTTAGAGCCTCACGCCTGGGTAGGAAGGAGCCTTTAGGCATTTGAAAAAATGGTGTGACCTACGAGCTCTTTGAACTTCGGGGTCATTATTTTAGAATCAACACAGGACAAAAACGACATTATGGTTGCTAATCTTACCTCTTTTTAGAATAAAGCATAGACACGAAATTATGGATGATGAGCATGGTTGCCTTTTCTTTTTTAGAATCAATGTAGACAAAGACGACATTGTTATTGCTGAGTTTTTTTTTTTTTTTTTTAAATATAGTACTAAAATAACTTTGTGCGTTGGTTACTTTTAAAACTTTAGTTACTTGGTTATTTTAGTTTTTTACCACAATTTGCTTTTGCTCAACTTAGTTACTTTTTAAAATTTAAATTTAATTAAATTACTTGGTGCCCTTTTTATAGATTCAAAGTAGACAAAGACGAAATAAGGGTTGTTAAATTTGTTGACGGATTTTTAAGAATCAACGTAGACAAAGACGAAAATATGATTACTGAATTAGCCTTTTTTTAGAATAAAATACAAACAAAGACGAAATCATGAAGCATGAACTTGGAATGGCTTTTTTTTTCTAGAAACAGCATAGACAAAAACGAAATTGTGGTTGCTGAATTTGGTGGCATTTTTTTCAGAATCAAAGTTGACAAAGATGAAATAATGGTTGTTAAACTTGGTGGTCTTTTCTAGAATCAAAATTCAGCAACTATAATTTCGTTTTTTTCTAAAACCGAAATCGTGGTTGCTGAATTTGCCTTTTTCAATTCCTTCTATTTGCTCACACTCTCCCTCTATATATCTTGTTCACATTTTCAATCGTTCATAAAACACTTTTCATTCATCCACTCCAGTTCAAATACATTTTTCTTTTAAACTTGTAGTGGATGGCACTGGATGTGAATACAGTTTTTTCAAATATTAATTC
Source organism: Caerostris darwini (assembly GCA_021605075.1). Taxonomy (NCBI): domain Eukaryota; kingdom Metazoa; phylum Arthropoda; class Arachnida; order Araneae; family Araneidae; genus Caerostris; species Caerostris darwini. The sequence goes on along the minus strand of BPLQ01013610.1, from coordinate 1,355,714 downwards.
GTTCATTAAATTTAATTACGATATATTTTAGGTTTTTTTTAGATTTAAGTTGCATGTATCTAATAATAGATGGCGCTAGATGTAAGAGGAAAATTTCAACTTTATTTATAAAGGACTTTTCTGCGATAAAGTGGAAAAAAAGTAGGAATTGACTTAAAAAATTTTTTTTAATATTATTTGTTTTATTCAGTGTTGTGGCATTTAAAAAAAAGTTTATTCATTAAAAGTTTGGCCTACGAGCTCCCTGTACTTCGTCGTCTTTATATATACAGGGTGATTATAATTAAAGTCTCACTTTAAAATTGCTGTAAAAAAAGGACCACTCGTCACAATGAGTTCAAATTTGAACTGAAGATACTGGAAGAAGGGGGAAAAATAAAATTTTGAAATGTCTGAATTCATTGAGCAAAGAACTTGCATTCAATTCTGTTTGTGGAAACGTATAGAATGTTGGAGAAGGCATTCGGTGAGCATTCCTATATCGGAAAGAAATATTTACAAGTGGTATAAACAGTTCAAAGAAGACGACGCGTTGAAGACGAAGAGCCCCTCTGGTCGACTCTCCACCTCTACCGACGAAGCTCACGCCCAAAAAAATTAAAGATTCGGTGCTTGCAAATCGTCGATTTACAATGAGAGAAATTGCTGATAATGTTGGAATTTCAAAAGGATCGGTCCATTCAATTTTGCGTCTCAAACGCGTCCAATCTCGATGGGTACAGAAAACACTGAATGCGCCAGCTGACAAATATTTATTTTCCCCCCGTTTCTCAGCATTCCGATAGTCTAATGGTAAAACCGTCATTTTGCATAGTACTACAAAACCTAATATAATATTGATTTTATAATGTTTCTATTAACTCCAAATATCCCTCTAACGTACAGCAACTTTCACCTTAACAGCACACATACACATACATACATAGATATACAAACAAAAAAAAAAGCAATGCATTCGAACAAAGCAAGCACTATCCACAGAAGACAAAAAAATAAACCTCCCAAAAGTAAAATAGAATAATTTTTGATTCCAGCCACTTTAAATATAATCAAAAAAGGTCTCAGAAAAAATAGCATGCACACACATAACCCATAAATAAAAAAACAGGGTTGGAAAAAGAAGAAAAGAATACAAATTGATAAATAAAATATTCCGGAAAAGAACTTTTTGTTTCCTTCCATTGTTCTGTAAGACTGAGCAAAATAATAAAAGAAGAAAAAGAACACACGCACATTCGGGAAAACGCAACTACAAATCCCGAAAATAACGGTTTCTGAGAACAGGTCCAACAGGATAAAAACTGGATATAACGACTGAACTGTACCCGTAACTGCAGCAAAAAAAGGGTAAACATAAAAAAAAGACGAAAATAAAAAAAGAAATGGCGAATATGTATTTTGAGAGGGAAAATCATTTGCTTAACAGGTTCTCCAAGAGTAGAATTCGAAGCAAAATGTCTTCCGAAATAATAGAAAAAGTTTTCTTCTGAACGAACACAATTCCTAATTCCTAGCACACACAAAAAGGCGTGCGTCTCATAGAAATATATGAGATCACATTTTTTCATTCTTTTTTATGTTTTTTCTGTTTTTGGTATGGAAGTGCAAGTTGAGGACAGCTTTCGCCATTTTTGTCATTTCGTCAGCGATTGACTTTCGCTTCCCATAATGCATTGCGAATCGAGCTGAAAAGAATGTTCTGAGAAATTAGGTGGAGTTGCGTTGTTCCAAATACCCCTTCAGTTCGACGTTTTAGAATTACTTAGAGGTAAGAAGAAAGCAGAAGGAAGAAAAATGAATCTATTGTATTTTTCTATCACGAAATTTCGGTAACTTTTTGGAGAAAAGTTCTTGTACGTTTTGGTTATTTCTGTTCGGAAAAGAAGTAATCTATTTAACAATACACAAAAGTAGTGAGTGGATAAATTGTAAATGTTCGAAATAACGCTGAAGTTTATGTAAAGATAGACGCAATACGCCATCATATAAATATATAATTTCATGGTGATTATAATTAAAGTCTCACTTTCAAACTGACCACTCTTCACAATGAGTTCACATTTGAACTGAAGATACTTAAAGAAGGGGGGAACGGTACGGCATGCAAAAAACAGTGATTGGACGATTTATTGTATTATGTAGGGTCGAAAGTATGCTTTGAGGCATGAACACAATAGAAAAACACTTTTTGTTGATTACATCATTGTAAAGTGTTTCTTTAAAACAATGTCTACAATAAATGATTTTAATAACGATAACAATTTTTACAAAAAAGATTTTAATACTGCAATAACAATTACAATACTACAACAATACAATACTACGATTTTTCCCATCCAACTGGGTATAACCTTGACTTGGTGGATGGGCTTTCCACTCACAGTGTCACAACTGTCGAATGACTTGGAAGTCATTTTGACAGTCAAAAACCCGAAACAATCAAGCACGTGGAATACTACAGTTGATTAAATGTGCTTAATGTTAAATTATAAAAATGGTAATTAATGTTCAATTATTGGTATTAATGTGCTTAATGTGTGTTTTAATATATTTAATGTTAATTATTGCAAATACATTGTCATTTTGATTCAAACTATCACTGGCAGTCGAATTAATTTTCTCTGAACCGCTTACAGCGCCATCTATTAATACAGCTATGGGACTTTTTTTGGATGCCATATCGTTTCCTCATTCTTCAAGTATCTTCAGTTCAAATTTCAACTCACTGTGACGAGTAGGACTTTAAATATAATCACCTTGCATATATATGTAGTGTCATCCAAAGGTCATTAGATAAATCTCGGGTGAGTTACAGCTTACTAAAATATGCATTTTTTCAACATTCAGATAAAATATTGGTAAAACCCTCATTTTGTATGATACTACTGAATCTAAAATAATATTAAATTAATAATATTTCTATTAACTCCAAATATTCCTCTAACGTGGAGCCACTTTCACTTAAATAGCACACACACATACATAGAAAAACAAACAAATAAAACAATGCATTCGAGCAAAGCAAACGCTATACACAGAAAAAATAAAAGAAGAAAAAACTCCCAAAAGTAAACTAGAATAATTTTTGATTCCAGCCTATCTAAACACTATCAAAAAGGTCACCGAAAAAATAACCTGCACACACATAACCCATAAATAAAATAAAAAGGGGTTTAAAAAAGAAAAGAAAAGAATACAAATTGATAAATAAAATATTCCAGAAAGGAGCTTTTTTTTTACTTCCATTGTTCGATAGAACTGAGCAAAATAATAAAAAGAAAGAAAGGAACACACGCATATTCCGGAAAAAGCAGCTACAAATCCCGAAAATAACGGTTTTTGAGAACAGGTCCAACAGGATAAAAACTGGATAAAAAGAATGAACTGTACCCGTAACTGCAGCAGAAAAAGGGTAAACATCAAAAAAGACGAAAATAAAAAAAAGAAATGGCGAATATGTATTTTGAGCGGGAAAATCATTTGCTTAAAAGGTTCCAAGAGAAGTACTCGAAACAAAATGTCTTCCGAAATAATAGAAAAAGTTTTCTTCTGAACGAAAAAAAAACAGAAGAGAATGAATTCCAAGCACACAAAAAGACCTGCATCTCATAGAAATATATGAGATCACATTTTTTTTTCATTCTTTTTTTTTTATTTTTCTCTTTTTGGTATGAATGTGCAAATTGAGGAATGCTCCGCCATTTTCGTCATTTCGTCAGCGATTGACTTGCGCTTCCCATAATGCATTGCGAATCGAGCCGAAAAGAATGTTCTGCGAAATTAGTTGCAGTTCCGTTGTCCCAAACACCCCTTCAGTTCGAGGTTTTAGAATTACTTAGAGGTAAGAAGAAAGTAAGAAAAAAAATGCTTTCATTCTATTTTTCTATCATGAAATTTCGGTAACTTTTGCGAGAAAAATTCTTGTTCTTTGTTTATTTCTGTTCGAAAAAAGTAATCTATTTAACAATACACAAAAGTACTGGGTGGATAAATTGTATATGTTCAAAATAATACTGAAGTTTATACATTTTTACATAAGTTTAAAGCAATACACCCCCCCATATATATATACATATATATATGTATATATATGTAAGGTGATTATAATTAATCCCAATTTCAAAATACTGTCAAAAAAGAGCCACTCGTCTAAATGAGTTCAAATTTGAATTGAAGATATTTGAAGAAGGGAGAAACGGCATGGTATAAAAAGAAGTTAAAAAAAACCAGTTCCACCTAATTTTCCCATCCAATTGGGTCGGACCTAGCCGTGGTGGATGGGCTTTCCACTCACAGTGCCACAACTGGTGATTAACTTGGAGGTCATTTTGTCAGTCAAAAACCCCAAAACAATCAAGCACATTCAACACGACGGTTGGTTGAATGTACAACTCGTGCCCAATACGTTGTCATTTCGATTCAAACAATCACAGACAGCCTACTTCACTTTCCTTAGGCCACTTACAGCGTCATCTATTAATACACTTTGGAACTTTTTTTGATGCCGTACCGTTTTCCCCTTTTTCCAGTATTTTCAGTTCAAATTTAAACTCATTGTGACGCGTGGTACTTTTTTTCACAGCATTTGTAACGTGGAATTATAATCACCCTGTATATAGTATTGGGTGTGTATTGCTACTATCTTAACATAATTCCGAACATTTACAATTTATCCACCAAGTGGCTTTGTGTATTGTTAAATAGATTACTTTTTTTCCGAACTGAAATAACTAACGAACAAGAACTTTTCACCGAAATTTCATGATAGAAAAATAGAATAGATGCATTTCTTTTTCATGCTGCTTTCTCCTTACCTCTAAGTAATTCTAAAAGGTCGAACTGAAAAGGTATTTGGAACAACGAAACTCCACTTAATTTCGCAGAACATTCTTTTCAGCTCGATTCGCAATGCATTATGGGAAGCGCAGTCAATCGCTGACGAAATAGCTGAAATGGCGAAAGCTGTCCTCAACTTGCACATTCATACCAAAAACAGAAAAACATAAAAACGAATGAAAAAAAATGTGATCTCATATATTTCTATGAGAAGCAGGCCTGTTTGTGTGTGTGCTCGGAATTCATTCTCTTCTGTTTTTGTTCGTTCAGAAGAAAACTTTTTCTTTTATTTCGGAAGACATTTTGTTTCGAAAACCTTCTCTTGGAACCTTTTAAGCAAATGATTTTCCCGCGCAAAATACATATTCGCCATTTCTTTTTTTTTTATTTTCGTCTTTTTTTTTATGTTTACCCCTTTTTCTGCTGCAGTTACGGGTACAGTTCGTTCTTTTATCCAGTTTTTATCCTGTTGGACATGTTCTCCCAAACTGTTATTTTCGGGATTTGTAGCGGCTTTTCCTGGAATGTGCGTGTGTTCTGTTCTTTCGTTTATTATTTTGCTCAGTCTTACAGAACAATGGAAGGAAAAAAAAAGTTCTTTTCTGGAATATATTATTTATCAATTTCTTCTTTTTCAAAACTCTTTTTTTATTTATGGGTTATGTGTATGTAGGTTATTTTTTTGGTGACCTTTTTTATTATGTTTAGAGAAGCAAGAATCAAAAATGATTCCTTTTTACTTTTAGGGGGGTTTTCTTTTTTTATTTCTTCTGTGGAGTGTTATTTAGTGTTTGCTTTGTTCGAATGCGTTGTTTTTTTTCTGTTGTTTGTTTATGTATGTATGTGTGTGCTATTAAAGTGAAAGTGGCTCTACGTTAGAGGGATATTCGTAGTTAATAGACGTATTAAAAATTAATATAATTTTAAATTCAATGCGGCCTGAATTGCCGAGTGTACCACAGGTTTCGGGTTCGAGTCCCGGCGGTGCCATGGATGTTTATAGTGGTTACGCCGTAGGTCCGATCCAATAGGATCGTAGAGCGTTGTAGGGGTAGTGTGACTCCAGTCTGTAGCTCTTCAAGCTACACACACTTCCTGGGTAGAGCTCAGCGAGTAACATCGGTGCAGCGCTTGCCTTAAGGCATCAAAAAAATGTATCTAAGTGTTTGCTGGGTACAATAGAAAAAAAAAAGAATATTAGTGTAGATGCAAAAGTTTCCTGCAAAATGCCTGTTTTATCTTTAGATTATCTGAATGTTGAAAAAAGAGTGAAAAAATAAATATAAATGATTTTATAAATAATGCTCAATGTATTTATATAAATTCAGTAAATTACTTATGTGTTATACAGAATGATTTCTTTAATTTAAAAGTTGTAAGTTTTTAAGGTTTTTTTTTAATGCGAAAAGCCCATTTTGGTCTTTATCATCATCAATGGCGCAATAGCCGTATGGTGCGCCAAGACCGTCTGCCTAATGGCAAATTTCTGGACTGAAAATGTTTTTTTTTATTGTCTGTTTGTATATATATATATATATATGTGTGTGCTATTAAAGTGAAAGTTGCTCTAAGTTAGAAGGATATTTGGAGTTAATAGAAACAATATAAAATCAATATTATTTTAGATGCAATAGTTTCATGCAAAATGCCTCTTTTACCGTTACTTTATCTGAGTGTTGAGAAAATGTATATTTTAATAAGCTGTATCCCCCTTCAGATTTATCTAATGAGCTTTGGATCACACTGTATATATGCTGGACGATTCTAATTAAAATCCCACTCGTAACAGTGAGTTCACATTTGAACTGAAGTTACTTGAAAAAGGAGGAAACGGTACGGCATCCAAAACATGTCCCAAGGTGTATAAATAGATGGCGCTGTAAGCGGTCTGAAGAAAGTAAATTCGACTGCCAGTGATATTTTGAATCGAAATGACAACCTATTTGGCATGAGTTGCACTTTAAATACATTAAAACACATATTAAGCACATTAATACCAATAATTTAACATTAATTAACATTTTAATAATTTAACATTACGCAAATTAAACCAACTGTAGTGTTGAATGTGCTGGATTGTTGCGGTTTTTCGATAGAAAAAACGACTTCCAAGTCAATCAACAGTTGTGGCACTGTGAGTGGAAAGCCCATCCACCAAGGCGAGGTCCTACACAACTGGATGGGAAAAATCGTAGTATTGTATTATTATCGTATTGTTATCGTTATTATTAAGATTGTTATTGTAAAAATCGTTATTGTCATTAAAATAATTTATTGTAGGCATTGTATTAAAGAAACACTTTACAATGATGTTGTCAATAAAAAGTGTTTTTCTTTTGTTTTCGTGCCTTAAAGCACACATTCGACCCTTTGTAATAAAATAGATTTTTTGATGCAGTACCGTTTTCCCTTTCTTCAAGTATCTTCAGTTCAAATTTGAACACATTGTGACGAGGGGTTCTTTTTTGACAGCATTTTGAAAGTGGGATTTTCATTGTAATCATCCTGTATATACATATGGGCGTAACATATATAGCATAAAACTTCAACATTATTTCGAAATTATTTTGAACCTTTACAACTTATCCACCCGGTACTATTGTGTATTGTTAAATAGATTACCTTTTTTCGAACCGAAATAACCAACGAGCAGGAACTTTTCTCCAAAAAGGTACCGAAATTTCGTGATAGAAAAACAGAACAGAACCATTATTTTTGTTGCTGCTTTCTTCTTACCTCTAAGTAATTCTAAAACCTCGAACTGAAGGGGTATTTGGAACAACGGAACTCCACCTAATTTGGCAGAACACTCTTTTCAGCTCGATTTGCAATGCATTATGGGAAGAGCAAGTCAATCGCTGACGAAATGGCTGAAATGGCGAAGCCGTCCTCAATTTTGCACATTCATACCAAAAACAGAAAAATAAAAAAATGTGATCTCATATGTTTCTATGAGAAGCAGGCCTTTTTGTGTGTGTGCCAGGAATTTATTCTTTTCTGTATTTGTTGATCTGAAATCTTTTTCTATTATTTCGGAAGACATTTTGTTTCCAAATCTTCTCTTGGAACCTTTTAAGCAAATGATTTTCCCGCTCAAAATACATATTCGCCATTTCTTTTTTTGTTTTCTTCTTTTTTTATGTTTACCCCTTTTTCTGCTGCAGTTACGGGTACAGTTCATTCTTTTTATCCAGTTTTTATCCTGTCTGACCTGTTCTCAGAAACAGCTCTTTTCGGGATTTGTAGCTGCTTTTCCCGAATGTGCGCGTGTTCTATTCTTTCTTCTTTTTATTATTTTGCTCAGTCTTACAGAACAATGGAAGGGGAAAAAAAGTTCTTTTCTGGAATATATAATTTATCAATTTGTATTCTATTCTTTTCTTTTATTCCAACCCATTTTTTTTATTTATGGGTTATGGGTGTAGGTTATTTTTTTGGTGACCTTTTTTATTATGTTTAGAGGAGATGGAATCAAAAATTGTTCTATTTTACTTTTTTTTTTTTTTTTTTCTTTTATTATTTGTTCTGTGGATAGTGTGTTGCTTTGTTTAAATGCGTTGCTTTTTTGTTTTTGTTTTATTGTTTGTTTGTATATGTATGCATGTGTGTGCTATTAAGGTGAAAGTTGCTTTATGTGAGAGGGATATTTGGAGTTAATAGAAATATTATAAAATTAATATTATTTTAAATTAGTAATATCATGCGAAATGACGGTTTTAACGTTACTTTATCTGAATGTTGAAAAAAAGCATGTTGTAGTAAGCGGTATCCTCCCTTTGGGTTATCTGATGAACTTTGGATCACAATGTATATATACAGAGTAATTGTAATTAAAGTCCTACTTTCAAAAAGCTGTAAAAAACGGACCACTCGTTACAATGAACTCAAATTTGAAATGAAGATACTTGAAGAGGTGGGAAAAAATAGTTCCAAAATGTGTTAATAGATGGGGTTGTCAGCGGAATAAAGAAAGTAAATTCGACTGCCAGTGATATTTTGAATCGAAATGACACTGTATTTGGCATGATTAACATCAAATACATTAAAACACCCATTAAGCACATTAATACCAATATTTGAACAATATAATTTATAAGAATTTTAATAGTAACAATATTTATTGTTTCGGTCTTTTGACTGGCAAAATTGATTCCGAGTCATTCAACAGTTGTGACACTGTGAGTGGAAAGCCCATCCACCACGTCGAGGTCATGTCAAATCGGATGCGAAAATTTGGTCAAACTTTTCTTGATGCCATGCCGTTTCCCCCTTCTTCAAATATGTTCAGTTCAAATTTAAACACATTGTGACAAGTGTTTCTTTTTTGACAGCAATTTGAAAGTTGGGACTGTAATTATAATCCCCCTGTATATGTATATACATTATCTGGAAGAAAGTGACGGGACACCCCTCGAAAAGTAGAAAAGTCGACGATACATCTGACACATGCGCAATGATAGGTATCAGGTGTCAGCCATATCCTATAAATACTCTGTGGTGTCGTTAAATTGTTTTTTGTCAAGATGAATCCACGGGAAGAGTTGTCTGAGTTCGAGAAAGATGTGTTGGCTGTATTGCATCTTGCCAAGGTATCAATTAGGGAGATATCCCGTCTCCGTAACTGCTCAAAATCAACTGTAGCACGTGTTGTGTGTCGCTACAAGACTGAGGGACACTGTCAGAACAAACCCGAAGTGGACGACCTACAGTTCTCTCCAGCAGGGACCGGCGGGTGCTCGGCAGGGAGATTCGAAGTAACCGTCAAACATCCATGGATAACATCGCTAATGGTTTAGACAAGCCAGGTGTGGCCGTTTCGACCAAGACTCTTCGTATCGAGGCCCATAAGTTAGGTTACACTGGACGTTCGGCGGCCCATAAAGCCTTTGATTACGAAAACAACAAGAAAGCGCGCCTTCGATGGGCCAAAGACCACCGTACTTGGATTCTGGATGACTGGAAACGCGTCCTTTGGAGTGACGAGTCACGATTTACCCTTTTCCGTTCCGATGGACGTGTTTGGGTATGGCGTTTACCAGGAGAACGCCTTTTACCCGAGTGTATCGTCCCAACTGTAAAGTTTGGTGGAGAAGGATTGAAGGTATGGGCCTGTTTCTCCTGGTATGGAGCTGGCCCACTGATGAAGATTGATGGTGCGATGAATGCCGATAGATACTGTGATATTCTCGACAATCATGTCCTTCCTACCTTGTGGGCAACGTACGGTATGGATGATTGCTGGTATCAAGACGACAGCGCAACATACCATGTTGCAAGGAGGACTCTTGATTGGTATGTGAACAACAACGTTAAACGCATGGAGTGGCCGGTGCAGAGCCCTGATCTTAACCCAATTGAACATCTCTGGGACGAATTGGACCGTCAGTTGAGGGCCTGCACCCTCTCTCCCCAAAAGCAAGCCTGAACTATGGAACTTCCTGTTATACATTTGGAAGGAAATTCCTCTTGCCACTATGGCTAATTTAGTGGAAAGCATACCCAGAAGGGTTGCAGCTGTGATCGCAGCCAAATAATAAATATATTTTAATAAATATGGGTTTATGTCGTTATAGTGTCGTGTCCCGTCACTTTCTTCCACATAGTGTATATGGGCGTAACATATATAAGATAAAACTTCAACATTATTTCGAACTTTTACAATTTATCCAACCAGTACTTTTTTGTATTGTTAAATATATTACTTTTTTCGAACCGAAATAACCAAAGAACAAGAACTTTTCACCGAAAAGTTACCGAAATTTCGTGATAGAAAAACAGAACAGAACCATTTTTTTTCTTTTCCATGCTGCTTTCTTTTCACCACTAAGTAATTCTAAAACCTCGAACTGAAGGGGTTTTTGGAACAACGGGACTCAACCTAATTTCGCAGAACATTCTTTTCAACTCGATTTGCAATGCATTATGGGAAGAGCAAGTCAATCGCTGACGAAATTACAAAAAATGGCGAAGCTGTCATACCAAAAACAGAAAAAAACATAAAAAAGAATGAAAAAACTATGTGAACTCATATATTTCTATGAGACGCAGCCTTTCTGTGTGTGCGGGGAATTTATTCACTTCTGTTTTCTGTTTTAGGAAGCTGTATCTCACATCGAGGTTTATCTAATGACGTTCGGATCACACTGTATATATACAGGGTAATTATAATTAAATTCCCATTTTTAAAACGCTGTAAAAGAAGAAGCATTCGTCACAGTGCGTTCAAATTTGAACTGAAGATACTTGAAGATGGGCGAAACGGTATCACATCAAAAACAGTTCCACCGATTTTTCCCATCCGATTAGGTATAACCTTGCTGCGGTTGATGGGCTTTCCACTCACAGTGTCACAACTGTTGAAAGACTTGGAAATCATTTTTTCCGTTTAAAAATCAAAACACTCGAGTACATTGAACACTACAGTTGGTCGAATGTGCAACTTATGCCAAATGAGTTCTATTCAAACTATCACTGGCAGCCGATTTCACTTTCTTTACGTCGCTTACAGCGCCATCTATCAATACACATTAGAACTATTTTTTTCATACCTACCGTTTCCCCCTTCTTCAAGTAACTTCAGTTCAAATTTGAACTTATTGTGACGAGTGTTTTTTTTTTTTTTACAGCATTTTGAATGTTACTTTAATTATAATCACCCGGTATATACATATATATAGTGTGATTATAATATATATATATATATATATATATATGGGGAGTATTGCGACTGTCTTATCCTAAACTTCTGCATTATTTCGAACATTTACAATTCTTCCACCCAGTACTTTTGTGTATTGTTAAATAGATTACTTTTTTCGAACAGAAATAACCAAAGAACAAGAACTTTTCTAGCAAAAGTTACCGAAATTTCGTGATAGAAAAATAGAATAGAGGCATTTTTTTTTTCTTTTTCATGGTGCTTTCTTTTTACCTCTAAGTAATTCCAAAAACCTCGAACTGAAAGGGGTACTTCGAAAAACAGAACTCCACCTAATTTCGCAGAACATTCTTTTCAGCTCGATTCGCAATGCATTATGGGAAACGCACAGTCAATCGCTGACGAAATGACAAAAATGGCGAAAGCTGTCCTCAACTTGCACTTCCATACCAAAAACAGAAAAAACATAAAAAGAATGACAAAAAATGTGATCTCATATATTTCTATGAGACGCAGCCTTTTTGTGTGTGTGCAGAGAATTTATTCTCTACTGTTTTTGTTCGTTCGGAAGAAAACATTTTTCTATTATTTCGAAAGCCATTTTATTTCCGAATTCTTTTCTTGGAACCTTTTAAGCAAATGATTTTCCCGCGCAAAATACATATTCGCCATTTCTTTTTTTAATTTCGTCTGTTTTCGATGTTTACCCCTTTTTCTGCTGCAGTTACGGGTACAGTTCGTTCTTTTATCTAGTTTTTATCCTGTTGGATCTGTTCTCTAAAAACCGTTATTTTCGGGATTTGTAGCTGTATTTTCGGGAATGTCCGTGTGTTCTTTTCTTTCTTTTATTATTTTGCTGAGTCTTACTGAACAATGGAAGGAAAATGGAAGGAATGGAAGGAAGGTTTCTTTTCTTTCTCCAGTCCCTTTTTTTTTATTTGTGGGTTATGTGCGTGTAGATTATTTTTTCGGTGACCTTTTTTATTATGTTTAGACAGGTTTTTTTTTCTCTTTGTTACGAGTGCTTTTCTTCTTTTTATAATTAAGTAGGACTTTAATTATAATCACACTGTATATCTCTATACACTGAAGTGACAAAAGTCATGGGATACCATGGGAAGTCATGGGTCGTACCGGCGAAGTGCAGCAACTCGACGTGGCATGGACTCAACAAGTCGTTGGAAGTCTTCTGCAGGAATATTGAGCCATGCTGTCTCGATAGACGTCCATAATTGTGAAAGCGTTGATGGTGTAGGATTTTGGGCACGAACAGACCTCTCGATGATGTCCCATAAATGCTCGATGGGATTCTTGTCGGGCGATCTAGGTGGCCAGATCATTCGTTGGAATTGTCCAGAATGTTCTTCAAACCAATCGCGAACAGTTGTGGCCCGGTGACATGGCGCATTGTCATCCATAAAAATCCCATCGTTGTTTGGGTACATGAAGTCCATGAATGGCTGCAAGTGATCTCCAAGTAGCTGAACATAAGCATTTCCAGTCAATGTTCGGTCCAGTCGCACCAGAGGACCAAGTCCATGCCATGAAAAAACAGCCCACACCATTACGGAGCCACCACCAGCTTGAACAGTGCCTTGCTGACAGTTTGGGTCCATGGCTTCGTGGGGTCTGCGACACACTCGAACCCTACCATCAGCTCTTACCAACTAAAATCGTGACTCATCGGACCAGGCCGCGGTTTTCCATTCATCTAGGGACCAACCGATATGCTCACGTGCCCACGAGAGTCGCTGCAAGCGATGTCGTTCTGTCAGTAAAGGCACTCGAGTCGGTCTTCTGCTGGAATAGCCCAAGAAAGCCAAATTTCTCCGCACAGTTCTAACAGACAAGTCCCTTGTACATCCCACATTGATTTCTGCGGTTATTTGACGCAGTGTTGCTTGTCTGTTAGAATTTACGACTCTTTGCAGACGTCGCCGGTCTCGGTCGTTAAGTGCAGGCGGTCGACCACCGCGCTGTCCATGGTGGGATGTTATGCCTGAAATTTCGTACTCTCGGCACACTCTTGGCACAGTGGATCTGGGAATGTTGAATTCCCTAACGATTTCCGAAATGGCATGACCCATGCGTCTAGCTCCAACTAACATTCCGCGTTCAAAGTCTGTTAATTCCAGACGTGCGGTCATCATCACGTCAAAACCTCTTCACATGAATAACTTGAACAGAAATGAAAGCACTGCGCATTTATACCGGTTCTACGCGATGCACTGCCATCTGAAAATTTGCATATTGCTATCCCATGACTTTTGTCACTTCAGTGTATATGATGGGGTGTATTGCGTAAAACTTATGTAAAAATATATAAACTAATTAAAAATGTATAATAGTATTATTTTGAAACTTTGCAATTTATCCACCCGTGACTTTTGTGTATTGTTAAATAGATTAATTTTTTCGAACCGAAATAACCAACGTACAAGAACTTTTCTCCGAAAATTTACCAAAATATCGTGATGGAAAAATAGAACAGAACCATTTTTTTTCGTTTTCCTGCTGCTTTCCTTTTTACCTCTAAGTAATTCTAAAAACCTCGAACTGAAGGGGTATTTGGAACAACGGAACTCCACCTAATTTCGCAGAACATTCTTTTTCAGTTCGATTCGCAATGCATTATGGGAAGCGGAAGTCAATCGCTGACGAAATGACAAAAATGGCGAAAGCTGTCCTCAACTTGCACTTCCATACCAAAAACAGCAAAAACATAAAAAGAACGAAAATAAATGTGATCTCATATATTTCTATGAGACGCAGGCCTTTTTGTGTGTGCGCGGAACTTATTTCTCGTCTGTTTTTGTTTGTTCAGAAGAAAACTTTTTCTATTATTTCGGAAGACATTTTGTTTCCAAATCTACTCGTGGAACCTTTTAAGCAAATGATTTTCTCGCTCAAAATACATATTCGCCATTTCTTTCTTAATTTTTGTCTTTTTTTGATGTTTACTGCTTTTTCTGGTGCAGTTACGGGTACAGTTCATTCTTTTATCCAGTTTTCATCCTGTTGGACCTGTTTTAAAAAAAACCGTTATTTTCGGGATTTGTAGCTGTTTTTTCCAGAATGTGCATGTGTTCTTTTCTTTCTTTTATTATTTTACTCAGTCTGCCGAACAATGGAGGGAAAAAAAAGTTCTTTTCTGGAATATTTTATTTATCAATTTGTATTCTTTTCTTTTCTTTCTCCAACCCCTTTTTTAATTTATGGGGATGTGTGTGTAGGTTATTTTTTCGGTGACCTTTTTTATTATGTTTAGAGTGGCTGGAATCAAAAATTATTCTATTTTACTTTTAGGGGGGTTTTCTTTTTTTATTTCTTCTGTGGATAGTGTTTGCTTTGTTCGAAGGCATTGGTTTTTTTTTGTTTTTTTGTTTGTTTGTGTATGTATGTTTGTCCTATTAAAGTGAAAGTTGCTCCACGTTGGAAGGATATTAGTAGGTAATAGAAATATTATAAAATCAATATTATTTTAGAACAGGGGTGGCCGACCCGCGGCCAGCCTTGAACATTTTTCCGGCACGTGAGATATATCACAATTTTTATGAAATATATTTATTTTATGATAGCCAAAGTAGTCAATACCAATGCATTAAAAAGATACATTATGTGTGCATCCTTCTATTCAAAAATGAACTGTCGAAATGATGTGAAAAGAATGAAATTTTATTTTAAAATAATAGTCTTGCGAATTTAGGACAGATATTGCCTCTTTTATTGATGAGTTCGCAGAATAATTAAGTCAGCGAATAACAGTCTGCAATCTCGTGATACACGCTCAAAAACTCATGATATATATAAATTTCTATAATGTGTCTAAATCCAATAGGAGGATGTTCGGCTGTTTTCTAACAATATTCTGCGTCTAATGCTAATATATTGTTGTTGTTTCTCACCCCACTTGGTTGACATCCAGACCAAGCCTATGAGCACATACCTGTATTATATTAATCATTCTTGACATTTTTGATACTATATAAATCTACTGTAAAATTGTATAAAAATTGGTCTCTTACTATGGCAAACAGTCGCTTTGAATTAGTATGAAAAAAATTGCCACTATTACCGAGTACCAATATTTGGATACAAATTAAAAAGAATTTAACGATTCACCAAATAGCTAGAGACTGGCATTCTTTCTGTAGGAGAAATTACATTTGCTTTTCCATTATTTTCATTAATCATTTGCCATTCTATTTTTCATATATTTTTTATTTTTGTCTGATTTTTTTTTTCTTTTCTTTTCTGAAACTTGTAATTATGGCTGTTGCAATTTTTTATTCTTTCGTAGTTCTTTCTAAATACTCATATTCCATTAAGTGTAGTTACCTGATTTTGTTAAAACATTTTGTATTTTGATAAATTTTGTTAAAAAATAACCTAATAATAGTTCAAATAACAGAATTATGCAAAATCGAAACTTGTTAATTCACGTTGTGGGTTATTAGGTTGATCTATATCTGAAATATTGATTGTATAATATGTTACTCAATGTTTTGAAATTCATTCAACATAAGGTGTCTACTTTATAACAAAATTAAAATTATTATTTTTATTTTAAATTTATATAAGACCATTTATTTATGCATTGAGATATTTCTTAAAGTTCTTTTTTATTTTTAGTTGCAATCAACTAAAACATTCGTTTTTCATTTCGATTGATTAACGTGCTATAAATTTAAAAGGAGAAGAGTAATAAGAGAATTTCTAATAAGAATGCTACTTGGTTCTAAACGAACATTATTTTGTCCTCAAACAGGATGAAGTTCAGAAAGATCAGTAATTCAATAACTATTTTTTATTCGAAAGAGAATGAGTATTTTTTTCAATTCCTTCTATTAGCTCACACTCTCCCCATATATATATATATATATATCTTGTTCAAATTTTCAATCGTTCATAAAATACTTTTTTATCATTCACTCAACTTCAAATACACTTTTCTTTTAACTTGTAGTGGATGACACTGGATGTGAATACAGTTTTTTCAAATATTCATTCATTCATTAAATTGAATTCATTAATTTTATTTTTTTTTAGATTTAAGTTACGTGTATCTACCCATAGATGGCGCCACATAAACTTAAAAAAAGGAATGAAAATTATTTATAAAGGACTTTCTGCTTTATAGTGAAAAAAAAAAGTAGGTATTGACTTTATATATTTTTTTTAAATGATTTGTTTTTCATTTTGTTGAGAACATTTTTTATACATTTATAATAGTAGTGTATTCTATCCCCAGCTGGTCAACCATCTTGAATTTTCGAAGGATTTATCTTTTCGTTAACCTTGAGTCGAAGTATTGACTTTCTAATCATTTTAAATTAAAGAGCAGGTGTCCAAATCTGTACCAATTAGTAAATTTCTTTTTCAGAATAACACTTAACTAATTAATTTAAGTGAAGAAATCAATTACGTATTTGCACAACATTTCTTGTTACTATAAAAATTCTTAAATGTTAAATTCCGTTTCTTTTTTTCCTTTTTAATTATCTTGAAACGAATTTGGGTGAGTAAAGAGCAATTGTAAACCTTTTCAAGTTAAAAGCATTGATGATTTGTGTAAGTAGAACAAATATCCGATCTATTTAAAGGGAAAAAAACTTGTGATACCTTCTTCGCTGCAAGAGATGAGATATGGTCTATTCTAAAAAAATATATAACTTAAAACAAACAAGCAATATAAAAAAAAAAAAAATTTAAAGTGAATTCCTACCTTTTTTTTCACTCTATTGCAGAAAGTTTATTATAAATAATTTTCATTTATTTTTTTAAGTTTATCTGGCGCCATCTATGGGTAGATATATGTAACTTAAATCTAAAAAGAACTAAAATTAATTAGTTAAATTTAATGAATGAATGAATATTAGAAAAAATTATATTAACGTCCAGTGTCCTCCATTACAAGTTTAAAAGAAAAATGTATTTGAACTTGAGTGGAGGAATAGAAAGTATTTTATGAACGATTGGAAATGTGAACAAGATATATATAGGGAGAGTGTGAGCTAATACCAGGAATTGAATAATTAGGTCAAAATAAAAATATTCCAATAAGAATACTATACTTCTAAATAGCGTTGTGTTATCGCTGTTTAAGTTCCAAATATTTATGTCAATGTATGATTCTTTCAATAAAATTTTTCTTTGAAAATTCTGAAAAGCATTATTTAATTAAAAGCATTTTCAAATATTAATTCAGGAATTAAATTTAATTCATTAATTTTAGTTTTTTTAGATTTAATTTGCATATATCTGCCAATAGATGGTGCCATATAAACTTAAAAAAAATGAACGAAAGTTATTTATAAAGGACTTTCTGTAATATAGTGAAAAGAAAGTAGGAATTGACTGAATTTTTTTTTTTATATTACTTGTTTTTTATTTTGTTGAGAAAATTTTATATAAATTTATAATAATAGCGTGTTTCTATCCTCAACTGGTCAACCATTTGGAATTTTGGAAGGTTTTATCTTTTCGTTAGCCTTGAGTCGAAGTGTTGTCTTTGTAATCATTTTAAATTAAAGAGCAGGTGTCCAATCCGTGCCAATTAGCAAATATCTTTTTCAGAATAGCACTTAACTAATTAATTTAAGTGAAGAAATCACTCACGCATTTGCATAACATTTCTTGTCAGTGCAAAATTCCTTAAATGTTAAATGTGATTCTTTTCTTGCAATTCCTTCTATTAGTTCACACTCTTCCTCTATATATCTTGTTCACATTTCCAATCGTTCATAAAATACTTTTTATTGATCAACTTAACTTCAAATACATTTTTTTGAACTTGTAGGGGATGACACTGGATGTTCATACAGTTTTTTCAAATATTCATTCATTCATTTAATTTAATGAATTCATTTTATTTTTTTTAGATTTAAGTTGCATGTATCTACCAATAGATGGCGCCAGATAAACTTAAAAAAATACATGAACATTATTTATAAAGGACTTTTTGCAATAGAGTGAAAAAAAGTAGGAATTGACTTTAAAAAAATTATTTTATATATTACTTGTTTCATAATAAATAACAATTAAGTAAAAAGCTTTTCATGGTAAAAAAAGTTATTCGTGGTAAAAATTTATTCATGAGGAAAAATAGTTAATTAAAACAGACAGTTCGCGGTAATAAAGTTAATAATTAGTTCCCAGTTGGTCAACCATCTTGAATTTTCGAAGGATTTATCTTTTTGTTAACCTTGAGTCGAAGTGTTGTCTTTGTAATTATTTTAAATTAAAGAGCAGGTGTTAAATCCATACCAATTAGCAGATTTCTTTTTCAAAATAGAACTTAATTAATTAATTTAAGAGAAGAAATCACTTCGTATTTGCATAACATTTCTGGTTATTATAAAAATTCTTAAATGTTAAATTCCGTTTCTTTTTTTTTCTTTTAATTATCTTGAAACGAATTTGGGTGAGTAAGCAGCAAATGCAAACCATTTTAAGTGAAAAGCATTGATGATTTGTGTAAGTAGAACAAATATTCGATCTATTTAAAGGAAAAAAAAACTTGTGAGACATGCCTTCTTCGCTTCAAAAGATGAGATATGATCTGTTCTAAAAAAATATATAATTTAAAACGAACAAGTAATATAAAAAACATTTTTTTAAAATCCATTCCTTCTTTTCTCACTCTATTGCAGAAATTTTTTTATAAATAATTTTCATTCATTTTTTTAAGTTTATCTGGTGCCCTCTTTTGGTAGATATAGGCTAAAATGAATTAATTAAATTTAATGAATGAATTAATATTTGAAAAAAAATGTATTACATCAAGTGTCATCCGCTACGAGTTCAAAAAAAATGTATTTGAACTGGAGCGGATGAATAAAAAGTATTTTATTAAGGATTGAAAATTAGAAGAAGATATAGAGAGAGTGTGAGTTAATAGAAGGAATTGAAAAATTAAGATGTTTTAAACTAAAAAGAAATTGAACAATTTTTTATTCGAAGAAAAGGAGTATTTTTTTCCATTTTGTTAAGAGAATTTTATATAAATCTATAATAATAACAGTAGGGCCTTGAAGCGACTACGGTACTTGAAAAAGAAATATATTTATTATTTATATCTATATATATAATGTGATTATCAGGAGAGACATTTAAATAACCAAAAAAAAGATTGGAATATTCTGCGATATTCTAAATAAAAAGCTAATTGTATCGCAATCCAACAGGCTGTTCTAAAATTTGTTTAAAAATCCACGTTTGCTTCAACTAAATTTATTCCATAAAACGAATTTTTCTATCAATTTATTTAAAGGGAAAAAATACAGATTGCTTCTTTCTAGAAAAATGTAGAAATGTAAATAATGTTTGTTTGCAATCCGTTATAATCTAAAGAAATGAATAAAATATTTTTTTAGAACATTTCAAAAATTATTGAAGTTATATTCCAATAATTTCTGGTAAAAATATTCCCGCGAGAAAAATAATTTGCCTCTTTAACTTCAAGCATACCCAAAAAATGCATTGTTAAAAATGACACGAACACTTCTTGTAGCATATTTTAGAAAGGTTTGCATTTTACCGTTCTTTGCAAGTAATATCAGTTTTTGACATTACAATGTACTGAATAATCTAGCTGTAGTAAATGTGGTAGTTAGAAATCTTGGGAAAAAAAAACTCAAGAATTACTTTGTTAGAACACTAGTGATTTGACGCTAAATAAAAAATTTTTGATTCATTTACGATTTTTGAAGAAAACGCCATACTTTTTCGAATATGAAAAATGAAAGATGTGGAATGTCCATTAAATTTAAAACTGCTTTTAAAAACGCATTCCTTTAATATGAAAAAGCACATTACTTAAAAATAGTACTTTTTGAAATTAAGGATTACTTTTATTAAATCAATATATAAAGACTTTAAAGATACGCCATTCTTTAAATAACCTCGTAAAGTGAAAATAAACAAGTAATATAAGAAAAAAAGTCAAAAGTTAAAGTCAATTCCTACTTTTTTTCACTCTATTGCAGAAAAGTCATTTATAAATAATTCTCATTCATTTTTGTTAAGTTTATCTGGCGCCATCTATCGGTAAATATATGTAACTTAAATCTAAAAAAAACTAAGATAAATTCATTAAATTTAATTATTGAATTAATATCTGAAAAAACTGTATTCACAAACAGTGTCATCCACTACAAGTTGAAAAAAATGTATTGGAACTGGAGTGGATGAATAAAAAGTATTTCATGAACGATTGGAAATTTCAACAAGATATATATAGGGAGAGTATGAACTAATAGAAGGAATTGAATAAGTAAAAATAAACAAAATTGAATTGGTTGGTGTAGACTCGGCTGAACACTCCCCTCTTTTGAAGTGGGGTGTTTATATTTTTTGCCATAATCTATGATCAGAAGGATGAAATTTACGGTTTTCACTTAAAGTAATTTTTTGGGGGAAAATATTCCTGGACGGGAAAGAATTTTCTAGCATACACTCCTGATTAATGTGAAGGCAGGAAAAATTAGATTTTCCTGAATTCTCGCCTCGGGAGAAAGAAATATTTAATTTTCCTTTTTTTTTATTTATTTATTTTTCTATTCTTTCTTTCATTCTTTTTATTTTTTATTTAGTCTGGCATGAGAAGAAAAAAATAAAGCGAACCGAATTCACGCAATACATCTTGTAAGAAAATGAATAGTCCAAATAGCAAAGGAGGAAACATTAAAATGAAACAACGTGCTCTCTCTCTCTCTCTCTCTCTCTCTCTCTATATATATATATATATATATATATATATAAGCAGACAGAAATAAAATGCATCCGAATATTTTATCATGACTAAAGTATAAAAAATGCATTGATGTTAATAAAAATTTAACATTCATGCAAGAAAAAAAATTGCAGTTAGATATCACAAATATTGAATCCTTTTTTCCCTGATATCCCATAATGCCTTGAACAGATTGTTTTGTTAGTAATTTTTTATTACGTTATATATAATTAGTACTCTTAGATATATATATTAAATAAAATAAATATTCATTTGTTGCATGAAATATCTATCCCATTTTGAATTGTACGTTCCTAATGACCTAAAGTAAATAATATAAATAAATAATTATCTTACTGTAAGCATTACCCTTTGTATGAAAAAATTAACTGAATATTTAAAATTAAAAGTGTATTAAAAAGGCATTTTATGATTTAATGATTATAGAAATTTTTTAAATTGTTAAAGTGCTTTTGTAACTTACTACCAATGTTAGCCCATGTATAAGAAATTAACTGAATTTTTAAAATTAAAAAAAAATAATAAAATAAATTTTAGTAAAGCTTTATATGATTTAATGATCATAGGAAATTTTTAATTACTAAAGTATTTTTATCCTAGTAGATTGATAATATCATAATCTTGTGAAATTAATTGTTTTTTTTTATTAATATATACGTAGTTTGTAACATTCATGCAAAAAAAAATTGCAGATATGTATGACAAAGATTGAATCCTTTTTCCCTGATATGCCATACTGCCGTGAACAGATTTTTTTATCACGTTTTTTGTCACAATTTTTCGTTTGTAATTTTTAAATTATTGCTCTTATATATATATATATTAAAAAAAATAATGCATTTTGATTTCCTATTGATTGCCGCATAAAATATCTATTCTATTTTTCAGAACTTTGTTTAAATTGCACGTTGCTAATGACCAAAAGTAAATAATATAAGTAAATAATTATCTTACTGTGTAGTAAATGTTAGATAATATATAAAAAATTAATTGAATTTTTAAAATAAATTTTAGTAAAGCTTTATATGATTTAATGATTATAGGAATTTTTTAAATTGATAAAGTCCTTTTTAACCTAATAGTTTGATAACAGCATAAATCTTTTGAAAAAAATTATTTGATTATTTTTATTAATATATTTCTGTGCCCAAAAAATAAGACCAATTATTTTTTTTCTAAACTTCTTTAATTATTTTTTAAAATAAATAATATAAATAAATATATACCTTACTGTAAATTTTAGCCAATGTATGAAAAAATTAATTTTTAAACAAAGAAAATATTAAAATAAATTTTAGAAAGACATTTTATGATTTAATGATTATAGGAATTTTTTAAATTGCTAAAGTGTTTTTTATCCTAGTAATTTAATAATAGCATAAATCTTTTGAAAAGAATTATTCGGTGGTTTTTTTTTTTTTTTTTTTTTTTTTTTTTTTTTGTATTAATATGTTACTTAGTTTGTAACATTCGTGCAAAAAAAAAAAAAAAATTGATTTCCCTGATATCCCATAATGCCTTGAACAGATTTTTTTTGTTTGTAATTTTTTATTATATTATATATAATTAGTACTCCTTTATATTTATGTTGTTCGTTAAAACAAGTAATATAAAAACATATTTTTATGTCAATTTCTAATTTTTTTCCCTCTATTGCATAAAAGTCCTTTACAATAAAGTTGAAATTTTCCTCTTACATCTAGCGCCATCTATTATTAGATACATGCAACTTAATTTAATTTAATTTATGAATAAATATTTGAGAAAACTGTATTAACATCCACTACAAGTTCAAAAAAAAGTATTTGGACTTGAATGAATAAATAAATATTATTTTATTAATTATTAAAAATTTGGACAAGATGTATGTGAGCTAATAGAAGGAATTGAAAAAAGCATTTTGCTCTGCTATTCATAACTGCATAAAATATCTATCCTATTTTTCAGGACTTCGTTTAAATATTAAGTTGCTAGTGACTAAAATAAATAATATAAATATATAATTACCTTACAGTAAATGTTAGGCAATGTATTAAAAAAATAACTTTTTCTTAATAAAGCAAATATTAAAATAAATTTTAGAAAGGCATTATGTGATTTAGTGATTATAGACATTTTTTTAATTGCTTAAGTACTTTTTATCCTAGTAGTTTGATAAGAGCATACATCTTTTGAAAATAATTGTTTGCTTATTTTTAATTAATACTATTTAGTTTGCATAAAAACACAATGAATGGGGCGATGTTTTAAAATTGCTTTATTTAATATATCGTGCATAAAAGAAAACAATTCCATTGATGTATTCCTACATCAAAATAAATGTGTTGAAAAAACTTTATGGATATATATGTATTTGAATTCCCTGTTGTGAATTATAATTACACAATTGTTATAATTTATTTCTTTAAAATTCAATTCTAAAATAAAATAAAAAAAACAGCATATGAGACTTAAAAATTGAATTATGCAATTCATCTATACAAATTAAAAATTATGTAATATGTTTGATGACATAATGCATCATTATAATAAAGAACAAATTTATGCACTTTTTTACATTTTTTTAAATAAAAATAATTTTAAGTAAATAGCACTATTTTAAATTTCAATTGAATGCATGAGTATGAATTATTTTTATACGGTGAGTAACATTTACAGTAAGGTAATTATTTATTTATATTATTTAATTTAGGTCATTAGCAACGTACAATTTAAACAAAGTTCTGAAAAATAGCATAGATATTTTATTCAACAATGAATCGGAAAGAAAAAGGTTTTTTTTATGAATATTTATTTTCGTTCATATATATATATATATATATATATATAGGAGTACTAGTTATATATAACGTAATAATAAATTACGAATAAAATAATCTTTTCAGTTCATTATGAGATATCAGGGTAAAAGGATTAAATATTGATGATATATAACTGATTTTTTTTTTTTTTTTTTTTTTACGTGAATGTTGCAAACTAAGTAATATATTAATAAATAAGTAATATAATAAAAACTTTTTAAAGTCAATTCCTATTTTTTTTTCACTCTATTGCTGAAAGTCCTTTATAAATAATTTTCATATATTTTTTTAAGTTAGAAAAAATTCTCTGTCTCTCATATACACACTTTCCATCTCTCTCGCTAATTTATTCACATGTCTCTCCCCCCTTTTGAGGTGTGGTGTTTATATTTTTTGCCATAACCTACTAGCAGAAAGGATAAAATTTACGGTTTTCGCTTAAGAGTAATTTTTTTGGGGGGAAAATATTCCTGGACGGAAATGGAATTTTCGCATACACTCCAGATTAATGTGAAGGGAGGAAAAATTAGATTTTCCTGAATTCTCGTCCCAGGAAAAAGAAATATTTAATTTTCCTTTTTTATTTATTTATTTATTTTTCTATTCTTTCTTTCTTTTATTTTTTTATAGTCTGGCAAGAGAAGGTAAAAAAAAAGGGAACCGAATACACGCAATACATCTTGTAAGAAAATAGGCTCTCTATATAAAAGCAGAAACAAATAAAATGCATCAGAATATTTTATCATGAACGGAGAGTAAAAAAATGCATTGATGTTAGTAAAAGATCAACATTCATGCAAAAGGAAAAAAAAATGTAGTTATAAATCACAAATATTGAATCCTTTATCCCTGATATCCCATAATGCCTTGGACAGATTTTTTGTTTGTAATTTTTTATTACGTTATATATAATTAGTATTCCTTTATATACTAGATAGTCATTAAAATACGCTTTGCTTTGTAATTTATTGCTAAATAAAATATCTATCCTATTTTTCTGAGCTTTGTTTTAAATTATACGTTGTTAACGACTTAAAATAAATAATATAAATAAATAATTATCTTACTGGAAATGTTACCCAAAGTGTAAAAATTAATTATAGTTTAAAAATAAAAAAATATTAAAAAAGCTTTTTATGATTTAATAAATAATTATTATATTTATTTAAATATAGTAATTTTTTAAATTCCTAAAGTGCTTTTGTATCTTTCTATAAATGCTAGCTAATGTGTAAAAAATTAACTAAATTTTTAAAATAAAGAAAACATTAAAACAAACTTTAAAAAGGTTTTATATGATTTAATGATTATAGGAATTTTTTAAATTACTAATGTACTTTTTATCCTAGTAGTTTGATAATAGCATTCATCTTTTGAAAATAATTGTGTTTTTTTTATTAATATGTTATTACTTTGTTTGTAACATTCATCGAAAAAATTTGTAGTTATATATCATAGATATTTAATCATTTTTTTTTTATATTCCATAATGCCATAAACAGATACACTTGACTACCAATAAGTATTTGGACACCTGTGATAGAAAAGAAAAACGAACATTATTCAAAATCAATAGTTTGTAGAGCTTCCACGAGGGGCAATTACAGCGTGAACCCTCCGGGGCATACTTTCCACAAGTCTTTGTGTGACAGCTAGTGGTATTTTCTTCCACTCGGCTTGGAGAAGACATAGAAGTTCCTTCACCGATTTTGGACGGGTAGTGCACCCCTGAATTCGGCGATGCAACGCGTCCCAGAGGTTCTCGATAGGGTTGAGATCTGGGCTCTGGGCAGGCCAGTCCATTCGATGAACTCCATTGTCACCATACCAAGCCTTGGTTAACGTCGAAACATGACAACTGGCATTGTCGTCCTGAAAGTAACAGGGGTCCAACCCGTAAAACTGCCACAACGTAGGAAGCACATTGTCATCCAAAATAGTGTAGTAGGCATCGGCGTTGAGCTTACCATGAATGGGGACCAAGGGTCCCAGTCCATACCAGGAGAAACACCCCCCCGACCATAATTCCACCTCCGCCGAATTTGACTGTTGGTACAATGCATTCTGGCAGGAGACGTTCTCCAGGCAGACGCCAGACCCAGACCCTGCCATCCGAACGGTAAAGGGTGAACCTTGATTCGTCACTCCAAAGAATCCGTTTCCACTGATCTACAGTCCAATTTCGATGTGCTTTGCAACCATATTAACCGAGCAGCGCGGTTGGACTTTATGATTAAAGGCTTATGGGCAGCAGCACGACCATGCAAACCATGCAGATGTGCTTCCTTACGGATGGTATTCATTGAAACAATACTCCCGGATGCTTGTTGAAACTCCTCACGGATGAGGGCCGTCGGTTGGGTGCGGTTCTTCCGAATTTCTCTGGTGAGCACTAGTCGGTCTCTATCTCCCAGTTTCGTTGGTCTGCCGACTGGGGGCACATTCCGACAATCACCGCTCACCTTCCACTTCTTAATCACATAGGTCACTGTCGATTTTGGGTACTTCATATCGCTATATATGTACCTTAAGGATCGGCCACATTTGTGATACCCGATAATTATACCTTTCTCGAAATCAGAGAGCTCCGAACTGCGCGGCATCTTGCATGCGACTAATGCCGATACTGTTTCCTACACGATATATACCGACGGAGTCCGTGACGTACCTCAGGACCGCAGATATCGTCATTTGCATACGTGTCCAAATACTTATTGGTAGTCAGTCTCTATCTATATATATATAGTTCATTGCAAAAAAAAATCTTCTTTCATTTTCACCAAAAATAAAAAACGAAATTGCTTTCCGAACAACCTGATATTTGAAAAAGATATATATATATGTAATGTGATTTTCTAGTAAGACATTTAAATAACCCAAAAAATCTGAACATTCTTCGACATTTTAAGCAAAAAGTTACTTGCCTCGCAACCCAACAGGCTGTTCTAAAATTATTTAAAAATCCACGTTTGATTCAATTAAATTTATTCCATAAAACCAATTTTTCTATTCAATTTATTTACAGAAAAAAAATACAGATTGTTTCTTTCTAGAAAAATGTAGAAATGCCACCATAAATAATGCTTGTTGGAAGTCCGTTTTAATCTAAAAAAATTAATAATATTTTTTTTGGAACATTTCAAAAATTATTGAAGTTATATTCCAATCATTTCAAGTAAAAATATTCCTGAGCGAAAAATAAATTGTCTCTTTAACTTAAAGCATGCCAAAAAAAAAAAAAATACATTGTTAAAAATGACACGAACAGTTCTTGTAGCATATTTTATTCAGGTTTACAATTTACCCTTCTTTGCAAGTAATTTTTTTTGACATTGCAATGTAATGAATACTGTAGCTGTAATAAATGTGGTAGTTAGAAATCTCGAAAAACAAAAAAAACTAAAGAATTACTTTGATAGAACACTAGTGATTTGATGCTGAATAAAAAATTTTGGATTCATCTAAGATTTTTGTAAGAAAACGCCATACTTTTTCGAATATGAAAAATGTGGAATGTCCATTAAATTTAAAACTCCTTTTAAAAACGTATTCCTTTAAAATGGAAAAGCACATTTCTTAAAATTAGTACTTTTTGGAAATTAAGAATTACTTTTGTTTAAATCAATATAAAGAATTTAAAGATACGTCATTCTTTAAATAATCCCGAAAAGCGAAAATAAACAAGTAATATAAAAAAAAAAAATTTAAGTCAATTCCTACTTTTTTTTCACTCTATTGCAGAAAGTACTTTATAAATAATTTTCATACATTTTTTTAAGTTTATCTGGCGCCATCTATTGGCAGATATATGCAACTTGAATCTAAAAAAAATTTAATTAATTAATTGAATTTAACTGAATTAATATTTGAAAAACTGTATTCACATCCAGTGTCATCCACTACAAGTTCAAAAAAATGTATCTGAACTTGATTTATTGATTTTTGAGTATTTTATGAACGATTGAAAATTTGAACAAGATATATATATAGGGAGAGTGATATATATAGGGAGCCGTCCATTAAATTTAAAACTCCTTTTAAAAAAACGTATTCCTACAAAATGAAAACAGCACATTTCTCAAAAATGGTACTGTTTGAAATTAAGGATTACTTTTGTTAAATCAATATAAAGAATTTAAAGATACGTCATTCTTTAAATAACCTCGAAAAGAAAAAATAAAATAAATTGCGTTTTTTGGGGGGGAGGGGCTGAACCCTCCCCGCCTTTTTGAAGTGTGGTGTATATATTTTTTGCCCTAATCCATGAAGAAATAATTTTTTTAGAAAGGAATAATTTTTTTAGAAAGGATGCAATTTACAGTTTTCGCTTAAAGTAATTTTTTTGTGGAAAATATTCCTGGACGGCAAAGAGTTTTCGCGCACTACTCCTTATTAATGTGAAGGCAGAAAAAATTGGATTTTCCTGAATTCTCGCCCCGGGAGAAAGAAATATTTAATTTTTCCTATTTATTTATTTATTTATTTTTCTATTCTTTCTTTCTTTTCTTTCTTCTCTGTTTTCTTTTTTTTTTTTTTTTCTCTTTCTTTCTTCTTTCTTTTTATTTCTTTCTTCTTTCTTTTTTTTTTTCTTTACTCTTTTTTTTTTTTTTTTTTTTTTTTTTTTTTTTTTTTTCTTTCTGTTTCTTTTTTTTTTTCTTTCTTTCTTCTTCTTCTTCTTCTTCTTTTTTTTTTTTTTTTTTTTTTTTTTTGCAGTCTGGCAAGAAAAGAAATAAAAAAAACGAACTGAATTCACGCGATACATCTTATGAGAAAATTAATAGTCCAAACAGCAAAGGAGAAAACATTAAAATGAAACATCGGGCTCTCTCTCTATACATATATATGCGTAGAAACAAATAGAATGCAGCCTAATATTTTATCGTGAGAGAGGGAAAAAAATGCATTGATATCAGTAAAAGGTTAACACTCATGCAAAGAAAAAAAAATTGCAGTTATATATCATAAATATGTAATCCTTTTTTTTCTTGATATCCATAATGCCTTGAAAAGATTCTTTTAATTTTAATTTTTATTATTACTATGTTATATGTAAGTAGTACTCCTTTTTATATTTATGAAAGAAAATAAATTTTCACACAAAAAAAAAAAAAACATTTTGATATCCTCTTCATTGCTGACTAAAATATCTATCCTATTTTTCGGAACATTGTTTAAATTGCTCGTTGCTAATGACATAAATAATATGAATAAATAATTATCTTACTGTATAGTAACTGTTAGCCAATGTATAATAAATTAACTAAATTTTTAAAATTAATATTAGAAAGGCATTTTATGATTTATTGATTATAGGATTTTTTTAAATTGCTACATTGTTTTTTATCGTAGTAGTTTGATAATAGCATAAATCTTTTGAAAATAATTGTTTGGTTTTTTTTCAATTCCTACTATTAGCTGACACTCTCCCTCTATATATCTTGTTCACATTTTCAATCGTTCATAAAATACTTTTTATTCATCCCCTCCAGTTCAAATACATTTTTTGTTAACTTGTAGTGGATGACATTGGATGTGAATACAGGTTTTTCAAATATTCATTCATTCATTAAATTGAACTCATTAATTTTTTTTTTTTTAGATTTAGGTTACGTGTATCTACCAATAGATGGCGCCACATAAACTTAAAAAAATGAATGAAAATTATTTATAAAGGACTTTCTGCTTTATAGTGGAAAAAAAGTAGGAATTGACTTTATATATATATATATTTTTTTTAAATGATTTGTTTTTCATTTTGTTCAGAAATTTTTTTATAAATTTATAATAATAGCAGTGTGTTTTATCTCCAGCTGAACAACCGCCTAGAATTTTCGAAGGATTGATCTTTTTGTTAATTTGAGTAGAAGTGTTGGCTTTGTAATCATTTTAAATCAAAGAGCAGGTGTGAAATCCATACCAGTTAGCAAATTCCTTTTTCAGAATAGCAATTAACTAATTAATTTAAGTGAAGAAATGCCTTACGTATTTCCATAACATTTCTTGTTACTATAAAAATTCTTAAATGTTAAATTCCGTTTCTTTTTTTTTTTTTTAATTATCTTGAAACGAATTTGGAGAGTAAGCAACAAAACAGAAATCTTTTCAAGTTAACAGCATTCTTGATTTGTGTAAGTAGAACAAATATCCGATCTATTTAAAGGAAAAAAAATTGTGAAAGAGGCATGCCTTCTTCGCTGCAAGAGATGAGATATGTTCTGTTCTAAAAAAATATATAATTTAAAACAAAACAAGTATAGATATATATAAAAAAAACAATTTAAAAGTCAATTCCTACTTTTTTTCCCCTCTATTGCAAAAAGTCCTTTATAAATAATTTTCATTTATTTTTTTAAGCTTATCCTGCGCCGTCTATTGGTAGATATATGCAACTTAAATCTAAAAAATGACTAAAATTAATTAATTAAATTTAATTACTGAATTAATATTTTAAAAATTGTATTAACATCCAGTGTCATCCATTACAAGTTACAAAAAATTTACTTGAACTTGAGTGAATGAATAAAAAGTGTTTTATGAACGATTGAAAATTGGAACAAGATATAAATAGGGAAAGTGTGAGCTAATAGAAGAAATTGAAAAATTAAGGAGATTAAAATTGAATAATTTTTTATTCGAAAAAAAGGAGTATTTGTTGTTTGTTGAGAGAAGTTTATATAAATTTATAGTAATGGCAGTGGGGTCTTGAAACTACAGCCGGTATTTGAAAAAGAAATATATTTATTATTTTATATCTATATATATAATGTGATTTTCTGGTGAGACATTTACCACATGTGTGGAATGTACATTAAATTTAAAACTGCTCTTAAAAACGCATTCCTCTAAAATAAAAAGCACATTTCTTAAAAATGGTACTTTTTGAAATTAAGGATTACTTTTGTTTAAATCAATATAAAGAATTTAAAGATACGCCATTCTTTAAATAACCTTCAAAAGTGACAATAGACAAGTAATATAAAAGAAAAAAATTTTCAAAGTCAATTCCTACTTTCTTTCACTCTATTGCAGAAAGTCATTTATAAATAATTCTCATTCTTTTTTGTTAAGTTTATCTGGTGCCCTCTATGGGTAGATACATGCAAGTTAAATCTAAAAAAAACTAAAATGAATGAATTAAATTGAATGAATGAATGAATATTTGAAAAAACCTGCTTTAACATCCAGTGTCATGGACTGCAAGTTCAGAAAGAAAAATGTATTCCTCACTTGAGTGGATGAATAAAAAGTATTTTATGAACGATTGAAAATGTGAACAAGATATATAGAGGGAGAGTGTGAGCTAATAGAAGGAATTGAAAAAATATATAATTTAAAACAAAAAAATTAAGATGTTTTCAACAAAAAAGAAATTGAATCATTTTTTTTCCGAAGAAACTTAGTATTTTTTTCCATTTTGTTGAAAGAACTTTATATAAATTTATAATAATACCAGTGGCGCCTTGACGCTATTGCCGGTACTTGAAAAAGAAATATATTTATTATTTTATATCTATATATAAAATGTGATAAACCCCCTTAAATAACCCCCCAAAAAATCTGAATATTCTTCGATATTCTAAACAAAAAGGCAATTGTATGGCAACCCAACAGGCTGTTCTAAAAATTGTTTAAAAATCCATTTTTGATTCAATTAAATTTATTCCATAAAACGAATTTTTCTATCAATTTATTTAAAGTGAAAAAATACAGACTGCTTCTTTCTAGAAGAATGTAGAATGCCACCGTAAACAACGTTTGTTTGGATTCCGTTTTAATCTAAAGAGATTTATAATATTTTTTTTTTTTTGGAACATTTCGAAAATTATTGAAGTTATATTTCAATCATTTCTGGTAAAAATATTCCTGCGAGAGAAATAAATTGCCTCCTTAACTTAAAGCATACCCAAAAAATACATTGTTAAAAGTGACATAATATTTCATGAAGCATATTTTATCCAGGTTTACAATTTACATTTCTTTGCAATTAATACTTTTTTTTTAACGTTGCAATTCATTGAAACAACCGAAACTCCGTAATAAATGTGGTAGTTAGAAATCACGAAAAATCAAAACACCTCAACAATTAATTTGTTAGAACACTAATGATTTGATGCTAAATAAAAAATGTTGATTTTTGTCAGAAAACTCCATACTTTTTCGAATACGAAAAATGATAAAATGTAGAACGCCCATTAAATTTAAAACTTCCTTTAAAATGTAAAAGCACATTTCTTAAAAATGGTACTTTTTGGAAATTATGGATTACTTTTGTTAAATCAATATAAAGAATTTAAATATACGCCATTCTTTAAATAACCTTGAACAAGTAATACAAAAAAAATCTTTTTAAAGTCAATTCCTACTTTTTTTTTCACTCTATTGCAGAAAGTCTTTTATAAATCATTTTCATTCATTTTTTAAAGTTTATCCGGCGCCATCTATTGGTAGATAATGCAACTTAAATCTAAAAGTAATTAATTGAATTTAATTACTGAATTAATATTTCAAAAAACTCTATTAACATCCAGTGTCCTCCACTGCAAGTTCAAAAAATGTATCAGCACTTGGGTGAATGAACAAAAAGTATTTTATGAACGATTGGAAATTTGAACATGATATATATAGGGAGAGTGTGAACTAATAGAAGGAATTGAATAACCTCGAAAAGTGAAAATAAAAAAATTAAAGTTAAAAGGGGAGGAGTGTAGATTCGGCTAAACCCTCCCCCTTTTTGAAGTGGGGTGTATATATTTTTTGCCGTAATCCATGATCAGAAAGGATGAAATTTACGGTTTTAGCTTAAAAGTAATTTTTTTGGGAGAAAATATTCCTGGACGGGAAAGAATTTTCTCGCACGCTCCTGATTAATGGGAAGGCAGGAAAAATTAGATTTTCCTGAATTCTCGCACCCGGGAGAAAAAATTATTCAATTTTCCTTTTTTATTTATTTATTTATTTATTTTTCTAGTTTTTCTTTTCTTTTTATTTTTTCTTAGTCTGGCAAGAGAAGGAATAAAAAAAACAAGGAACCGAATTCACGCAATACATCTTGTAAGAAAATTAATAGTCCAAATAGCGAAGGAGGAAACATTAAAATGAAACATGGTGCTCTCTCTCTCTATATATGTATAAAAGCAGAAACAAATAAAATGCATCCGAATATTTTATCATGACGAAGGGTAAAAAAATGCATTGTTGTTAGTAGAAGGTTAACATGCATGCAAAAAAAAAGAAAAAAAAAACTGCAGTTATTTATCACAAATATTTAATCTTTTTTCTCTGATATCCCATAATGCCTTGAACAGATTCTTTTGTTTGTAATTTTTTATTATGTTATATATAATTTGTACTCCTTTATATATATGATATACATTTAAAAAAAAACATTTTAATTTCATATTCAATGCTGCATAAAATATCTATCCTATTTTACAGAACTCTATTTAAATTGCACGTTGCTAATGACCTGAAGTAAATAATATAAATAATTAATTATCTTACTGTAAATGTTATCCAACGTATAAACAAATTAACTGAATCTCTAAAATAATGAAAATATTAAAAATTTTGTTCTAATGCAGCTAGTTTTCTTGCATGTCTTCAGGCCAGCGTTGCGCAGACGTTACTCACTTAACACTTCCCAGGATGTGCGTGCAGGTTGAAGAGAAACTTCGGATGCGGAGTTACACTACCTCCGCAACTCTCTACGATCCTGTTAGACCAGGAACTACGGTTTAAAGTGGATTCCGAACCACTACAAACATCCATGCCACCGCCGGGGGTCGAACCCGTAACCTGTGGTACCGAGCGTCAGAAAGCTAGCCACTTGGCCATTCAGGCCCAAAATATGAAAATAAATGTTAGAAAGGCATTATATGATTTAATGATTATTGGAATTTTCTAATTTGCTAAAGTGTTTTTATCCCAGTGGTTTGATAATAGAATTTTTCATCTTTTGAAAATAATTGGTTTTTTAAAATTAATATTACTTAGTTTGCATCAAAACAAAATGCGGCCGTGTTTTAAAATTACTTTATTAAATGTATCATACATAAAAGAAAATAGCGTAATTGATGTATTCTTGCATAAAATAAATGGTTTGAAAAACTATATATATATATTTTGAATGTTCTATTGTGAATTATAAGTATACAATTATTATAATTTATTTATTTAAAATGTAGTTCAAAAATGAAAAAAAAAATGCATATAAATCTTAAAAATTGAATCATGCAAATAATCTATAATCGTGGTGGATGGGCATTATAATCACAGTGTCACAAGTTTTTGATGAGTTGGAAGTCATATTTTCCGTCTAAAAACCGAAACCCACAAGCCCATTGAACACTATAATGAGTTTAATGTGCAACTCATGCCGAATGCGTTGTCATTTCAATTCAAACTGTCACTGGCAGCCGAATTCACTTTCCTTAGGCCACTTGCAGTGCCCTCCATTCATACACTTTGGAACTCTTTTTTTTTATGCCGTACCGTTCACCCCTTCTTAAAGTATCTTCAGTTCAAATTTTGAACTTTTTCTGACCAGAGGTCCTTTTTTTTGCAGCATTTTGGAAGTGGAAAATTTATTATAATTATGTAATAAAGTGATTTTCTGGTAAGACATTTAAATAATCCCCCAAAAAATCTGAATATTCTTTGACTTTATAAACAAAAAGTTAATTGTATCACAACCCAACAGACCATTCTAAAACTGTTTAAAAATCCGTGTTTGATTCAATTAAATTTAGTCCATAAAACGAATTTTTCTATCAATTTATTTAAAAGGGGAAAATACAGATTGCTTCTTTCTAGAAACATGTAGAAATGCTACCGTAAATAATGTTTGTTTAGATTCCGTTTTAATCTAAAGAAATTTATAATATATTTTTTTGAACATTTCAAAAATTATTGAAGTTATATATCAATCATTTTTTGGTAAAAATATTACTGCGAAAAAAAATGCCTCTTTAATTTAAAGCATACCCAAAAAATGCATTGTTAAAAATGACACGAACACTTTCTGTAGCGTATTTCATCCAAGTTAACAATTTACCTTTATTTGCAAGTAATACTTTTTTTTGTCATTGCAATGGACTGAAATAACCGAATCTGGTAATAAATGTGGTAGTTAGAAATCTTGATAAAAAAAAAACACCTCAAGAATTACTTTGTTAAAACACTAGTGATGTGATGCTAAATAAAACATTTTGATTCATCGAATATATTTGTAGAAACCACCATACTTTTTCGAATACGAAAAAAGAAAAATGTGGAACATCCATTAAATTTAAAACTCCTTTTAAAAACGTATTCCTTCAAAATGAAAAAAGCACATTGATTAAAAATGGTACTTTTTGAAATTAAGGATTACTTTTGTTAAATCAATATAAAGAATTTAAAGTCACGTCATTCTTTAAATAACCTCCAAAAGTGATAAAAAAAATGTTTTCAAAGTCAATTCCTACTTTTTTTTCCACTCTATTGCAGAAAGTGCTTTATAAATAATTTTCATTTTTTTTTTTAAGTTTATCCGGGGCCATCTTTTGGTAGATAAATCTAAAAAAAAAATAATTAATTAATTAAATTTAATGAATGAATTAATATTTGAAACAACTGTACTAACATCCAGTGTCATCCAGTACAAGTTGAAAAAAAAATGTATTTGAACTCGAGTGCTTGAATAAAAAGTATTTTATGAACGATTGAAAATTTGAACAAGATAGGGAGTGTGTGAGCTAATAGAAGGAATTGAATAAGCTCGAAAAGTGAAAATAAAAAATTGAATTGGGTTGGGGGAGGGGTGTAGATTCGGCTGAACCCTCCCCCCTCCCCGCCGCCTTTTTGAAGTGTGGTGTATATATTTTTTGCCCTAATCCATGATCAGAAAAGATAAAATTTACGGTTTTCGCTTAAAGTAATTTTTTGGGGGAAAATATTCCTGGATGGGAAAGAATTTTCGCTCACACGCTCCTGATTAACGTGAAGGCAGGAAAAATTAGATTTTCCTGAATTCTCGCCGCGGGAGAAAGAAATACTTAATTTTCCTTTTTTTTATTTATTTATTTTTCTATTATTTCTTTTTCTTTTTAGTCTGGCAAGAGTAGTAACAAAAAAACCAACCGAATTCACGCAATACATCTTGTAAGAAAATTAATAGTCCAAATTGCAAAGGAGGAAACATTAAAATGAAACATCGTGCTCTCTCTCTATATATATATGCAGAAACAAATAAAATGCCTCCGAATATTTTATCATGATGTAGGTAAAAGAATGCATTGATGTTAGAGAAAGGTTAAAATTCATGCAAATAAAAAAAAAATTGCACTTATGTATCACAAATATTTAATCCTTTTTCCCTAATATCCCATAATGCCTTGCATAGATTCTTTTGATTGTAATATTTTATTACGTTGTATATAATTAGTCCTCTTATATATATATATATATATATATATGAAATAAAGTAAATGTTCCTAATAAAATAATCATATTGAATAATCTTTCTTATTCTTTGTTGCATGAAAAATCTATCCTATTTTTCAGAACTTTGTTTAAAGTGAACGTTGCTAATGACCAAAAGTAAATAATATAAATAAATAATTATCTTTCTGTAAATGTTAGCCAATGTATAAAAAATTTATTAAAATTTTAAAACAAAACAATATAATAAAACGGCTTTTTATGATTTAATAAATAATTAATATATTAATTTAAATATAATAATTTTTTAAATTGCTAAAGTACTTTTGTATCTTATTATCAATTTTAATCAATGTATAAAAAACTAACTGAATTTTTAAAATAAAGAAAATATTAAAATAAATTTTAGAAAGGCATTATATGATTTATTGATTATAGGAATTTTTTTTAATTCCTATAGTGCTTTTATCCTAGTACTTTGATAATAGCGTAAATCTTTTGAAAATAGTGGGGTTTTTCTTAAAAATTGTTATTACTTAGTTTCCATAAAAACAAAATGGATGCGGTCGTGTTTTACTTTATTTAATGTATAGTACATAAAAGAAAAGAATGTAATTAATGTATTCCTACATCAGAACAAATGTTTTGAAAAACCTCCATGTATATATATATATAATTGAATGTATAATCTATTGGGAATTATAATTATACATTGTTATAATTTATTTCTTTAAAATTTAGTTCTAAAATTAAAAAAAAACCGGCATATAAATCGTAAAAATTGAATCTTGCAATTAATATATATAAATTAAAAATTATGAAATATGTTTGACGGCATAATGCATCTTTTTAATAAAGAACTAATTTATTTTTGAAAAGTAAATATTTTTTTTTCACTTTTTTAACAATTTTTTAAATAAGATTAATTTGAAATAAATAGGACTGTTTTCTATTTCAATTCAATGCATATACATGAATAGAATTATATATCAGTTATGCAGTTGTATATCACAAATATTTAATTCTTTTCCCCTGATATCCCATAATGCCTTGAACAGATTCTTTTGTATGTAAATTTTTATTGCGTTATGTATAATTAGTACTCCCGTATGAAATAAAATAAAAACACATTTTGCTTTCCTATCCATTACTGAATAAAATATCTATCCTATTTTATCAGAACTTTGTTTAAATAGTACGTTGCTAATGACCTAAACTAAATAATATAAATAAATAATTATCTGACTGTAAAGGTTACACAATATATTAAATATTAATTAAAATTTTAAAATAAAAAAATATTAAAAAAGCTTTTTATGATTTATTGACCATAGAAATTTTTTTAATTGCTAAAGTGCTTTTGTATCTTACTGTAAATGTTAGCCAATAGATAAAAAATTAAGTGAATTCTTTCTGAAAGAAAAGAAAATATTAAAATAAATTATAGAAAGGCTTTATATGATTTAATGATTATAGGAATTTTTTGAATTACTAAGGTGTTTTTATCCTAGTACTTTGATAATAGCTTAAATCTTTTGAAAATAATTGTTCGGTTTTTTTTATAATTATATACTTAGTTTATAACATTCATGCAAAAAAAAAAAAATGTAGCTATACTGATACATTCAATTGAAATTAAAAACAGTCCTATTCACTTAAAATTATTTTTATTTAAAAAATAGTTTTAAAAAAAGTGCAAAAAAATAAATTTGTTCTTTAATAAAATGATGCATTATATACTCAAACATATTTCATAATTTTTAATTTGTATATATGAATTGCATGATTCAGTTTTTAAAATTTATCTGTTATTTTTTATTTTATAAATAAATTTTAAAGAAATAAATTATAACAATATATAATTATAATTCACAATAGATAATACATGCAAATATATATATATATATATATACATAAAGTTTTTCAAAGCATTTATTTTGATGTAGGAATACAAAAATTACATTTTTTTCTTTTATGTAAGATATATTAAATCAAGCAATTTTTAAACACCGTCGTATACATTTTATTTTTAGGCAAATAATATTAAGTAAAAAAACAACAACAATTATTTTAAAAAGATTTATGCTATTATAAAACTACTGTGATAAAAAGCACTTTAAGAAATTCCTATAATCCTTAAATCACATAAAGCCCTTCTAAAATATATTTTAATATTTTCTCTATTTTTAAAAATTCAGTTAATATTTTTATACATTGGATAACATTTACAGTAACATAATTATTTATTTATATCATTTATTTTAGGTAGGTCATTAGCAACGTACAATTTAAATAAAGTTCTGAAAAATAGAATAGATATTTTATGCAGCAATGAATACAAAAGCAAATTGTTGTTATAATGGAATCATATATATATAGGAGTACTAATTATATATAACATAATAAAAATTACGAACAAAAGAATCTGTTCAAGGCATTATGGGATATCTGTGTAAAAGGATGAAATATTTTTGATATATAACCGAATTTTTTTTTTACCTGAATGTTGCAAACTAAGTTAATATATTAATAAAAAAGAAATTAAACAATTATTTTCCAAAGAATTATACTATTGTCAAACTACAAGGATAAAAAGTATTTTAGCAATTTAAAAAATTCCTATAATCATTAAATCATATAATACCTTTCTAATATTTATTTAAAAAATTAAGTTAATTTTTTTATGCATTGGGTAACCTTTACAGTAAGATAAATATTTATTTATATAATTTACTTTAAGTCATTAGCAACGGGCGATTTACACAAAGTTCTGAAAAATAGGATACATATTTTATGTAGAAATACATTTCATAAAGCAATTTTAAAACACAGTTGAAACCATTTTATTTTTATAAAACAATTACCATTAATATTATTTAAAGGTAAATATACATTTATTTTCAAAAGATTTATAATAGGAAAGGAAAAAGTTTTTTAATGATCATATACATATATATGCATATAAAGGAGTACTAATTATATCTAACATAGTAAAAAATTATGAACAAAACAATCTATTCAAGATATTATGGGATATTAGAGAAAAAAGATAAAATATTCGTGATATATAACCACGAATTTTCCTTTTTTTTAAATTTTTTTAATTTTTAATTTTTATTTTGTATGAATGTTAACCGTTCATTAACATGAATGCATTTTTTTACCCCTATGCCATGATAAAATATTCGGAGGCATATTATTTATTTCTGTGTTTGTGTGTATATATATATATATATTTAGAGAGAGAGAGAGAGAGAGCGAAAGAGAGAGCTCCATGTTTCATTTTAATGTTTCCTCATTTGCCTATTTGAACAATTAATTTTCTTGTAAGATGTATTGCGTGAATTCGGTTCGTTTTTTTATTTCTCTACTCTTTGCCAGACCATAAAGAAATAATAAAAAAAAAAAAATAAATAAATAAAAATGGAAAATTAAATATTTCTTTCTCCCGGGGCGAGAATTCAGGAAAATCTAATTTTTTCCTGCCTTCACATTAATCAGGAACGTGCGCGAAAATTCTTTCCCGTCCAGGAATATATTCCGGAAAAAATTACTTGAAGCGAAAACCGTAAGTTTTATCCTTTCTGATCATGGATTATGGCAAAAAATATATACAACCCACTT
Source organism: Caerostris darwini (assembly GCA_021605075.1). Classification (NCBI taxonomy): domain Eukaryota; kingdom Metazoa; phylum Arthropoda; class Arachnida; order Araneae; family Araneidae; genus Caerostris; species Caerostris darwini. Next base: position 1,315,621 of record BPLQ01013610.1, on the reverse strand, counting down.
CAAATTGGGAGGTTCAGAGGGAGAACCGCCTCCCCCTAAATAAAAACCCCAATTTATTTTATTTTCACTTTTCGAGAATAATTAATGAATGACGTGTCTTAAAATTCTTTATATATTGATTTAACAAAAGTAATCCTTAATTTCCAAAAAGTACCATTTTTAGAAATCTGCTTTTTCATTTTAAAGGAATGCGTTCTTAAAAGGAAGTTTTAAATTTAATGGAAGGCCACACTTTTCCATTTTCGTATTCGAAAAAGTATTTCGTTTTCTATAAATATCTTAGATGAATCAAAATTTTTTACTTAGCCTCACATCACTAGAGTTCTAATAAATTAATTCTTCAGTTGTTTTTTTACCAAGATTTCTAACTACCACATTTATTACCACATTCGGTTCTTTGAGTGAACTGCAATGTCAAAAAAAATATTATTTGCAAAGAAAGGTAAATTGTAAACCCGGATAAAATATACTACGAGAAGTGTTCGTGTCATTTTTAGCGATTTTTTTTTTTTTTTTTTTTTTTTTTTTTTGTATGCTTTAAGTTAAAGAGGCATTTTATTTCTCCCGCAAGAATATTTTTACCAGAAATGATCGGAATATAACTTCAATAATTTTTGAAATGTTCTAAAAAAATATATTATCCATTTCATTTGATTAAAAGGGATTCCAAACAAACATTGTTGTTTACGGTGGCAATCTACATTTTTCTAGAAAGAAGCAATCTGTATTTTTTCACTTTAAATAAATTGATAGAAAAATTCGTTTTATGGAATACATTTAATTGAAGTAAACGTGGATTTTTAAACAATTTTTAGAACAGCCTGTTGGAATGCGATACAATTAACTTTTTGTTTAGAATATCGCAGAATATTTCAATTTTTTGGGTTATTTAAATGTCTCATCTGAGAAACACATTACATATATTGATGTAAAATAATAAATATATTTCTTTTTCAAATACCGGCCTTAGCTTCAAGGCCCTACTGTTATTATTATAGATCTATATAAAATTCTCTTAACAAAATGGAAAAAAATACTCCTTTTCTTCGAATAAAAAATTTTTCAATTTATTTTTAGTTTAAAACATCTTAATTTTTCAATTCCTTCTATTAACTCACACTCTCTATATATATTCTTCTAATTTTCAATCCTTAATAAAATACTTTTTATTCATCCGCTCCAGTTCAAATACATTTTTTTTTGAACTGATAGTGGATGACACTTGATGTAATACATTTTTTTTCAAATGTTAATGCATTCATTAAATTTAATTAATTCATTTTAGTTTTCTTTTAGATTTAAGTTGTATATATCTACCCATAGAGGGCGCCAGATAAACTTAAAAAAATGAATGAAAATTATTTATAAAGGACTCTCTGCAATAGAGTGACAAAAGAAGGAATTGATTTTAAAAAAATGTTTTTTATATTACTTGTTTGTTTTAAATTATATATTTTTTTAGAACAGAGCATATCTCATCTTTTGCAGCGAAGAAGACATGACTCACAAGTTTTTTTTCATTTAAATAGATCGAATATTTGTTCTACTTACACAAACCATCAATGTTTTTCACTTAATATGGTTTGCATTTGCTGCTTACTCACCCACCTTAGTTTCAAGCTAATTAAAAGAAAAGAAAAGAAACGGAATTTAACATTAAAGAATTTTTATAGTAACAAGAAATGTTATGCAAATACGAAGAGATTTCTTCTCTTAAATTAATTAATTAAGTGCTATTCTAAATAAGAAAGTTGCTAATTGGACACCTGCTCTTTAATTTAAAATTATTAGAAAGCCAACACTTCGACTCAAAGTTAACAAAAAGATAAATCCTTCGAAAATACAAGATGGTTGACCAGCTGGGGATAGAACACACTATTATTATAAATTTATAGAAATTTTTCACAACAAAATGAATAATAAGTAATATTTAAAAAAAATTCCTACTTTTCCCCCCCTTTATTGCAGAAAGTCCTTAATAAATAAATTTCATTCATTTCTTTAAGTTTATCTGGCGCCATCTATTGGTACATACATGCAACTTAAATCTAAAAAAAACTAAAATTAATTCATTAAATTGAAGGAAGGAAAGAATATTTGAAAAAACTGTATTAACATCCAGTGTCTTCCACTACAAATTTAAAAAAAAATGTATTTGAACTTGAGTGGATGAATAAAAAGTGTTTATGAACTATTGAAAATGTGAACAAGATATATGTAGGGAGAGTGTGAGCTAATAGAAGGAATTGAAAAAATGAAAATAAAAAAAATTGAATTGGAAGGGATTGTAGATTGGGCTTAACCCTCCCTTTTGGATGTGTGGGTGTATATATTTTTTGCCACAATCCATGATCAGAAAGGATGAAATTTACGATTTTCGCTTAAAAGTAATTTTTTCCAGAAAATATTCCTGGACGAGAAAGAATTTTCACGCACTCTCCTGATTAATGTGAAGGCAGGAAAAATTAGATTTTCCTGAATTCTCGCCCCGGGTGAAAGAAATATTTAATTTTCCTTTTCTTTTTATTTATTTATTTTTCTATTATTTCTTTTCTTTCTTTTTTTCAGTCCGGCAAGAGTAGGAGAAAAACGAACCCGAATTCATGCAATACACCTTATAAGAAAATGAATAGTCCAAATAGCAAAGGAGGAATCATTAAAATGAAACATGGTGCTGTCACTCTCTCTCTCTCTCTCTGTATATATATGAGCAGAAACAAATAAAATGCATCCCAATATTTTATCATGAACGAAGGGTAAAAAAATGCATTGATGTTAGTGTAAGATTAACATTGATGAAAAAAAAAATAATAATTGTAGTTATGTATCACAAATGTTTAATCCTTTTTCTTGATGTCCCATAATGCCTTGAACAGATTCTTTTGTTCGTAATTTTTTATTACGTTATATATAATTAATACTCTCATATATATATGAAATAAAATAAATATGTATATAAAAACATCTTGCTTTTCCATTAATTGCTGAATAAATTGCTGGGCTGTTGCACCAATGATGATGATGATGACATATATATTTTATTTTTTAAAAAAAAATATTTTGCTTTTCTATTCATTGCTGCATAAAATATCTATCCTATTTTTCAGAACTATGTTTAAATTGTACGTTGCTAATGACCAAAAGTAAATAATATAAATAAATAATTATTGTATTGTAAATGGTAACCAATGTCTAAAAAAAAATAATTGCATTTTTAATATAAAGACAACATTTATTTAAATATTTTCTTTATTTTAAAAGTTTAAGCGATTTAAAAATTTATTTTAATTTTAGAAAAGGTTTATATGATTTAATGATTATAGGAATTTTTCAATTGCCAAAGTGCTTTTTATCCTAGTAGTTTGATAACAGCATATATATTTTGAAAATTATTGTTTGGTTTTTTTTTTATTAATATATTACTTAGTTTCTAACATTCCTGCAGAAAAATATAAAATTGTAGTTATCTATCACAATATTTAATCCTTTTTCCCTGATATACCATAATGCCTTAAATAGTTGCTTTGGAAATATATTTGGGAAATATAATTTGGGAATATATATATATATATATATAATGTTCATTAAAAAAAATCATTTTGCTTTGCTATTCATTGCTGCATAAAATATCTATCCTATTTTTCTGAACTTTGTTTAAATTTTACGTTGCTAATGACCTAAAGTAAATAATAGAAATAAATAATTACCTCACTGTAAATGTTAGCCAATGTATAAAAAATTAACTGAATTTTTAAAATAAAGAAAGTATTAAAATAAATTTTAGAAAAAGGTTTTATATGATTTAATGATAATAGGAATTTTTCAAATTGCTAAAGTATTTTAGTTTCCTAGTAGTTTGATAATAGCATAAATCTTTTGAAAATAATCAATATTTTCATTTATTAAATAATTTTTGTTTTTATTAATACTATTTAGTTTGCATAAAAACGCAATGAATGCGGCGGTGTTTTAAAATTGCTTTATTTAATATATCGTACATAAAAGAAAACAATGTAATTGATGTAAAACACTTTATGCATATATATATATATATATATTTGAATGTCCTGTTGTGACTTATAATTGTGCAATTGTTATAATTTATTTCTTTAAAATTTAGTTCTAAATTGGAAAAAAAAATCATATAAATTTTAAAAATTGAATCGTGCAATTCATCAATACAAATTAAAAAGTATGAAATATGTTCGATGACAAAATACATCATTTTAATACAGAACAAATTTATTTTTTGAAAAGTGAATTTTTTTTTTTTGCACTTTTTTTTATTATTTTTTAAAATAATAAAAATTTGAAGTAAATAGAACTATATTTAATTTTAATTGTATACATGTGTATGATTAGAAAATGAATTCATTCCTTAAAAGATTATTTTTTATATATTAATAAAATTATATAAATGAAATATAAATATAAATAATGTAAAATTTAAATAAAAAAATTATATATAAATAAAATCATATTTGAACAGAAATAATTTTAAATTAATAATAAATAAAAAAAATTGTTATGTTTTATTCTAAATTTAATTATATTAGAAATAATTTTAATTTGTTCTAATGTAAAATACAGAGCTATTAAAGTTTCCACTTTCAAAATGCTGTAAAAGAAGAACCACTCGTCACGATGAGTTCAAGTTTGAAATGAAGATAGTTGAAGATGGGGGAAACGGTGTGGTATCCAAACCGATTTTTCCCATCCAAGTGAGCATGACCTTGACGTGGTGGAGGAGCTTTCCACTGACAGTGTCACAAGTTGTGAATGACTCTGAAGTCATTTTTTCCGGCAAAAAACTGAAACCATCAAGCACATTGCACACTACAGTTCGTTGAATGTGCAGCTCATGCCAAATACGTTGTCATTTCGATTCACACTATCAGTGGCAACCGAATTCACTTTCATTAGGCCACTTACAGCGTTCTCTATTCATACACTTTGGAACTTTTTTTGATAGAGTACCGTTTTCCCCTTCTTCAAGTATCTTCAGTTCAAATTTGAACTTATTTTGATGAATGATTCTTTTTTACAGCATTTTGAAATTGGGACTTTAATTGTAATCACTCTGTATATAAATATATTTCGTTTTAAGTATAAGGTTGTTCGGAAAGTAAATTTTTTTTTTTTTTTTTTTTTTTGATGGAAATAAAAGACAATTTTTATAGTATATAAATATTTCATTGTATTATATATTGTGACGAATATTTCTTTTTTTTACAGCAGTTTGAAAGTACGACTTTAATTATAATTACCTTGTATATCTATATATATGATTTAATTTTCAGGTAGCACATTTAAATAACTATAATCTGACTATTTTCGATATCTTCGATATTCTAATTAAAAAATTGATTGTATCGCAATCCGACAGGCTATTTTAAAACTGTTTAAAAATGAGTGTTTGATTCAATTAAATTTATTCCATAAAACGAATTTTTCTATCAATTTATTTGAAGGAAAAAAATACAGATTGCTTCTTTCTAGAAAAATGTAGAAATGCCATGATAAATAACGTTCGCTTGGAATCTGTTTTAATCTAAAGAAATTAATAATATTTTTTTCTGAACATTTAAAAAATTATTGAAGTTATATTCCAATCACTTCTGGTAAAAATATACTGCGAGAGAAATAAATTGCCTCTTTAACTTAAAGCATACAAAAAAAAAAAAAAAAAATGCATTGTTAAAAATGACACGAACACTTTCTGTATCATATTTTACCCAGGTTTACAATTTTCCTTTCTTTGCAAGTAATACCTTTTTTTGACATTGCAATGCATTGAAATAACCGAAACGCCATAATAAATGTGGTAGTTAGAAATCTTGAAAAAAAAAACAATTCTAGAATTACTTTGATAGAACACTAGTGATTTGATACTAAATAAAAAAATTTCGATTCATCTACGATTTTTGTAGAAAACGACATACTTTTTCGAATACGAAAAATGAAAAATGTGTCCGTCCATTAAATTTAAAACTTCTTTTAAAAACGTATACCTTTAAAATGAAAACAGCACATTTCTGAAAACTGGTATTTTTTGGAAATTAAAGATTACTTTTGTTAAATCAGTATAAAGAATTTAAAGATACGTCATTCTTTAAATAAGCTCGAAAAGTGAAAATAAAATAAATTGCGTTTTTTGGGGGCGAGGGTGGTGGTGTAGATTGGGCTGAACCCTCCCCCCCTTTTTGAAGTGTGGTGTATACATTTTTTGCCCTAATCCATGATGAAATTTACGGTTTTCGCTTAAAGTAATTTTTTCCGGAAAATATTCCTGGACAGGAAAGAATTTTCTCGCATACACTCCTGATTAATGTGAAGGCAGGAAAAATTAAATTTTCCTGAATTCTCGCCCCGGGAAAAAGAAATATTTAATTTTCCTTTTTTTTTTATTTATTTATTTTTCCATTCTTTCTTTTCTTTTTTTCTTTTTTTCAGTCTGGCAAGAGCAGGAAAAAAACCAGCCGAATTCACGCAATACATCTTGTAAGAAAATGAATAGTCCAAACAGCAAGGAGGAAACATTAAAAAGAAACATCGTGCTCTCTCTCTCTCTCTATATATATATATAAACGCAGAAACATATAAAATGCATCCGAATATTTTATCATGAACGAAGGGTAAAAAAATGCATTGATATTGGAAAAAGGTTAACGTTCACGCCAAAAAAAAAATCAAAACCTTTTTTCATGATATACGATAATGCCGTGAAAAGATTATTTTGTTTCTAATTTTGTCTGTTATATATAATTAATACTTATATTTATATTTATGTGTATATATTTACGATTTTCATTAAAAAAAACATTTTGCTTTTCGATTGGTTGCTGCATTAAATATCTGCTGTATTTTCCAGAACTTTTTTTAAATTGTGCATTGCGAATGACCCAAAATAAATAATATAAATGAATAATTACCTTACAGTAAACGTTACCCAATGTATGAAAAAATTAATTAAATTTTTTTAAATAAAGAAATTATTAAACTAAAATTTGGAAAAGCTTTATATGATTTAATGATCATAGGAATTTTTTCACTTGCTAAAGTGCTTTTATTATCCTAGTAGATTGATAACAGCATACATATTTTGAAAATAAATGTTTAAAAATAATTGTTTGTTTATTAATATATTACTTAAAAAAAATTGTAGTTATATATCACAACTATTTAATACTTTTTTCCTGATATCCTATAATGCCGTGAACAGATTCTTTTGTTCGTAATTTTTTATTATGTTATATATAATTAGTACTCTTACATATTTATGAAATAAAATAAATATTCATAAAAATTCTATAAATATTCATATTCTAAGCAAAAAAAAAATTAATTGTATCGAAACCCAACAGGCTGTTCTAAAAGTGCTTAAAATTCCGTGTTTGATTCAATTAAATGTATTCCATAAAACGAATTTTTCTATCAATTTATTTACAGGCAAAAAAAAATACAGATTGTTTCTTTCTAGAAAAATGTAGAAATGCCACCGTAAACAATGTTTGTTTGGAATCCCTTTTAATCGAAAGAAATTAATAATATTTTTTTTGGAACATTTCAAAAATTATTGAAGTTATATTCCAATCATTTCTGGTAAAAATATTACTGCGCGAAAAATAAATTGTCTCTTTAACTTAAAGCATACCCAAAAAATATACTGTTAAAAATGAAACGAACACTTCTTGTAACATATTTCATCCAGGTTTACAATTTTCCTTTCTCTGCAAGTAATACCTTTTTTTGACATTGCAGTTCACTCAAATAACCAAAACTCCGTAATAAATGTGTTAGTTAGAAATCTCGAAAAAAAAAACCTCAAGAATTACTTTGTTAGAACACTAGTGATTTGACGCTAAATGAAAAAATTTTTGATTCATTTACGATTTTTGAAGAAAACGGCATACTTTTTCGAATATGAAAAATGAAAGATGTGGAATTTCCATTAAATTTAAAACTGCTTTTAAAAACGCATTCCTTCAAAATGAAAAAGCACATTACTTAAAAGTGGTACTTTTTGGAAATTAAGGATTACTTTTGTTAAATCAATTATACTTTTGTTAAATCAATATACGTCATTCTTTAAATAACATGGATAAATTGAAAATAAAAAAATTGGGTTAGGGGTGGTGTAGATTCCGCTAAACCCTCTCCTCTCCCTTTTTGAAGTTAGGTGTATATATTTTTTGCCCTAATCCATGATCAAAAAGGATGAAATTTACGGTTTTCGCTTAAAGTAATTTTTTGGAGGAAAATATTCCTGGACGGGAAAGAATTTTCGCGCATACACTCCTGATTAATGTGAAGGCTGGAAAAATTAGCTTTTCCTGAATTCTCGCCCCGGGAGAAAAAATATTTAATTTTCCTTTTTTATTTATTTATTTATTTTTCTATTCTTTCATTCTTTTATTTTTCTTTTTTCTTAGTCTGGCAAGAGTAGGAATAAAAAAAACGAACGGAAGTCACGCGATTCCTCTTATAAGAAAATTAATCGTCCAAATAGCGAAGGAGGAAACAATAAAATGAAACATGGTGCTCTCTCTCTATATATAAGCAAAAACAAATAAAATGCATCCGAATATTTTATCATGACGAAGGGTACAAAAATGCATTGATGTTAGTAAAAGGTTAACATTCATGCAAAATAAAAAAAAATTGCAGTTATATATCACAAATATTGAATCATTTTTCCCTAATATCCCATAATGCCTTGAAAAGATTCTTTTGTTTGTAATTTTTTATTACATTGTATATAATTAGTACTCTTAAATAATATATATATATATATATATATATATATACACTCAAGAGCAAAAACATTATGACCACGACGAGTTGGCCCACCTTTAGCGCGCAACACAGCTTCAGCCCGCATTGGCATGAATTAATACCACCACTTAATACCAGTTAAATACCACTTCCACCTGATCACGCGCCTTCCACGTCATCCAGGCGAGTTCATTGCAAAATGTAGGGGTGGTCATAATGTTTTGGCTCTTGAGTGTATATACACTGTAGTGACAAAAGTCATGGGATACCTCTTAATATCGTGTCGGCCCTCCTTTCGCCCGGCGAAGTGCAGCAACTCGACAAGTCGTTGGAAGTCTTCTGCAGGAATATTGAGCCATGCTGTCTCGATAGACGTCCATAATTGTGAAAGCGTTGATGATGCAGGATTTTGGGCACGAACAGACCTCTCGATGATGTCCCATAAATGCTAGATGGGATTCATGTCGGGCGATCTAGGTGGCCAGATCATTCGTTGGAATTGTCCAGAATGTTCTTCAAACCAATCGCGAACAGTTGTGGCCCGGTGACATGGCGCATTGTCATCCATAAAAATCCCAACGTTGTTTGGCTACATGAAGTCCATGAATGGCTGCAAGTGATCTCCAAGTAGCTGAACATAAGCAATTCCAGTCAATGTTCGGTCCAGTCGCACCAGAGGACCAAGTCCATGCCATGAAAAAACAGCCCACACCATTACGGAGCCACCACCAGCTTGAAGAGTGCCTTGCTGACAGTTTGGGTCCATGGCTTCGTGAGGTCTGCGCCACACTCGAACCCTACCATCAGCTCTTACCAACTGAAATCGTGACTCATCGGACCAGGCCGCGGTTTTCCATTCATCTAGGGACCAACCGATATGCTCACGTGCCCACGAGAATCGCTGCAAGCGATGTCGTTCTGTCAGTAAATGCACTCGAGTCGGTCTTCTGCTGGAATAGCCCAAGAAAGCCAAATTTCTCCGCACAGTTCTAACAGACAAGTCCCTTGTACGTCCCACATTGATTTCTGCGGTTATTTGACGCAGTGTTGCTTGTCTGTTAGAATTTACGACTCTTTGCAGACGTCGCCGGTCTCGGTCGTTAAGTGCAGGCGGTCGACCACTGCGCTGTCCATGGTGGGATGTTATGCCTGAAATTTCATACTCGGCACACTCTTGACACAGTGGATCTGGGAATGTTGAATTCCCTAACGATTTCCGAAATGGCATGACCCATGCGTCTAGCTCCAACTAACATTCCGCGTTCAAAGTCTGTTAATTCCCGTCATGCGGTCATCATCACGTCAAAACCTCTTCACATGAATAACTTGAACAGAAATGAAAGCTCTGCGAAAGCACTGCGCATTTATACCTGTTCTACGCGATGCTACTGCCATCTGAAAATTTGCATATTGCTATCCCATGACTTTTTCACTTCAGTGTATATATGAAATAAAGTAAATATTCATAATAAAATAATCATAATGAATAATCTTTCTTATTCTTTGTTGCATGAAAAATCTATCCTATTGTTCAGAACTTTGTTTAAAGTGTACATTGCTAATGACCTAAAGTAAATAATATAAATAAATAATTATCTTTCTGTAAATGTTAGCGAATATATAAAAAATGTATTAAAATTTTAAAACAAAAAAATATATTAAAACGGCTTTTTATGATTTAATAAATACTTAATATATTAATTTAAATATAATAATTTTTTTAATTGCTAAAGTACTTTTGTATCTTATGATCAATTTTAGCCAATGTATAAAAAACTAACTGAATTTTTAAAATAAAGAAAATATTAAAATAAATTTTAGAAAGGCATTATATGATTAATTGATTATAGGAATTTTTTTTAATTCATATAGTGCTTTTATCCTAGTAGTTTGACAATAGCGTAAATCTTTTGAAAATAGTGGGGTTTTTCTTAAAAATTGTTATTACTTAGTTTCCATAAAAACAAAATGGATGCGGTCGTGTTTTACTTTATTTAATGTATAGTACATAAAAGAAAAGAATGTAATTAATGTATTCCTACATCAGAACAAATGTTTTGAAAAACCTCCATGTATACATATATATAATTGAATGTATAATCTATTGGGAATTATAATTATACATTGTTATAATTTATTTCTTTAAAATTTAGTTCTAAAATTAAAAAAAAACCGGCATATAAATCGTAAAAATTGAATCTTGCAATTAATATATATAAATTAAAAATTATGAAATATGTTTGACGGCATAATGCATCCTTTTAATAAAGAATGAATTTACTTTTGGAAAGTAAATATTTTTTTTCACTTTTTTAACAATTTTTTGAAATAAGAATAATTTGAAATAAATAGGACTGTTTTCTATTTCAATTCAATGCATGTACATGAATAGAGTTATATATCAGTTATGCAGTTGTATATCACAAATATTTAATTCTTTTCCCCTGATATCCCATAATGCCTTGAACAGATTCTTTTGTTTGTAATTGTATGTTAGCCAATAGATAAAAAATTAAGTGAATTCTTTCTGAAAGAAAAGAAAATATTAAAATAAATTATAGAAAGGCTTTATATGATTTAATGATTATAGAAATTTTTTGAATTATTAAGGTGTTTTTATCCTAGTAGTTTGATAATAGCATAAATCTTTTGAAAATAATTGTTCGGGTTTTTTTATTAATATATACTTAGTTTATAACATTCATGCAAAAAAAAAAAAAAAATTGTAGTTATACTGATGCATTCAATTGAAATTAAAAACAGTCCTATTCACTTAAAATTATTTTTATTTAAAAAATAGTTTTAAAAAAAGTGCAAAAAAATAAATTTGTTCTTTAATAAAATGATGCATTATGTACTCAAACATATTTCATAATTTTTAATTTGTATATATGAATTGCATGATTCAGTTTTTAAAATTTATCTGTTATTTTTTATTTTATAAATAAATTTAAAGAAATAAATTATAACAATATATAATTATAATTCACAATAGATAATACATGCAAAATATATATATATATATATACATAAAGTTTTCAAAACATTTATTTTGATGTAGGAATACAAAAATTACATTTTTTTCTTTTATGTAAGATATATTAAATCAAGCAATTTTTAAACACCGACGTATCCATTTTATTTTTAGGCAAATAATATTAAGTAAAAAAACAACAACAATTATTTTAAAAAGATTTATGCTATTATAAAACTACTGTGATAAAAAGCACTTTAAGAAATTCCTATAATCCTTAAATCACATAAAGCCTTTCTAAAATATATTTTAATATTTTCTCTATTTTTAAAAATTCAGTTAATATTTTTATACATTGGATAACATTTACAGTAAGATAATTATTTATTTATATCATTTATTTTAGGTAGGTCATTAGCAACGTACAATTTAAATAAAGTTCTGAAAAATAGAATAGATATTTTATGCAGCAATGAATACAAAAGCAAATTGTTGTTTTAATGGAATCATATATATATAGGAGTACTAATTATATATAACATAATAAAAATTACGAACAAAAGGATCTGTTCAAGGCATTATGGGATATCTGTGTAAAAGGATGAAATATTTTTGATATATAACCGAATTTTTTTTTTACCTGAATGTTGCAAACTAAGTTAATATATTAATAAAAAAGAAATTAAACAATTATTTTCCAAAGAATTATACTATTGTCAAACTACAAGGATAAAAAGTATTTTAGCAATTTAAAAAATTCCTATAATCATTAAATCATATAATACCTTCTAATATTTATTTTAAATATTAAGTTAATTTTTTTATGCATTGGGTAACCTTTACAGTAATATAATTATTTATTTATATTATTTACTTTAAGTCATTAGCAACGGACGATTTACACAAAGTTCTGAAAAATAGGATACATATTTTATGTAGAAATACATTTCATAAAGCAATTTTAAAACACAGTTGAAACCATTTTATTTTTATAAAACAATTACCATTAATATTATTTAAAGGTAAATATACATTTATTTTCAAAAGATTTATAATAGGAAAGGAAAAGGTTTTTTAATGATCATATATATATACACAGAAGTGACAAAAGTCATGGGATACCTCTTAATATCGTGTCGGCCCTCCTTTCGCCCGGCGAAGTGCAGCAACTCGACGTGGCATGGACTCAACAAGTCGTTGGAAGTCTTCTGCAGGAATATTGAGCCATGCTGTCTCGATAGACGTCCATAATTGTGAAAGCGTTGATGGCGCAGGATTTTGGGCACGAACAGATCTCTCGATGATGTTCCATAAATGCTCGATGGGATTCATGTCGGGCGATCTAGGTTACCAGATCATTCGTTGGAATTGTCCAGAATGTTCTTCAAATCAATCGCGAACTGTTGTGGCCCGGTGGCATGGCGCATTGTCATCCATAAAAATCCCATCGTTATTTGGGTACATGAAGTCCATGAATGGCTGCAAGTGATCTCCAAGTAGCTGAACATAAGTATTTCCAGTCAATGTTCGGTCCAGTCGCACCAGAGGACCAAGTCCATGCCATGAAAAAACAGCTAACACCATTACGGAGCCACCACCAGCTTGAACAGTGCCTTGCTGACAATTTGGGTCCATGGCTTCGTGGGGTCTGCGCCACACTCGAACCCTACCATCAGCTCTTACCAACTGAAATCGTGACTCATCGGACCAGGCCACGGTTTTCCATTCATCTAGGGACCAACCGATATGCTCACGTGTCCACAAGAGTCGCTGCAAGCGATGTCGTTCTTTCAGTAAAGGCACTCGAGTCGGTCTTCTGCTGGAATAGCCCAAGAAAGCCAAATTTCTCCGCACAGTTCTAACAGACAAGTCCCTTGTACGTCCCACATTGATTTCTGCGGTTATTTGACGCAGTGTTGCTTGTCTGTTAGAATTTACGACTCTTTGCAGACGTCGCCGGTCTCGGTCGTTAAGTGCAGGCGGTCGACCACGGCGCTGTCCATGGTGGGATGTTATGCCTGAAATTTCACACTCTTGACACAGTGGATCTGGGAATGTTGAATTCCCTAACTATTTCCGAAATGGCATGACCCATGCGTCTAGCTCCAACTAACATTCCGCGGTCAAAGTCAGTTAATTCCCGTCGTGCGGTCATCATCACGTCAAAACCTCTTCACATGAATAACTTGAACGGAAATGAAAGCTCTGCGAAAGCACTGCGCATTTATACCTGTTCTACGCGATGCTACTGCCATCTGAAAATTTGCATATTGCTGTCCCATGACTTTTGTCACTTCAGTGTATGTATGCATATAAAGGAGTACTAATTATATCTAACACTAAAAAATTACGAACAAAACAATCTATTCAAGGTATTATGGGATATTAAAAAAAAAAGATTGAATAATTGTGATATATAACCACGAATTTTCCTTTTTATTATTTTTTTATTTATTTTGCATGAATGTTAACCGTTCACTAACATCAATGCATTTTTTACCCCTATGCCATGATAAAATATTCGGAGGCATTTTATTTATTTCTGTGTTTGTGTGTATATATATATATATATATATATATATATATAGAGAGAGAGAGAGAGAGAGAGAGAGAGAGAGCGAAAGAGAGAGCTCCATGTTTCATTTTAATGTTTCCTCTTTTACCTATTTGAACAATTAATTTTCTTATAAGATCTATTGCGTGAATTCGGTTCGTTTTTTATTTCCCTACTCTTTGCCAGACAATAAAGAAAGAATAGAAAAATAAATAAATTAAAAAGGAAAATTAAATATTTCTTTTTCCTGGGGCGAGAATTCAGGAAAATCTAATTTTTTTCCTGCCTTCACATTAATCAGGAGCGTGCGCGAAAATTCTTTCCCGTCCACAAATATATTCCGGAAAAAATTATTTGAATGTGACCGTTACCGTTTCTGATCATGGATTATGGCAAAAAATATATACAACCCACTTCAAATTGGGAGGTTCAGCCGAATCCCCTCCCCCCTAAATAAAAACTCAATTTATTTTATTTTCACTTTTCGAGAATATTTAATGAATGACGTGTCTTTAAATTCTTTATATTGATTTAACAAGAAAAGATGTATGAATGGATGGATTCTCGTTAATCGGAAAATGTGATATTGATGACAATCAAAATGTTCGTAATTGTCCTCTTTGATTCATCCGCTGAGTGCTTTCCTATCTTCAGCTGTGATGGATTGATTGTGGTGTGAATCCCTGTGGTCGTAACACAGGCTGTAAATCATTTTACTAAAAGACGATTGCACTTGCAGAAAAGGTTGTTATTAATTCGAGATTACGCCGAAGCTTTTAAGCAGTGGGTTTCTATTTTTTTCGCAGTCGAGAGTGATGGATAGCGTTGTTTTTATTTCTCTATTGATTCGCGATATATTGCTCAACCAAAAAGTATCAGTTTTTTCCAATTGAAATGTCCTGTTATCTGGTAATAACCGCAAACACTTTGTTTCAAAAGGGAACATATTTTGACGTATTCGTGAAATACGTGTAAAGTGTGAGAGAATATTTGTTTCGTGTCGACATGTTCACTCAGCGTGTGTGTTACAATGCTATTGTTTATTGTTAGACGTTTCATCGTTAAGGGTTCTGAAAAATCTAAAAATAAAATTATGTCGATTCAAATATATATATATATACATATATATGTTGTTATAATGCAATACAGAGACAGTTTATCTTTATGCCATGAGCAAGGGATGCACTGCTGTTACTCAAAGGCCACTTCCCAGTGGACACGTGTAGCTTGAAGACATACTACGGACGCGAGTCTCACTACCGCCTCAACGCTCTGATCCCCCACAACGCTAGATCGGCTTCTATGGTTTAAAGTGGATTCCAAACCACGACAAACATCCATGGCACCACCGGGATTCGAAACCTGCGGTACCGAGCTTCTGAACGCTAGCCACTCGGCCAACAGGCCCATTTTATCGTAACATATGAAATGATTTTTTAATTTAATGAACACAATGTGTTAAAAAATTTTTAACATCATAAATGAAGTAAATTTTAAGACATAGTATTAATTATATTTTAACATAGCTAGAAAATAGTAATAGATAATAGATAGACAGCATAAACATATATGTTGGCACATATAATTCAGTAACACATTTTAACACACACGCTTGAGTAAACATGTCGACACAACATAAATGTGCTTTCATACTTTACGAAAACGTGAAAAAACATGTTCCATTTTAATACTAAGTGTTTGTGGTTCTTTCCAGAAAACAGGACATTTCATTTGTAACAACTGATACTTTTTGGTTAAGCAATACTTACAAAAATTGCCAATCGATAGAAAAATGAAATAGAATACCATCCATCACTTTTGACTTAAAAAAAAGTGGAACCCAAACACTAAAAGCCCCGGTGTAATCTCGAATTAATAACAACCATTTCTCTAAGAGCAATTCTTTTTAGAAAATGATTTACAACCTTTTGTTTGGACCGCAGGGATTCACACAATAAACGATCCATCAGATCTGAAGACATAGAAGCACTCGTCGGAGGAATCAAACACGACAATTAGGGACATTTTGATTGCCATCAATATCACATTTTTGAGAAGCATCAGAATCTTTCCAATTAACAACATATCATCCATTCATTTTCCTTTTTTTTTTTCTTGTTTTACGTTTCCAATAAATGGTCGTAAAACAAACGTTTTATTGAGGTTCGGTGAAATCAGGTGACGAATATTTTGTTTTTGTACCACTGGCGAATGAAATATCATTTTTTGGGTCTGTGTGAATTTTGGAGCCCCGTCAAAGTAATAATGCAAGAATGAGGCATTTTTTTTGTTGTTGTTATTTTGTAACCGTAGAAATTCGATAAATAATAATTTTCTCAAGTCTTCCTGGTGGCCGAGTGGCTAGCGCTCTGTCACTCTGTACCACAGTTCTCGAGTTAGAATTCCGGCTGTGCTATGGATGTTTGCAGTGTTTCGGAATCCACTTTAAACCGTAGGTGCCGGTCTAATAGGATCGCAGAGGTTGCGGGGGTAGTGGGACTCGTGCCTGTAGCCTATCTTCCAGCTGCACGTGACCCCTGAGTATTGTTCAATGAATCACAACGGTGCAGACCTTTCTTATGACATTAATATTAATTGTCTCTGCATTGCCAGCTGCATTAGAACAACAACTTTGTAACACACGCGCTTGAATAAGCAGGGGGACATGGCACGAATATCCTTTGAAACATAACGCATATTTTACTAAACCATCAAAAACATGTTCT
The DNA here is from genome assembly GCA_021605075.1 of Caerostris darwini. Classification (NCBI taxonomy): domain Eukaryota; kingdom Metazoa; phylum Arthropoda; class Arachnida; order Araneae; family Araneidae; genus Caerostris; species Caerostris darwini. Next base: position 1,298,592 of record BPLQ01013610.1, on the reverse strand, counting down.
ATTTTGAACCAAAGTGTTTAACAGGAAATAACAGGACATCTCATTTGGAACAACTGATACTTCTTGGTTAAACAATACTTACAAAAATCACAAACCAATAGAAAAATGAAACCAACGCTATCCATCACTTTTGACTGAGAAAAAATATGAAATCCCAATGCTAAAAGCCTCGGTGTAATCACAAATTAATAACAACCATTTCTCCAAGTTGCGATTCTTTATAGAAAAATGATTTACAACCTTTGTTTAGACCGCAGGGATTCACACAATAAACAATCCATCAGGGCTAAAAACATGAAAGCACTCTGCGGATGAATCAGACACGACAATTACGGACATTTTGATTGCCATCAATATCACATTTTGCAGAAGCATCATCATCTTTTACAATTAACGAGATGAAATACCATCCATTCCTGTATCTTCTTTTTTTTTCTTCCTGATTTACGTTTCTGGATGTTACTGGATGATTGTAGTTGTTCAGAATCCACTTTAAGCCGTAGGTCCCGGTCTCATATGACCATATTGCGGCTAGCTCTTTGTCGTTTGATATAACAGGCTTCAGGTTCGGATCCTGGGGGAGGCATGGATGTTTGTGAGTGGTTCGGAATGCATGTTAAACTGTTGGTCCCGGTCTGTTTAGCCCAAGTGTGCACAGGATGACTGAAGAGCGACAAACCAAACCAAACGTATGACCCTAGAGTGTCACAGAGGCCAATAGGACGCATTGGTAACATCACTCCCAAACTCTATAGGGGCATCTCAGCTCTAAGAACAGTGATGGAGTGTGGTGTTGTGTGGTGTGGTGTGGTGTAGTAGTAGTGGTCTGTCACTAGTTTAATTCAATATCGACAATTACGGACCTTTTGATTTGTCATCAATATCAGATTTTGCAGAAGAATCATCATAATCTTTTCCAATTAACAAGAAGAAATGCTATCCATTTATATATATCTTTACTTATTTACTTATATACTTATATACGTTTCTAATAAGGGGTCGTAAGACAAACGTTTTATTGAGGTTAGGTGAAATCACGTGACGCATGTTTTGTTTTTGTACCACTGGTGAATGAAATATCCTTTTTTGGGTCTGTGTGAATGGTGGAGCCCCGTCAAAGCAATAATGCAAGAATGAGGCATTTTTTTTGTTGTTGTTATTTTGTAACCGTGGAAATTCGATAAATAATATTTTTCTTTAAGTGGGCCTGGTGGCCGAGTGGCTAGCGCTCTGTCACTCTGTACCACAGTTTCGAGTTCGAATCCCGGTTGGGCCATGGATGTTTGCAGTGTTTCGGAATCCACTTTAAACCATACTTCCCGGTCTAAAATTATCAGCTTTTTTGTTGTAGACTATCTTCAAGCTACACGTGTCTCCTGGGTAAGTGCTAAATGAGTAACAGCGGTGCATTCCTTGCTTACGTCATGAAGAATAACTGCCTGTATTGCCAGCTGCATTAGAACAACAATATTCACACAGCACATGCCAAATGAAGATGGCGATAATCACTGTGAAAATAAAAACGAGGAACGATATTGAAATGTATTTTAATGGGACGCGTTTCATTTGATGAGTGTGATTTGTTTTCGTCATAAATATTTAGAGTTGTAAAAATTATTTTTGAAAGGTTATCGCAATATTTTTAGGAATAACAAGTTATATAAAAAATCTTTTTAAAGACAATTCCTACTTTTTTTCACTCTATTGCAGAAAGTCCTGTATAAATAATTTTATATAATAAAAAAAGATTAAATATTTGTGATATATAACCACGAATTTTCCTTTTTATTTTTTTTTTTTTATTTTGCATGAATGTTAACCGTTCACTAACATCAATGCATTTTTTTACCCCTATGCCATGATAAAATATTCGGAGGCATATTATTTATTTCTGTGTTTGTGTGTATATATATATATATATATTTAGAGAGAGAGAGAGAGCGAAAGAGAGAGCTCCATGTTTCATTTTAATGTTTCCTCTTTTACCTATTTGAACAATTAATTTTCTTGTAAGATCTATTGTGTGAATTCGGTTCGTTTTTTATTTCCCTACTCTTTGCCAGACAATAAAGAAAGAATAGAAAAATAAATAAATTAAAAAGGAAAATTAAATATTTCTTTTTCCTGGGGCGAGAATTCAGGAAAATCTAATTTTTTTCCTGCCTTCACATTAATCAGGAGCGTGCGCGAAAATTCTTTCCCGTCCAGGAATATATTCCGGAAAAAATTATTTGAAGCTGATCGTTACCGTTTCTGATCATGAATTATGGCAAAAAATATATACACCACACTTCAAATTGGGAGGTTCAGCCGAATCCCCCCCTAAATAAAAACCCCAATTTATTTTATTTTCACTTTTCGAGAATATTTAATGAATGACGTGTCTTTGAATTCTTTATATTGATTTAACAAAAAGTAATCCTTAATTTCAAAAATTGATTTTTGAGAAATCTGTTTTTTTATTTTAAAGGAATACGTTTTTAAAAGAAAGTTTTAAATTTAATGGACATTCCCCATTTTTCATTTTTCGTATTCGAAAAAGTATGGCGTTTTCTATAAATATCTTAGATGAATCAAAATTTTTTATTTAGCATCACATCACTAGTGTTCTAGCAAATTAATTCCTGAGTTGTTTTTTTACCAAGATTTCTAACTACCACATTTATTACCAGATTCGGTTGTTTGAGTGAACTGCAATGTCAAAAAAAGTATTACTTGCAAAGAAAGGTAAATTGTAAACCTGGATAAAATATACTACGAGAAGTGTTCGTGTCATTTTTAGCGATGTTTTTTGGTATGCTTTAAGTTAAAGATGCATTTTATTTCTCTCGCAGTAATATTTTTACCAGAAATGATTGGAATATAACTTAAATAATTTTTGAAATGTTCTAAAAAAATATATTATTCATTTCTTTAGATTAAAAGGGATTCCAAACAAATATTGTTTACGGTGGCAATCTACATTTTTCTAGAAAGAAGCAATCTGTATTTTTTCACTTTAAATAAATTGACAGAAAAATTCGTTTTATGGAATAAATTTAATTGAACAAACGTGGCTTTTTAAACAACTTTTAAAACAGCCTGTCGGATTGCGATACAATTAATTTTTGTTTAGAATATCGCAGAATATTCCAATTTTTTGGGTTATTTAAATGTCTCACCTGATAATCACATTATATATATAGATATAAAATAATAAATATATTTCTTTTTCAAGTACCGGCCGTAGCTTCAAGGCCCTACTGTTATTATTATAGATTTATATAAAATTTTCTCAACAAAATGGAAAAAAAATTACTCCTTTTCTTCGAATAAAAAATTGTTCAATTTCTTTTTAGTTTAAAACATCTTAATTTTTCAATTTCTCCTATTAACTCACAATCTCTATATATGTTCTTCTAATTTTCAATCCTTAATAAAATACTTTTTATTCATCCGCTCCAGTTCAAATACATTTTTTTTAACTCGTAGCCGATGGCACTTAATGTAATACATTTTTTTCAAATATTAATTCATTCATTAAATTTAATTCATTCATTTTAGTTTTTTAGATTTAAGTTGCATATATGTACCCATAGAAGGCGCCAGATAAACTTAAAAAAATGAATGAAAATTATTTATACAGGTCTTTATGCAATAGAGTGAGAAAAGAAGGAATGGATTTTAAAAAATTTTTTTATATTACTTGTTCGTTTTAAATTATATATTTTTTTAGAACATATCTCATCTCTTGCAGCGAAGAAGGCATGTCTCACAAGTTTTTTTTTCGAATATTTGTTCTACTTACACAAATCATCAATGCTTTTCACTTAAAATGGTTTGCATTTGCTGCTTACTCACCCAAATTCGTTTCAAGATAATTAAAAAAAAAAAAAAGAAACGGAATTTAACATTTAAGAATTTTTATAATAACCAGAAATGTTATGCAAATGCGTAAGTGGTTTGTTCACTTAAATTAATTAGTTAAGTGTTATTCTGAAAAAGAAATTTGCTAATTGGTATGGATTTCACACCTGCTCTTTGATTTAAAATGATTACAAAGCCAACACTTCGACTCGAAGTTAACAAAAAGATAAATCCTTCAAAAATTCAAGATGGTTGACCAGCTGGGGATAGAACACACTGTTATTAGTATAAATTTATATAAATTTTTTCGCAGCAAAATGAAAAACAAGTAATATATAAAAAACTTTTTTTAAAATCAATTCCTACTTTTTTTTCACTCTATTGCAGAAAGTCCTTTATAAACAATTTTCAATCCTTTTTTTAAGTTTATCTGGCACCATTTATTGGTCTTATCTGTGGGTATGGAACTTAAAACTAAAAAAAACTAGAATTAATTAATTAAATTTAATTACTGAAATAATCTTTGAACAAACTGTATTAACATCCAGTGTCCTCCACTACAAGTTCAAAAAGAAATGTATTTGAACTAGAGTGGATGATATAAAAAGTATTTTATGAACGATTGAAAATGTGAACAAGATATATATAGGGAGAGTGTGAGCTAACAGTAGGAATTGAAAAAAACTAAACAATTATTTTCAAAAGATTTATGCTATTATCACACTACTAACATCGAACTACTAACTTTTGAATTGCTAAAAACATTTTAGCAATTCAAAAAATTCCTATAATTATTAAATCATAAAAAGGTTTTTCTAATATTTATTTTAAAAATTCAGTCTAAATTTTATGCATTGGTTAACGCTTACAGTAAGGTAATTATTTATTTATATTATTTAATTTAGGTCATTAGCAACGTACTGTTTAAACAAAGTTCTGAAAAATAGGATAGATATTTTATTCAGCAATGTATAGGAAAGGAAAATGTTTTTTGATGGAATCATATATATAAAGGAGTATTAATTCTATATAACGTAATAAAAAAATTCAAACATAATAATCTTTTTACTGTATTATGGGATATCTGAAAAAAAGGATTCAATATTTGTGATATATAACTTTTTTTGCATGAATGTTAATCTTTCACTAACATCAATAATTTTTTTTTCCTTCGTCATGATAAAATATTCGGATGCATTTTATTTCTTTCTACGTATATATATATAGAGTGAGAGAGAGCACGATGTTTCATTTTAATGTTTCCTCCTTTGCTATTTGGACTATTCATTTTCTTACAAGATGTATTGCGTGAATTCGGTTCGGTTTTTTTTTTTCTTCTCATGCCAGACTAAATAAAAAATAAAAAGAATGAAAGAAAGAATAGAAAAATAAATAAATAAAAAAAAAGGAAAATTAAATATTTCTTTCTCCCGGGGCGGGAATTCAGGAAAATCTAATTTTTCCTGCCTTCACATTAATCAGAAGCGTGCGCGAAAATTCCATTTCCCGTCCAGGAATATTTTCCCCCCAAAAAAATTACTTTTAAGCAAAAATCGTAAATTTTATCCTTTCTGATCGTGGATTATGGCTAAAAATATAGACACCCACAATTCAAAAAGGGAGTTAGGTTTCAGCCCAATCTACACCCCCCTCCCCCCAAAAAACGCAATTTATTTTATTTTCACTTTTCGAGGTTATTTAAAGAATGACGTATCTTTAAATTCTTTATGTTGATTTAACAAAAGTAACCCTTCCAACAATTTTTCAATTCCTTCTATTAGCTCACACTTTTCCTATATATATCTTGTCCAAATTTCCAATCGTTCATAAAACACTTTTTATTCATCCACTCAAGTTCAGATAAATTTTTTTGAACTTGTAGTGGAGGACACTGATGATGATACAGTTTTTTCAAATATTAATTCGGTAATTAAATTTAGTTAATTAATTTTAGTTTTTTTAATTTAAGTTACATGTCTATCCATAGTCTTAATAGACTTAAAAAATTGAATGAAAATTATTTATAAAGGACTTCCTGCAATAAAGTGAAAAAAAGTAGAATTGACTTTAAAAAGATTTTTTTCATATTACTTGTTCAAGATTATTTAAAGAATGACTTATCTTTAAATTCTTTATATTGATTTAACAAAAGTATTCCTGATTTACCAAAAAGTACCATTTTTAGAAATGTGATTTTTCATTTTAAAGGAATACGTTTTGAAAAGGAGTTTTAAATTTAATGGAACGCAACATTTTTCATTTTTCATTTCTCGTATTCGAAAAAGTATGCCGTTTTCTTACAAAAATCGTAGATGATTCAAAATTTTTTTATTTAGCATCAAATGAGTAGTGTTCTATCAAATTAATTCTTGAGTTCTTTTTTTTTTCTTCAAGATTTCTAACTACCACATTTACTACAGCTAGATTATTCAGTACATTGTAATGTCAAAAAAAGGTATTACTTGCAAAGAAAGGTAAATTGTAAAACTTGAATAAAATATGCTACAAGAAGTGTTCGTGTCATTTTTTGATATGCTTTAAGTTAAAGAGGCGATTTAATTTTTTCGCGGGTATATTTTTACCAGAAATGATTGGAATATAACTTCGATCATTTTTGAAATGTTAAAAAAAAATATTATTAATTTCTTTAGACTAAAACGGACTCCAAACAAACATTATTTATGGTTGCATTTCTACATTTTTCTAGAAAGAAGTAATCTGTATGTTTTCCCCTTTAAATAAATTGATAGAAAAATTCGTTTTATGGAATAAATTTAATTGAATCAAACATGGGTTTTTAAACAATTTTAGAACAGCCGGTTGGGTTGCGATACAATTAACTTTTTTGTTTAGAATGTCGAAGAATATTCAGATTTTTTTGGGGGGTTATTTAAATGTCTTACCAGAAAATCACATTATATATATAGATATATATAAATATATTTCTTTTTCAAGTATCGGGTTGAAAAATTGAACAAGATATAAAAATATATATAAAAAGAGTGTGAACTAATAGTAGGAATTGAAAAAAATAATAATGAAAATGCAAAAAAAATATTTACTTTCCAAAAAATAAATTTGTTCTTTAATAAAAGGATGCACTTTGTCATCAAACATATTTCATAAATTTTTAATTTGTATACATTAATTGCATGATTCAATTTTTAAATTTTATATGCTGTTATTTTTTATTTTAGAAATAAATTTTAAAGAAATAAATTATAACAATGTATAATTATAATTCCCAATAGATTATACATTCAAATACATATATGTACATAAAGTTTTTTCAAACCATTTATTTTGATGTAGGAATACATCAATTACATTGTTTTCCTTTAAGTACGATACATTAAGTAAAGCAATTTTAAAACACCGCTGCATTCATTTTGTCTTTATGCAAACTAAAATAGTATTAATTAAAAATAAACAATTATTTTCAAAAGATTTATTCTATTTCTAGGATAAAAGCACTACCATCAAACTACTAGGATAAAGGCACTTTAGCAATTTAAAAATTCCTACAATCATTAAATCATATAATGTCTTCCTAAAATTTATTTTAATACTTTCTATAGTTAAAAATTTAGTTTTTTTTTATACTTTGGATAACTTTTACAGTAAGATAATTATTTATTTATATTATTTACTTTATGTCATTAACAACGTACAATTTAAACGAAGTTCTGAAAAATAGCATACATATTTTATGCAGCGATGAACAGAAAAGCAAAATGCTTTTTTTCAATTTTAATACTTTTACAACTGTATCAAAGACTTCCTTGCTTTTTTCAATTCCTTCTGTTAGCTCACACTCTCCCTATATATCTTGTTCACATTTTAAACCGTTCATAAAATACTTTTTATTCATCCACTCACGTTCAAAAACGTTTATTTCTTAAACTTGTAGTGGATGATACTTGATGTTACTACAGTTTTTCAAATATTAATTCATTCAGTAAATTCAATTAATTAATTTTAGTTTGTTTTAGATTTAAGTTGCATATATCTACCAATAGAGGGCGCCAGCTGTAAGAGGAAAATTTAAATTTTATTTATAAAGGACTTGCTGAAATAGAGTAGGAATTGACTTTAAAAAAATATTTTTATATTACTTGTTTTAATGAATATCATATATATATTATCCAACATATAAAAAAAATTAACTAAAGAAAATATTAAAATAAATATTAGAAATGCATTATATGATTTAATGAGAATATGCATTTTTTTAAATTGCTAAAGTGTTTTTATCCTAGTAGTTTGATAAAAGCATAAATCTTTTGAAAAGAATTGCTTTTTTTTTCTTTTTATTAATATATTACTTATTTTGTAACTTGGATGCAAAAAAAATTGCAGTTATCTATGACAAATATTTAATAATTTTCTCCTGATATCCCATAATGCCGTGAACAGATTCTTTTGATCAGTACTTGATTAGTAATCATATATATATAGGAGTTCTAATTATATATAACGCAATAAAAAATTACAAACAGAAGAATCTGTTCAAGGCATTATGGGATATCAGGGATAAGATTAAATATTTGTCATATATAACTGCAATTTTTTTCTTGCATGAATGTTAATCTTTTACTAACATCAATGCATTTTTTTAACCTCCTTCACGATAAAATATTCGGATGCATTTTTTTTTGTTTTTGCGTATATATTATATACATAGAGAGAGAGCGCGATTTTTCATTTTAAAGTTTCCTTTCTTGCCAGACTGAAAAAATGACAAAAAAGGAAAGAATAGAAAAATAAATAAATAAAAAAAGGAAAAATTAAATATTTCTTTCTCCCGGGGCGAGAATTCAGGAAAATCTAATTTTTCCTGCCTTCACATTAATCATGTGAGTGCGCAAAAATTCATTCCCGTCCAGGAATATTTTCCCCCCAAAAAATTGCTTTAAGCGAAAACCGTAAATTTTATCCTTTCTGACCATGGATTATGGAAAAAATATAAATCTATCTATCTATTAATCTCCCAATCTATTTTTGTTTTAAATTCCTTCTATTAGCTCCCACTCTCCCTATATATATCTTGTTCAATTTTTCAATCGTTCATGAACCACTTTTTATTCCTCCACTCAAGTTCAGATACATTTTTTTTTATAACTTGCAGTAGATGACACTGGATGTGAATACAGTTTTTATCAAATATTAATTCATTCATTAAATTTAATTAATTCATTTTAGTTTTTTTTTACATTTAAGTTGCTCATATCTACCAGTAGATGGCGCCAGATAAACATAAAAAATAAATGAAAACTATTTATAAAGGACTTGCTGCTATAGTGTGAAAAAAAAGTAGGAATTGTCTTTAAAAATTCTTTTTTTTTTTTATAATACTTGTTTATTTTCACTTTTCGAGGTTATTTAAAGAATGACGTATCTTTAAATTCTTTATATTGATTTAACAAAAGTAATCCTTAATTTCCAAAAAGTATAATTTTTAAGAAATGTGCTTTTTCATTTTAAAGGAATGCGTTTTTAAAAAGAGTTTTAAATTGAATGTAACGCCACATTTTTCATTTTTCGTATTCGAAAACGTATGCTGGTTTCTTCTAAAATTGTAGATGAATCAAATTTTTTATTCGCGTCAAATCACTAGTGTTCTAACAAAGTAATTCTTGAGGTTTTTTCTCAAGATTTCTAACTACCACATTTATTACGGTAACAGTATTCAGTACATTGCAATGTCAAAAAAAGGTATTACATGCAGGGAAAGGTAAATTGTAAACCTGAATAAAATTTGCTTTAGAAGTGTTCGTATCATTTTTAAGAATGTATTTTTTTGGGTATGCTGTAAGTTAAAGAGGCAATTTATTTCTCTCGCAGGAATATTTTTACTAGAAATCATTGGAATATAACTTCAATCATTTTTGAAATGTTCAAAAAAATATTATTAATTTCTTTAGATTAAAACGGATTCCAAACGAACGTTATTTATCATGGCATTCTAAATTTTTCTAGAAAGAAGCAATCTGTATGTTTTCCCCTTTAAATAAATTAATAGAAAAATTGCTTTTTATGGAATAAATTTAATTGAATCAAACGAGGATATTTAAAAAATTTGTAGAACAGCCAGTTGGGCTGCGATACAATTAATTTTTTGTTTAAAATATCAAAGAATGTTCAGAATTTTTTTGGGGTTATTTAAATGTCTTACCCGAATATCACATTATATATATAGATATAAAATAATAAATATATTTCTTTTTCTAGTACCGGCCGTAGTTTCAACGCCACTGTTATTATTATAAATTTATATAAATTTCTCTGAACAAAATGGAAAAAAATACTCCTTTTCTTCGAATAAAAAATTGTTAAATTTATTTTTAGCCTAAAACATCTTAATTTTTCTGTTTTGAAGTATATATTTTTTTAATTCATTCCATTAGCTCACACTGTCCCTATATATAACTTGTTCCAATTTTCAATCGTTTATAAAATACTTTTTATTCATCCCCTCAGAGTTCGAATTCATTTTTCTTTTAAACTTGTAGTGGATGACACTGGATGTTAAAGCACTTTTTTCAAATATTAATTCAGTAATTAAATTTAATTCATTCATTTTAGTTTTTTTTAGATTTAAATTGCATATATTTACCCATAGATGGCGCCAGATAAACTTAAAAAAAATGAATGATAATTATTTATAAAGGACTTTCTGCAATAGAGTGAAAAAAAATAGGAATTGACTTTTCTAGAATTTTTTATACTTGTTTGTTTTAAATTATATATTTTTTTAAAACAGAACATGTCTCATCTCTTGAAGCGAAGAAGGCATGTCTCTCTGACAAGTTTTTTTTTTTTTCCTTAAATAGATCGGATATTTGTTCTACTTACACAAATCATCAATTCTTTTAACTTGAAAAGGTTTCCATTTGATGCTTACTCACCTAAATTCGTTTCAAGATAATTAAAAAAAAACCCGGAAATTAACAGTTAAGGATTTTTGCAAATACTTAAGTGATTTGTTGACTTAAATTAATTAGTTAAGTGCTATTCTGAAAAAAGAAATTTGCTAATTGTCAGGGATTTAACACCTGCTCTTTAATTTAAAGCCAACACTTCGACTCAAAGTTAGCGAAAATATGACTTCTTCGGAAATTCAAGATGGTTGACCAGCCGGGGATAGAACACACTGCTATTATTTTAAATTTACAAATTCAATTCCTACTTTTTTTTCAGTCTATTGCAGAAAGTCCTTTATAAATAATTTTCATTATTTTTTTAAGTTTATCTGGCGATATATATATATCGATATATGCAACTTAAATATAAAAAAATAAAATTAATTAATTAAAAATTAATTAATTTAATGTAATTTAAAATTAATTAATTTAAATTGAATGAATGAATTAATATTTTAAAAAACCGTATTAACGTCGAGTGTCATCCACTGCAAGTTCCAAAAAATGTATTTGAATTTGAGTGGATGAATAAAAAGTATTTTATGAGCGATGGAATACTTGAACGAGATATATATAGGGAGATGGAATTGATAGAAGGAATTAATAGAAGGAATTCAAAAAGAGTGTCATTTATGGAATTTTGTACTGACAAGAAATGTTATGCAAATGCGTAAGTGATTTCTTCACTTAAATTAATTAGTTAAGTGCTATTCTGAAAAAGAAATTTGCTAATTGGCACGGATTGGACACCTGCTCTTTAATTTAAAATGATTACAAAGACAACACTTCGACTCAAGGCTAACGAAAAGATAAATCGAAAGAAAATAAATCGAAGATCTCTCGAAAATTCAAGCTAGTTGACCAACTGGGGATGGAAGACACTGTTATTATTATAAATTTATAGAAATTTCTCTCAACAAAATGAAAAAAATACGCATTCTCTTTCGAATATTAAAAAAAAAATTATTGAATGACTAACCTTTCTGAACTTCATCATATTTGAGGACAAAATAATGTTCGTTTAGATTCAAGTAGCATTCTTATTGGAATATTCTTATCTTCATATAATTAATTACTTTGAACTTCACTAAGGATAAAATAATCCTTTCTTAGAATTTTCAAAGAAAAATTTTATTGGAGTAATCACTCATTGATATAAATATTTAGAACTTAAATAGCGATAAAACAACGCTATTCAGAAATGTAGCATACTTATTGAAATATTCTTATTTTGACATAATTATTTTTAACCTCGACTAGAACAAAGAAATGATTTAATTTTTTTTAGAATTTTTTCTTAATAACTTTTCTAAAGGAAAAAAAAAAAAAGCCAAAGTGGTGCGAATAGGGATTGCAATACCGGGATACCGAATACCGGTATTTTGAGCCATTTGCACAACTTTGTTATACCTGTATTCACAACTTTAAATACCGTTTGTTCGGTATTTACGAGAAATTTAGAATTCTTATCTGTGAAAGAATCTATCTGTGAAATACTTATTCTTATCTGTGAAATACTTATTCTTATCTGTGAAATACTTACTCTTATCTGTGAATTCTTATCTGAAAACTAGAAATTCTTTTCTGTGAAAACAAGGTTGTATTTGTGAAGAAAGTGTGTAATATTTCGATATTTTTTAATTGGGGAGTTTGTTATTCCTATTATATTTGCATATCATACTTTAGAGTTCAAAATATTTTTCAGATTTATTATATACATATACTCATAAATAATATTCCATAATAATGACTAAGAATAACTTTAAAGAACATAAAAAATCAGTTGATAATATTTCGGTTTGGTTTCATTATTTATATGATGAAAAGAATATGGTGTCACAATGTAAAAAATGTTCAAGAGTTATTAAAGTGAATTATGCTATTATCAGACTACTAGGATAAAAAACACTTTAGCGACTTAAAAATTCCTATTATCCTTAAATCATAGAACGCCTTTCTAAAATTTATTTTAAAAATTCAATTAATTTTTTCATACATTGGATAACATTTACAGTAAGTACTATTTTTCTGAAAAATAAGATAGATATTTTATGTGGCCATTAATAGGAAAGCAAAATGTTTTTATTTTATGAATATTTAATTTATTTCATATATAAGAGTACTAATTATGTGTAACATAATAAAAAAATTACGAACGAACGAATCTGTGCGCGGCATTATGGGATATCAAGGAAAAAGGATTCAATATTTGTGATAAATAACTACAATTTCATTATTTATTTATTTATTTATTTTTTTTTGCATGAATGTTAACCTTTTACTAAGATCAATGCATTTTTTTCTCCTACGTCATGATAAAATATTCAGATGTATTTTATTTGTTTCTGCGTTTTGTATATATATATATATATGTATACATAGAGAGAGAGCACGATGTTTCATTTTAATGTTTCCTCCTTGCCTATTTGAACTATTAATTTTCTTATAAGATGTATAGCGAGAATTCGGTTTCGTTTTTTTTTCTTTCTGTAGCCAGACTGAAAAAATAAAAGAAAGAATAGAAAAATAAATAAATAAAAAAAAGGAAAAATTAAATATTTCTTTCTCCCGAGGCGAGAATTCAGGAAAATCTAATTTTTCCTGCCTTCACATTAATCAGGAGTGTATGCGAGAAATTTTTTACCGTCCAGAAATATTTTCCCCCAAAAAAATTACTTTTAAGCGAAAACCGTAAATTATATTCCTTTCTGGTCATGGATTATGGCAAAAAATATATACACCTACACTTCAGAAAGAGGGGGGAGAGAATATTTCCTCTCCGCCAACCTAATTTTTCAATTCCTTCTATTAGTTCACACTCTCCCTCTATATATCTTGTTCAAATTTCTAATCGTTCATAAAATACTTTTTATACATCCACTCAAGTTCAAATACACTTTTTTTTGGACTTGTAGTGGATGACACTGGATGTTGATATAGTTTTTTTCCAATATTCATTCAGTCATTAAATTTAATTTATTAATTTTAGTTTTTTTTTTAGATTTAAGTTACATATATCTACCAATAAATGGCGCCAGATAAACTTAAAAAAATGAATGAGAATTATTTATAAAGGACTTTCTGCAATAGAGTGAAAAAAAGTACCAATTGACTTTAAAAATTTGTTTTTATATTACTTGTTGATTTTCACTTTTCGAGGTTATTTAAAGAATGGCGTATCTTTAAATTCTTTATATTGATTTAACAAAAAGTAATCCTCAATTTCAAAAAGTACCATTTTCAAGAAATGTGCTGTTTTCATTTTAAAGGAATACGTTTTTAAAAGGAGTTTTAAATTTAAAAGACGGACACATTCTTCATTTTTCGTATTTCGAAAAAGTATGGCGTTTTCTACAAAAATCTGAGATGAATCAAAACTTTTTATTTAGCATTCAAATCACTAATGTTCTAACTAAAGTAATTCTTGAGGGTTTTTTTCCTCGAGATTTCTAACTACCACATTTATTACAGCTACAGTATTCTGTACTTTGCAATGTCAAAAAAGGTATTACTTCTAAAGAAAGGTAAATCGCAAACCTGGCTAAAATATGCTACATGAAGTGTTCGTGTCATTTTTAACAATGCACTTTTTGGGTATGCTTTAAGTTAAAGAGGTAATTTATTTAATAGTAGCAGGAATATTTTTACCAGAAATGATTGGAATATAACCTCAATAATTTTTGAAATGTTTTTAAAAAAATGTTATTAATTTGTTTAGATTTAAGCGGATTTCAAACAAGCATTATTTATGGTATCATTTCTGCATTTTTCTAGAAAGAAGCAATCTGTATTTTTTTCCTTCAAATAAATTGATAGAAAAATTCGTTTTATGGAATAAATTTAATTGAATCAAACACTCATTTCTAAACAATTTTAGAACAGCCTATTGGGTTGCGGTAAAATTAACTTTTTCTTTAGAATATCGAAGAATATTCAGATTTTTTTATATTATTTAAATGTCTTACCCAAAAAGCACCTAATATATACATAGACATATTTCTTTTACAAGTATCGTGTTGTTCGGAAAGTAATTTTTTTAAATTTTTGATGAAAATGAAAGACGATTTCTTTATAGTATATAAATATTTTCGTATTACATATTCTCCATGTTGTGCCAATACCTTTTTCCATCTTCTTGGCTGTAGAATGATTTCAGTCTCATAATACTTTTGATCTTAGCAATCAAAAAACTACTCTTCAAATGACACTCATTTGAGAATCATTATAGTATATTGCCTTTGTATTTATTATTATATCAGTAAAAAGTTGGGAACTGATATTGGTTTAAGTTTTAAAATTTTTTTTTTTTTTTTTTTTTTTTTTTTTTTTTTGAAATATTTTTTTTACAATGAAATTAAGAAAATATTTTAAAAAAATTTTTAAATATACTTAAATTTAAAAAATCGCATTAAAAAAAATAATAATCATTAAGTTGAAGTTTATCATTAAACATGTATATTTTTTTGTTAATTTAAAGGTGACATACTTTTTTTCAGATAATTACAAAATTGTATGTATGAGTTATTATCAAACTCCCGGATGATATCAAACACATTTTGTGAGATCATTTTTGGAAGAAATTTCATGATTGTTTGCATCAGCATTAAATAAATAACAAAAATAAAAATAGATTTTTTTAAAAATAACTAAAGCCAGAGAATATTAATAGTTTCAATTTCAAAGACAAGCTGAGCAATTTTGCTTTAACATTAAATAATTAAAAAAAAAAGAGAGCCCCTTTAGATTTGCCCCTTTCAACACTTTCTATTTTATTACTTATGGTCGTACTATACCCTTGATATAATCAGTTTATTTATTTTAATTGTTCATTCCCTACTATTAGTTCACACTCTCCGTATATATATCTCGTTAATATTTCCAATCGTTCATAAAATACTTTTTATTCGTCCACTCAAGTTCAAATACATTTTTTTCGAACTCGTAGTGGATGACACTGGATGTGAACACAGTTTCTTACAAATACTCATTCATTCATTAAAATTAATTAATTAATTTTAGTTTTATGTGGGAGAAAAAAAAATGTCTCTTCTATAAGATATTTGGCAGGATATAAATTGAGGCATAAATAGCGTCGGATGCGAAGCGTGTGGAAAATAATGTCTTTTTCAGGTTCTTTTTTTCATTGTGTGGGTTGTAGTCTGAGTCAAGGCGGGAACAAAATGGAAAATGAAACATGTGAATAAATTAATGAGAGAGATGGAAAGTGTGTGTGAGAGAGAGAATTCTTCTAACGTAAAAAAAATGAATGAAAATTATTTATAAAGGACTTTCTGCAATATAGCACAAAAAATGTTGAAATTGACTTAAAATTTTTTTTTTAATATTACTTCCTATTTAAAATTATGCAAATACTGATGCTCATGTTTCGAATAAACGTCATATGAACCGGATATGATAAACCGGATAGGACGTCCTACATTTTCTCTCGCATTTTTCTCGAAAACTATGGGTCGAAGAGGTACTAGCCGCTAGCCGACCATTATCATTATCTTAATAAACATTATCTGAGTGGTATACTATTGAGATAATGTTTATTTCAATAGTTTTACTGTTCAAAGCAGCTGGTCACACAGATGTTTGACCACCATTTAAACATGGTTGAACATGATCGTTTCATTATATGAACCCTTATTTGTTGTCATCATTAGTTGAACAGTTTAAACATGGTTGTTTCATTATTTGAAGCATTACTTGTTGTTATCATTAGTTGAACATAGTTTAAACTTCATTGTTACTTTAAATGAACTGTTTCTTTCCATGTTGCAGGTGGTATTCTGCTTCCATTGCACCACCGGCAGAAGGTGAGCCACGGGGGCACGCTCTCCATCCAGAGCGTCCAGAGGGCGGCGGACGAAGGGGAGTACAGCTGCGTGGTGAGGAGCGTGGACGGGGACACCGCCACAGGGACCACCTTCGTCTCCGTCGTCGGTAGGTGCATTATTTTATTTTGTTGCTGGTCGAAATCGGTGACTTACACCACCACGAACAACCGATAGACGATTCGTATAATGCATATCATGTATACATATTCGTGTATGCATATAGTGTATACATACATATATCGTACATCGTATATACATATTCGTGTATGCATATAGTGTATACATACATATATCGTACATCGTATATACATATTCGTGTATATATAATATCGATATTCGTATATACATATTCGTGTATACAAACAGAGTGTATACATATATGTATATACGTATTCGTGTATACATATATCGTATATGCATACATCGTGTATACATATATCGTATATACATACATCGTGTAAGCATATATCGTAAATACAAATTCGGGTATACATATCGTATATATTCATTCGTGTATACATATATCGTATATACACATTCGTGTATACATATTCGTATATACTACCAATTTTTTTTATATATTCATATTCGTGTATGCATATATACTATATACTATCGATATTTGTATTAGACGTTAGACGCGATTCGTATAATACATTAGATACATGCGTCTGTACTATATACCTGTTTTAAGGCTGCATAGATACCAGGGTTACCACAGCTATGTATACCATACTCGTTAGAAAGATACCGTGGAACATAGGATGTCCTTTTATTTCACTTATATATTCCACGAACAACCCCTTGTTAGGAGATGAGGAGAGGACATTTCCTACAGATACTACTATTTAGGGATAAATGCACGGATTTGCATGTCAAATAGTAGAACATCCTGAAACCTACCACCCTACAGCCTTACTGTCGATGCGAGAGGAATACACATTGAAAATACAATTACAATCAAGTCTTCAATTTCCGGAAAGCTGTGACTGCAATGGACGCTCATAGTGAATTCAAACCCAATCCTCTTCCAAGCTTCATGGTATTGTGATCTCAATTGATGTGGTGAGACGTGTTTTTTACGAATCGAAAGGAAATCTACATAGTAAACCAAAATTTGACCAAAAACATGATGGACAGCTTTATGTAAGATCAACTTCAGAATAAACTCGTGAAGTATTTTTTTTTTTTTTTTTTTTTGTACGGAAAATTATAAAAATCTTTGAAGTGAAATATTTTTAAAGCAGCAAGAGTCCTCCTGCTCCTTTCAAATTTCATAATTTCCAAACAGCAACAATTTCCAAACAACAACAACAAAAACCCGATGTCCCAACGATGTCCAAATATTTCGGACATCAGCAACGATGTTCAAAAAAGCAACTCGATCTTTGCACGAACACTTTTATTATTTTTCATCTTACTTTTTATAATGAGTTGATATTCAATTGGTTTCGATGAGAGGAAGAAATTTTAAAAAAGAAACAGCTTAAATCCGTAATATTAGGTTCACATAAAAATGGAAGGATGTGTAAAAAAAAAATGAGAGATGTCCTGAAAGATTGATTTTGATTCAAGGCTTTCAATTTTACAACATTTTACAGCTGCATTCGCCAATAATTCACGTTTCAATATTCACTTTCAATTTTTATTTATTGCTGTTCACATAGTACTCTGTGACTGAGGGTGTCTATTTTATACTGTGTCCAAAAAGAAAGACCCATTCTCAATTTAAAATTCCCGGGACTTACGGAATTTCAATTTTTTTTTTCTGTTTCAGGTTGCTGGCACTGTCCTTGACATCTGTGTGAAATTTCCCGTTCAAAATATTCATGAGTGTTTAGGAGTGCTTGGCTTTAGGAATCGCTAAAACTGATTCCGGCGATTTTTGAAATGCCGAGAATTTGCATTCGATTTTAGTTACGGAAACGTACAGAAGAAGTAAGAAGGCATTCGGTGAGCATTCCTATATCGGAAAGAAATGTTTACATGTGGTATAAACAGTTCAAAGGAGGCAGAGAACGCGTTGAAGACGAACGGCCCTCTGGTCGACCCTCCACCTCAACCGATGAAGCTCACGTCCAAAAAATTAAAGATTGGGTGCTTGCAAACCGTCGATTTACAATTGGATATCTTGCTGAGGATGTTGGAATTTCAAAAGGATCGGTCCATTCCATTGTGGGCCTCAAACGCATCAAATCTCGATGGGTACCTAAAACACTGAATGCGCCAGCTCACACTGCATTCATTCTTCGTGACTTTTTCGCCAAAAATGAAACCCATATTGTTTCACAGCCACCGTATTCACACCGCACAACTTTTGGCTATACCTTAAACTCAAAAGACCCGTTTTGAGTCGATTGAAGAGATTCAACGTTGGAGGCCTGGCCGATGACTTTTCAGCATGCAGGGAGGTCTGGGAAAAAAAGTTGGCATCTGTGCATTGTGTCCGGAGATTAAGTACTTTGAAGGCGATGAAATAAATTTGAAAGAATAAATAAAGATTGTTTGGAAAAGAAATAATAATAATTGGTCTTACTTTATGGGCACAGTAATATCATGCAGTGCAAAAAGGAAATATATACGATAACCTGTGTCATTATTTGATTATCATAACCTTTCTTTCCAAAAAAATCACACTTTTTTATTTTAAGCACGCATTTAACTCTTGAACTCAAGCACATAACCATTTCTCAGTATCGCTTTCCACCGTATATAATGGGGGAAAAATCCCAACTCTATTCGTGGTATATGGAGGCCCACTGATGTTAAGCCCTCAACTTTGTAACTGATGGAAGACTACCTATTCCTAGGTACGTGTTTAAAGTGTGGTGAAATAACAACACCTAACGCTAAAATATCATCTAGCTTAAAAAGGAAATATACATAAGATCCTATACCATTATTTCATTATTATAATCCCTTTTTCCAAAAAATCACACTTAACGTATGACTTTTTTTTTTCGTGGTCTAAAGAGGTTCACCGATGTTAAACTCTCACCTTTGTAACTGACAGAGGGCTACCCATTCCTAATTACATGTTTGCGGCGTGGTAAAAAAAGTATTTAAAGCTAAAATATTATCCAGTGAAAAATATATATGACATCCTGTGCAGTATTTCATTATCATAATCCGTTTTTCCAAAAAAATCATACTTAACGCATAACTTTAGCTTTAACTCTTGAAGTCAAGCGCATAACCATTTCTCAATATCGCTTGCAACCGTATAGGACAGGGAAAAAGAAAAAAAATCCCCAACTGTTTCCTGTAAACATTTTTTCCCTTTCTGCGAGGGGAAATTGTTATGCACGGATCCCTGGTGCTCTTTCTGCCCGTAACGGCATCCTGCAATAAGCAATCGCCATAAATCGTCTCGACCATCTTTCGCAAAGACGTCTTGAAATGCGAAATATCCCCCTCCAAAGAAGACAGTTTCTGATTTCGCGGAGAGATATATATCGCGCAATATTGCGGGCCCCGGGGCTCGGGGGATGGGTTTTCCGGTTTTTATTGAAGCCCCCGGCCCTTTTATGTCTCTGGAGAAAATGGGGAAAGTTGACACTTCGGGAATGACAGTAATATGTTTCACGAAACTAATTTCGGAAGATTTATGAATGTCTCTGCTTTGGATGCTTCAAGTCTTGGATTTTAACTAACGCGGACATTTATTATTTTTTTTTTCCTGCCTATGCTCGTTGTAGGTAATAGTTTGTGTATGCAGAAAAACATATGATTTTGGTGTTTTTTATTTCAATAAAGAAAATGAGAGCAGTGAGCTGATGAATAAAAATGATGTACATGGTCTCTAAATTTTATGAAGGGCACATTTGCTTACGTGTCCTTGGTGTCGATTTGAGGGGATATTGAAACACTCGACATGATTTTAAAAAAAATTTTCTACATTTAATTTTAATAAATGCGATGTCCAACTGTGTGTTTTGCGGATCTACTACTCATTCAAAGAGGCCTGAATGGTCGAGTTGCTGGCACTCTGGCCTCGATACCACAGGTTTCAGGCTCGAATCCCGGTGGTTCCACGGATGTTTGTTAGTAGTTCGGAATCCACTTTAAGCTGTAGGTCCCGGCCTGTTTAGCCTAAAGTGTGCACAAGATGACCGTAGAGCGACAAACCAAACCAAACATTTCTTCTAGTATCTTCCCAGTCTCATAGGGCCCTAGACCATCACAGAGCCCAGTCATACTTCTTCACTTCTTCATTTCCAAACTGTAAAGGGGCAACTCAGCTCTAGGCACAGTGATGTGGTGGGGGGAAGTAGTAGTAAATTTCTGAAAATTTTTCATGAAATAACTGTTTGAAATATGACTCGAACGAAGAGTATTAAAAATAATGAAATAATTAAAATAATTGTTGTTTAATAATGTTGTTTCGAATGCAGCTGGCAATACAGAGACAGTTAATCTTCATGCCATAAAGCATGGGCTGCACTAACCAGGCACTAACCAGGGGGCACGTGTAGCTAGAAGATAGGCTACGGATTTATCGTATCCTTCCCCCAAGCATAAACTTGGAAACTTTCGTCTGGGCATCGACTGTCAAAATACAGGCAGTTCCGATTCTATAGGATTCGAAATAAAAATAAGTGTAATATATAATCGATTTTACTTAGATAGATTACACTTAATATATTATCTAAGTGTAATCTAAGTGCAAGTAAAATAAAGTGTAAGTGTTCTTGGTGATGAAAAACTGGGGAGGAGAGGAGCTCGTCTTTCACCAACAGCCCACCGATGGGTCTTGCTGATTTGTTTTGTCGCTGTACGGTTATTTTTTGACAATTTGGGCTCATTAGAGCTGGAACTCCGGTTTAAAGTTGATACCGAACCACTCCAAACATCCATGGCTCGCCCGGTACTCGAACCCAGAACCTGGGTTACCGAGTGCCAGAGCTCTAGCCACTCGAACATTCGGGCCCTGTATTTTCTGCATTCCTTGCCAATTCTTCTTGCCATTTTTGTCAGGCAATAACTGGTTAAATCATGACAATCATCTAATCGTTTAATCTTCATCAAAGAAGATTAAAAATAATTAATTAAACAGACAGATTAAAAATAAAGGGGCCTGAATGGCCTAGTGGCTAGCGCTGTTGGGCTCGGTACCACAGGTTTCGGGTTCGAGTCCCGGTGGTGCCATGGATGTTTGTAGTGGTTCGGAATCCACGTTTCACTGTAGGTCCCAGTCTGTTACACCCTCGTGAGACAGAAGATGACCGTAGAGCGCCAAGCCAAACCAAAATAAATAATTGTAAATATATTCAACCTTTTTTTTTTTCTTCTTCTTAATAATATAATGTTTCTTTTTTTTTTGCAGTCTCTCCAGTGATCGACCAGCACTTCTTCAGAGAGAGCAACACCGTGGACGAAGGTGCGAGAACCAAACTGGTGTGCATCGTGACCAAGGGCGACCCCCCACTGCGCTTCCATTGGCTGAAGAACGGACTGCCCTTCCTGGCGCACGGCGACACCACGGTCCAGACCACCGAGGACTCCTCCATCGTGACCTTCAAGAAGGTCACCTCGGCCGACCGCGGCCTCTACTCCTGCGTGGCGACGAACGTGGCGTCTTCGGCCAACATGACCATGCAGCTCATCGTCAATGGTAACTTCCAATAAATCTTCTTTTAATAAATATTTCAGTGTAATGGTTCAAATCTTCAGTTTTCAGGTTCAATGTGATGGTTTAAGTCTTCAACGCTATGATTCAAATCTTCAATGGTCAGCTTCAATGTGATGGTTCAGATCTTCAATGGTCGGGTTCAATGGGATGGTTTAAGTCTTCAATGTGATGGTTTAAGTCTTCAATGTTTAGGTTCAGTGTAATGGTTCAGGTCTTCAATGGTTAGGTTTAAATCATCTATGGTCAGGTTAAATGTAATGGTTCAAATCTTCATTGTTCAGGTTCAATGTAATGATTCAAATCTTCAACGGTCAGGTTCAGTGTACTTATTCAAATTTTCCATGTTCAGGTTCAAATCTTCAATGTTCAGGTTCAAATCTTCAATGTGATGGTTTAAATCTTCACTGTAATGGTTCAAATCTTCAATAATCAGGTTCGATGTGATGGTTGAAATCTTCAAAGGTCAGGTTCAATTTAATGGTTCAAATCCTCAAAGGTCAGTTTCAATTTTATGGTTCAAATCTTCAATGGTCAGGTTCAATAGAATGGTTTAAATGTTCAGGTTCAAATCTTCAATGTTAAAGTTCAAATCTCCAATGTTCAGGTTCAATGTGATGGTTTAAATCTTCAATGTTCAGGTTCAGTATAAGGGTTCAAATCTTCAATGTTTAGGTTCAAATTTTCAATAGTCAGGTTCAATGTTTATGTTCAAATCTTCAATGGTCAGGTACAATGTAATGGTTCAAATCTTCAATGGTCAGGTGCAATGTAATGGTTCAAATCTTCAATGTGATGGTTCAAATCTTTAATGTTCAGGTTCAATGTAAGGGTTCAAATCTTCAATGATCAGATTCAATGTGATGGTTCAAATCTTCAATGTTCAGGTTCAATCTAATGATTCAATCGCCAAGTTGACCAACCGGCGATGATGTACAAAATGTGGCACCGGGCCATAAACGATATGATATTAAATCTACGATATAAAGTGTCCCATTTTTTTTTTTTTTTTGACAGTTTTATTTTCCCAACGCTTGTTTAGGAGTTTTTACCGCCGCACGCTTTTTGCAGTTTCCAAATTTCTTCAACACCAGATAATTTTATTTTTTAAATAATTTTTATATGCTATCATTAAAAACTTACAGAGCGGCCGGCACACCCTTCATTGAACACATGATTTACAATCTTTCAATTATAACCTTGATAACTAAGCAAAATAGTAGAATAATTTACAAAGCATGTGATTTGAATAATTTAGAGAATTTCTTTTTAAAAAGTTAATATTAATTAAATAATTAAGTTAAATTAAATTTAATGAAGTAATTAAACTTAAATATTCACAAAATACACTACTTTGAAATCTAAAATAAGTTATTTGCTTAAACATGGTAATTGATAAGGATGGTAAGTAAAAACTCTTCCATTAATAACAGCAAATAAAACTAACTTCTACTAAAATTTGCTTTATTAAAAATATTCAGTTTCATGCTTCATATAAAGCATGAATAAAATCCATAACTTGACGCTTTTAAATGATTAAAAAAAATGTTATTTATAAAAATGAATGCTATTTTCTTAACAGCCCAAAAATGAATCACTTAAGTAAATTATATGACTAGAATAATTTAGTAAGGACTTTATAAAAAAATTATTCACTTTATAATTCACGTAAATCGTTATTTCGAAAACTAAACTAATTTATTTGTTTAAAAAAGTAAGACTTATGAACACCAAAAATTTTTTATACTGTGAATTTGGTAATCAATGTATACTTTAATTATAAGCCATTGTATGAAACCGTTTTTGTTTGTTTTTTTGGTATAATGAGAAAAACATTTAAATAAATTAACCTAACAGACGTTGAATACAGGTTGATTATCGCCTACTCTACAGGCTTCATTACCCTCACAATAATACATTTTCTACTGCTTCGCTATTATTAAGTTTTCTTCTTAACTAGTGGATATCTTTTTATACATTACAAAAGCTAAAAGCGACTTATTTCATAATGGGCTTTTTGCATAAATCAACACAAAAAAACATGAATTAGTTATCTGAAATGCAATGAAAATATTAAAAAAAAAAAACGAAATTAACTTTTATTTCTGTTGCTGACAAAATAATGTGTTACAATTTTGACAACATAAATTTGTTAAACAATGTGTTGCCATTTGCAAAATGTTTTTCAATTAATTAAGGATTAAATGACAGATATTCATAACGATATTATGTGAATTAAGGGCCTGATGTGCTTTGTCAATCGGTACCACAGGTTTCGGGTTCGAGTCCCAGAGGTGCCAGGGATATTTGTTAGTGGTTCGGAATCCACTTTAAACCGTACGTCCCGGTCTAACAGGATCATAGAGCGTTGCGGAGGTAGGGTTACTCCGCGTCCGCAGCCTATCTTCAAGCTACATGTGCCCCCAGATTAGTGCTAAGTGAGTAACAACGATGCAGTCCTTGCATATGGCATATAAAATATCACTGTCTGAGTATTTGCCAGCTGCATAAGAAAGAAAATTTCAAAGCGCATGATTTGAATAAATTAGAAAATTTCTTTTTCAAAAATTAAATATTGATTAGGTGATTAAGTTAAGTGCAATTAAATAATTAAATGCAATAATAATAATAATTTTTTTAAATAATTAATTCGCAAAACCCACAATTTTGAAATCTAAAATAAATTATTTGCTTAAAAATGCAAGAATGATTCACAAGGATAATACTATAAGTAAAAATTTTTCTATGAAAATGACAATAATAGTAAATAAAAACTCATATACTAAAATTTGCTTTATTAAAAAAATATTCAGTCTCATGCTTCATATTAATCCTGAATGAAATCCATAACTTGCCGCTTTTAAAACATTTTTCGAAAAAAAAATGTTATTTATAAGAAATGAATTCTGATTTTTTAATATCCAAAAATGAAACACTTAAATAAATCATGTAATTGGAATAATTTAACAAGGACCTTTCTAAAAAAATTATGCACTTTATAAATTACTAAAATTATTATTTTGAAAGCTAAACAAATTTATTCGCTTAAAAATGTAAGACATTTGAACACCAACATTTTTTTATACAATCAATTTGATAATAAAGGTATATTTTAATTATAAGCCATTGTAATAAATCCTTTCTTGGTATGATGTGAAAAGCATTCAAATAAATCCACCTAGCAGACGTTGAATATGTTAATTACCACTTATAGTATTGTACAGGCGTCATTATCTTTACTAAAATTCATTTGGGACTTTTTTTTGTTCTTCGCTATTATTATGTTTTCTTTTTAACTAGTGGATATCTTTTTATACATTATAAAAGCGTAAAAGGACTTATTTCGGCATATGCTTATTTGCATAAATACAAAAAAATTAATTATTTATCTGAAATGCAATGAAAATAAAATTAAAAAAATGAAATTAACTTTTATTTCTGTTGCTAACAAAATAATGGGTTGCAATTTTGGCAACACAGTTTATGTTCAACAATGTGTTGTCATTTGGAAAATATTTTTATGTTAATTAAAGATAAAATGACAAATATTCATAATGATATTTTGTGAATTAGGGGCCTGATGTCCGACTAACTAGCGCTCGGCGTAACAGATTTCGGGTTCGAGTCCCGGCGCTGCCATGGTTGTTTGTAGTGGTCCGGAATCCACTTTAAACCGTAGGTCCCGGTTTGTCAAGATCGTAGAGCGTTGTGGGAAGTGTTAATCGCGTCCTTAGCTTATCTTCAAGCTACACGTGCCCCCTGGGTAGTGCTAAGTGAGTAACAACGGTGCAGTCCTTGCTTATGGCATATAAAAGATCACGATCATTGCCAGCTGAATTAGAAAAAAAAAATTATAAAGCCTATATTTGAACAATTTAGAAAATTTCTTTTTAAAAAATTAATTATTCATTAGGTAATTAAGTTAAATTAAGTAAAATTAAATAATTAAATTTAGTAATAATAATTATTTTTTTAAATAATTAATTCACAAAACTCACAATATTGAAAGCTAAAATTCATTATTTACTTAAAAATGCAAGAATGATTCACAAGGACAATAAGTAGAAATCTTTTCATTAAAATGGCAAACATAGTAAGTAAAACTGACTTCTACTAAAATTTGCTTTTTTAAAAAATATATATTCAGTTTTATACTTCATATTAATCGTGAATAAAATCCATAACTTGACTCTTTTAAAACATTTTTCAAAAAAAAAATGTTATTTATAATAAATGAATGCTGATTTCTTAACACCCAAAAATGAAGTACTTACGTAAATCATGTGACTAGAATAATTTAGCTAAGACTTTTTAAAAAAATTATGCA
Organism: Caerostris darwini; assembly: GCA_021605075.1. Taxonomy (NCBI): domain Eukaryota; kingdom Metazoa; phylum Arthropoda; class Arachnida; order Araneae; family Araneidae; genus Caerostris; species Caerostris darwini. Next base: position 1,272,024 of record BPLQ01013610.1, on the reverse strand, counting down.
CTTTATAATTCATGAAATCATTATTTTGGAAGCTAAACTAATTTATTTGCTTAAACATGTAAAACATAAATTTTTTTTCTACAATCAATTTGGTAATAAAAGTATACTTTAATTATAAGCCATTGTAAGAAACCGTTTTTTGGTATGATGCGAAAAACATTTAAATAAATCAACCCCAGCAGACGTTGAATACGTTGATTACCACTTATAGTATTGTACAGGCGTCATTATCTTTACTAAAATTCATTTGGGACGTTTTTTTATTTCTTCGCTATTATTAAGTTTTCTTTTTAACTAGCGGATATCTTTTTATATATTATAAAAGCGTAAAACGACTTATTTCATAATATGCTTATTTGCATAAATAAAGAAAAAAAGTGAATTACTTATCTGTAATGCAATGAGAAATAAAAAAATTAGCTTTTATTTATGTTGCTAACAAAATAATGTGATGCAATTTTGACGACACAATTTTTGTTTAACAAGGTGTTGGTCCTTTGGAAAATGTTTTTCAATTAATTAAGGATAAAATTACAGATATTCGTAATAATATTATCTGAGTTATAACTGTGGAAATTTTTGTGAGTTATAATTATTCTTGTGGAAATATTATACGAAATATTTTTATAAGATTTTTTTAAAAACTGGTTGAAAAATCAGATATGTTTGTAATAAATTTGTTTGAATAGTAATGCAATTATTTAAAAACTGCATGATCATTCGGAAAGGATGATATCGAAACGTTAATGAATACTACACAGAACAGCGTGAGATGTTTGGCGATAGTCATCATAGATCATTCAAAGCAGAATTATTAATATTGGGAATGGAGTTATAAAAATGTTGTGCAATTTTATAAACAAATTGCTTAAAACTTGGGAGGAAAAGAGCATTATCTGATATCCTCATTTTTGAAAGACCAGGGTCAGTTTGTAATCATACGTGGGATTTTATTTTCAAGCCTTTGTATGATCTCGAAATTCGACGGAGCAGTAGATTCCCAAATAGGACTCGCAAATGCAACTATTGGACGCCAGTAAGCAAGATAAATGTTTTTTTTAATTCCTACTATTAGTTCACACTCTCCCTATATATATCTTGTTCAAATTTTCAATCTTTCATAAAATACTTTCTATTCCTACATTCAAGTTCGAATACATTTTCTGAAACTTGTAGTAGATGACACGTGATGTTAATGCAGTTTTTTCAAATATGAATCCATTAATTAAATTTAATTAAAATTAATTTTATTAACTCCATTTATAGAAAGGAAAATGGAAAATTGCAAGGAAATTTGCCACTTAATAGTGTGAATGTCCTATGTCTATACATATTACATTAATTGTAAATATTTAACAAAAAGTAACTAAAATAAAAATTTTCTTTATTGACCTAAGTAGAAATTGACTTAAAATTTTTTTTTTTATATTACTTGTTTAGTTTCCAAGGACAGAGTAGAGTTCCTACAAATAAGTGGATACAGTACGCGAATGCATCTATTAAATTTATCCCTAAGATAGTTAATGTGAGGAACATAATTCAATTTACTATCTAAGATTTACACCCAAATATTTAGCCTGCCCAACCCAATTAATAGGATTACTATAAATTTTGATAGAAATAGTGTTAAGAACTCTTTTACGCTTGAATAGTACTGCTTCAATTTTGTCAATGTTTAATTGAATTTTCCATTTTATGCTACTGTGCCTAAAGTAAAACCAATTTTTTTTTTCAAAAACTCTTTATTTATTCTTCCAAATTTATTTTATCGCTATCAAGTTCTTGCTCAATTAATTCAGAAATTTCAAAAAGTAGTACTGCTTCAGTTTTTTCAACGTTTAATTGAATTTTCCATTTTATAAGCCATTGTTCAAGATGATTAATAATATTCTTAATGTTTTTTCATTAATCCATAAAAACTATAACAAATATCCCCTATTCTTGAATACACATACTTTTATGTATGATTAGTAGACGTACCATTTTGAGAAAATAATAAACTTTCGCATGACAAATTGTATTAAAATTAAAAAAACAAATTGAAATAAACAAAAAAAAACCGAAACAATGTTTAGATGAGTGACGATGATTTTCTGTCAACAAATATGTTTACAAAAACACGAAATGCTTCATCAACATGAAACATCTCACAGGAAGTTAAAATGATAAATTTCATGCATAACTTTACTCTACTGAGAACATGCAAACAGACAAAAATTCATCTCATTATAATAGTGATGCTGTTTTCTGAAAAGTATAATATGTTTACTTTTATAATTATTCTTTTTTTCTTTTTTTTTCTCTTTGACTAAATAAATTAAAGCATTATTTGCAAAACTAGAGAGAGAATAGACAGAAATAAATTTCTTTATTGTGGAAACAAAGGCTCAATCAGTTGGGGAAAAATTAGAGAAAAAAAATAAAAAAGGAATAATTTTTAATGATTGAAAATTGTAGTACTATCAAAATTGTAGTTATTTTTTTAATATAATCATGTATTTATTACAATATATAATAAGTTAAAGTTTCTATTTTGGTCATTTGTTTATTTACTACTGTGCCCAAAAAGAAGGACCAATTATTTATTTGTTTTCAATAACAACCAAATTTATTTCATCGCCTTCAAAGTAATCACTTCCAGATACAATACACTTATACCAATTTTTTTTTACAATCCTCTATGCATGCTAAAAAGTCATCGGCAGGGATAGCCTTCAAATAACGCGCCGATTCAGGTTGAATCTCTTCAATCGACTCAAAACGGTGTCCCCTGAATGGTCTTTTGAGTGTAGGCCATAGCCAGAAGTCACACAGTGCGAATACAGGGGTTGTGGAACGATATGGGTTACATTTTTGACAAAAAAGTCACGAAGAATCAATGCAGTGTGAGCTGGCACATTCAGTGCTTTCGGTACTCATCGAGATTTCCGCTCTCTCTAATTGTAAATCAACGGTTTGCAAGCACCCAATCTTTAATTTGTTGTACGTGAGCTTCGTCATTTGAGGTGGCGGGACGACTAGAGCGTTCTTCATCTTCAACGCGTTCTCTGCCTTCTTTGAACTGTTTATACCACTTGTAAGCATTTCTTTCCGATACAGGAATGCTCACCGAATGCCTTCTGCAACATTCTATACATTTCCGCAAACAAAATTGAACGCAAGTTCTTGCTCAATTCATTCAGACATTTCAAAAAGTAGTACTGTTTCAGTCTACTCAACAATTAATTGAATTTTCCATTTTATAAGTCATTGTTCAAGATGATTAATAATAGTCCTTCATGCTCTTTTAGTCAATCAATAAAAACTATAACAAAATATCCCCTTTCATGAATACACATACTTTTATGTAAGATTTGTAGACGTACCACTTTAAGAAAACATTAAACTTTCGCGTGACAAATTGTATTAAAATTTTAAAAAAACAAATTAAAATAAACAAAGAAAAAAAAACGAAACAATGTTTGGATGATTGAGGATCATTTTCAGTCAACAAGTATGTTTACAGAAACACAAAAATTCTTCATCAGGATGAAAGATCGCACGGGAAGTTAAAATGATAAATTTCATGCATACATTTACCCGCGCAAACAAGACAAAAATTCATCTCATTAGAATAGTGCTGCTGTTTTCTGAGACATATAATTTGTTTACTTTTATAATTATAGCTTTTTTTTCTGTTTTGACTAAATAAATTAAAGCATTATTTGCAAAACTCGAGAGAAAACATAGCGAAATAAATTTATCGTTTAAGTAAAGCTCAGTCGTATGTGTTGAGGAAAAGAAAGGAAAAAGGAATAAATTTTACTGAATAAAAATGTACTACTGTGTCCAAAAAGTTAAACAAATTTTCAACTTAAAATTCCCAGGGCTTATGGAATTTAATTTTTTTTATTTTTTTGGTTGCTGGCACTGTCCTTGACATATGTGTGAAATTTCACATAAAAATATTCATTTCAAATTACGCTTAGCTTTGAGACGCTAAAACTGATTCCGGCCATTTTTGAAATGTCTGAATGAATAGAGCAAAGAACTTGCATCAATTTTGGTTGCGGAAACATATAGAATGTCGCAGAAGGCATTCGGTGAGCATTCCTATATCGGAAAGAAGAATTTAGAAGTAGTATAAACAATTCAAAGAAGGCGTTTTTTGAAAAAAAAATTAATTGGTCTTACTTTTGGGGCACATTAGTAGATAACAAACGGGTAGTTTACTCAAATTTTGAAAAATTATGAATTAATTCATAAATTTTAAACATAGATTTTTTTCTTTTCAAATTTATAACACGTTAATCAATGTAAAAGAAAAAGTGAATGTTTTAGTTAATTGCAACTAAAAAAAGAACTTAAAAAACCACAAATATCTCAATGCATAAATAAATGGTCTTGTATCATCTTAAATGAAATAAATTTAGAAGATTAAATAAAGAGTCTTTGAAAAAAAATAAATGGTCTCACTTTTTGGGCACTGTAGTAAGATTAGTAAACTTACCATTTTGAGAAAATATTCAACTTTCACATGACAAATTGTATAAAAATGAAGAAACCAATTAAAATAAAAATAAAAAATGTTTGGATGACTGATGATGATTTTCAATCAACAAATATGTTTACAAAAACAAGAAATGCTTCATCAAAATGAAACATCGCACGGGAGGAAGTTAAAATGATAAATTTCATGCATAAATTTACTCTACTGAGAGCATGCAAACAGACAAAAATTCATCTCATTAGAATAGTGCTGCTGTTTTCTGAAGAGTATAATTTGTTTACTTTTATAATTATACATTTTTTTCTTTGACTAAATAAATTAAAGCATTATTTGCAAAACTCGAGAGAAAACACAAGTGAAATAAATTTCTTCATCGTTGGAGTAAAGCTCGGTCATATTTGTTGAGGAAAAAAATGAAAAGGAATAATTTTTACTGAATAAAAATATACTAATGTGTCCAAAAAGTAAAAGCAGTTTTCAATTTAAAATTCCCGGGTCTTATGGAATTTCCATCTGTTTTTCTGTTTTAGGTTGCTGTCACTGTCCTTGACATCTCTGTGAAATTTCACATAAAAATATTCATTTCAAATTACGCTTAGCTTTGAGACGCTGAAACTGATTCCGGCGATTTTTGAAATGACTGAATTCATTGAGCAAGGAACTCGCATTCGATTTTGTTGGCGAAAACGTATAGAATGACGGAGCAGGCATTCGGTGAGCATTCCTGTATCGGAAAGAAATGTTCACAAGTGGTATAAACAGTTCAAAGTAGGCGTTGGTTTTGAAAAAAAGTAATTGGTCTTATATTTTGGACACAATAGTAGATAACAAACAGGTAGGTTACTCAAACGAATTGAGTAACCTACCTGTACCTAATTTTGAGAAATTACGAATTAATTAATAAATTTTACACATAGATTTTTTCTTTTCAAATTTATAACACGTTAATAAAAAAACGAATATTTTATTTAATTGCAACTCAAAGAAAGAAAGAAAAAGAACTTAAAAGCCACAAATATCTCAATGCATAAATAAATGACCTTGTTATTGTGTCATTTTAAAATAAGAGGATTGGACAAAAATTTGGCATAAGTGCATTGTGTCCGGAGGGGATGACTTTGAAGGCGATGAAATAAATTTGCAAGAATGAATAAAGAGTTTCTGAGAAAAAAAAAAAAAAAATTGGTCTTACTTTTTGGACGCTATTGGTATTTGGTATAATTAGTAAACGTACCATTTTGAGAAAATATTAAACTTTCACATGACAAGTCGTATAAAAATTAAAAAACAAATTAAAATAAACAACAAAAAAAACCGAAACAATGTTTGGATGACTGACGATGATTTTCAGTCAACAAATATGTTTACAAAAACAAGAAATGCTCCATGAGTGGTTCAGAATCCACTTTAAACTGTAGGTCCCGGTCTAATAGGATATCGTAGAGCGTTGCGGGGGCATTGTTACTCCACGTCCGTAGCTTATCTTCAAGCTACAAGTCCTCCTTGGGTAGTGCTAAGTGAGTAACAACGGTGCAGCCCTTGCATATGGCATATAAAAGATCATAAGTATTTGCCAACTGCATTAGAAAAAAAATTGCAAAGTGTAAGATTGGAATAATTTAGAAAATTTCTTTTTAAAAAAATAAATATTCATTAGGTAATTAAGCTAAGTGAAATTAAATAATTAAATTTAGTATTAATAATTAATTCATAAGACTCACAATTTTGAAATTTAAAATAAATTATTTGTTTAAAAAATGCAATAATGATTCACAAGGATAGTACTATAAGTAAAAATTTTTCCATTAAAAGGGCGATGATAGCATGCACAAAATCTTCCACTAGAATTTGCTCTATTAAAAAATATTCGATATTATCATTCATATTAATCCTGAACAAAATCCATAACTCAACATTTTTAAAACGTTTTTCAAACAAATTTTATTTATGATATATGAATACTGATTTTTTAACACCCGAAAATGAAGCACGTAAGTAAATCATGTGACTAGAATAATTTAGCAAGGACCTTTTGAAAAAAATTATGCACTTTATAATTCATGAAATCATTATTTTGGGGGCTAAACTAATTTATTTGCTTAAACATGTAAAACATAAATTTTTTTTCTGTAATCAATTTGGTAATAATAGTATACTTTAATTATAGCCATTGTAAGAAACCGTTTTTTGGTATGATGCGAAAAACATTTAAATAAATCAACCCCAGCAGACGTTGAATACGTTGATTACCACTTATAGTATTGTACAGGCGTCATTATCTTTACTAAAATTCATTTGGGAGGTTTTTTATTTCTTCGCTATTATTATGTTTTCTCCTTAACTCGTGGATAGCTTTTTATACATTATAAGGGCTTAAAAGGACTTATCTCATAGTATGCTGGTTTGAATAAATCGAAACAAAAAAAAACATGAATTACTTATCTGAAATGCAGTGAAAATAACAAAAAAAGGGAAATTATTTTTTATTTCTGTTGCTAACAAAATAATGTGATGCAATTTTGGTTTAACAATGTATTGCCATTTGGAAATTAAGGTTAAAGTGACAGTTATCCATAGATTCTTCAGCAAATGTGTTTTATAGAAAAATATTTATCATGCAGTTTTTCTCCCTTTATTCCTTCATGATCTGTTCCTTAATCAATAAAACACATAACAAAATAGGCAGTTTCTTGAATACACGTACTTTTATGTACCAAAAGTAGACAAACCATTTTGAGAAAATAATAAACTTTCACATGACGAATTGTATAAAAATGAAAAACAAATTAAAACAAATTAAAAACAACGAAACAATGTTTGGATGATTGAGGATGATTTTCAGTCAACAAGTATGTTTACAGAAACACAAAAATTCTTTATCAGGATGAAAGATCGCACGGGAAGTTAAAATGATAAATTTCATGCATACATTTACTCTACTGAGAGCATGCAAACAGACAAAAACTCATCTCATTACAATAGTGCTGCTGTTTTCTGAGACGTATAATTTGTTTACTTTTATAATTATAGCTTTTTATTCTGTTTTGACTAAATAAATTAAAGCATTATTTGCAAAACTCGAGAGGAAACATAGCGAAATAAATTTCTTTATTGTGGAAATGAGGATAGGAAAAAAAAAATGAAAAAGGAATACTTTTTATTCAATAAAAATATTATTAGAATCAATATGTTATTTATTACAATATATAATAAGATCAGGTATTTATTACAATATATAATAAGTTAAAGTTTCTATTTTACTCATTTGTTTATTGTCATTTTTTTTATTTGTTTAAGTTTAACAATTTCGAATGTATCGGTTGAGAAAAAATTAAAGAAGTAATATATATAAAAAAAAAAAAATTTTTAAGTCAATTCCTACTTTTTTTTCACTCTATTGCACAAAAGTCCTTTACAAATAAAGTTGAAATTTTCCTCTTACACCTGGTGCCCTCTATTGGTAGATACATGCAACTTAAATAAAAAAAACTAAAATGAAGGAATTAAACTGAATGAATGAATTATTATTTGAAAAAACTGCATTTATATCCAGTGTCATCCACTACAAGTTTAAAAAAAATGCATCTGAACTTGAGTGGAGGAATAAAAAGTATCTTATGAACGATTGGAAATGTGAACAAGATATATAGAGGGAGAGAGTGTGAGCTAATAGTAGGAATTGAATAAGGTAAAGTTTCTATTTTAGTCATTTGTTTATTTAAGTTTAACAATTTCGAACATATAGGCTGAGGAAAAATTAGGAAAAAAGGAATAATGGAATAACTTTCATTGAATAAAAATATAAGTACTATCACTATGTTATTTATTACAATATATAATAAAATCAGGTATTTGTTACAATATATAATAAGTTAAAGTTTTTATTTTAGTCATTTGTTTATTTAACTTTAACTTCGAACATATAGGTTGAGGAAAAATTTTAAAAAGTAATCATTTTTACTGAATAAAATTACAAGCACTATCAATGTGTTATTTATTACAATATAATCATGTATTTATTACAATATGTAATAAGTTAAAGTTTCTATTTTAGTCATTTGTTTATTTAAATTTGACAATATCGAACAGATCGGTTGAGGAAAAATTATTAAAAATTAAAAAAAGGAATCATTTTTACACAATAAAAATATAAGTATACAATAAATAAAGTCAATAATTGTATAAGTGTTATTTATTACAATATAATCATGTATTTACTACAATATAGTCATGTATTTATTACAATATATAATAGGTTAAAGTTTTTATTTTAGTCATTTGTTTATTTAAGTTTAACAATTTCGAACAGATCGGTAGAGGAAAAATTAGGGAAAAAAATGAAAAAGGAACAAGTAATATAAAAAAAAATTTTAAGTCAATTCCTATTGTGAAAAAACAAACAACAATGAACAAAGAAAAAATTTTATTTTAGTTACTTTTTATTAAATAATTACAATTATTATAAAATTAATTTCCTAGCAATTTTCCTTTCTATGTATGGTGTTGGACTATTAATTTTGTGTGTTACTATTTATTCGCTTTCTATTTTTTTTTTTTTTTTTTCTAATGTATGAAGCTGATGGTGGTCTGTAATTTCTCATTCTATCCATCTCTTGTAATGCTTCGTTATTGCAAGGAACCTTTCCAGTGAGCTTCGAGCAGTCCAGTTCTTCAATTAAATGAAATTTAATGGATGAATTAATATTAGAAAAAACTGTCTAAACATCCAGTGTCATCCACTACAAGTTAAAAAAAAATGCATTTGAACTCGAGTGGAGGAATAAAAAGTATTTTATGAAGGATTGAAAATGTGAACAAGATATCTATAGGGAGAGTGTGAGCTAATAGAAGGAATTGAAATAATTTTTACTGAATAAAAATATAGGTACTATCAATACGTTATTTATTACAATATAATCAGGTATGTATTGATTATTTAATATTGTATTAATTAAAGTTAAAGTTTCTATTTTAGTCATTTGTTTATAAGTTTAACAATTTCGAACCATAAATGTATAGAACAGAATGATTTATAACATTTTTTTACAATACAGTTGAGAGTTTCTTATAAATAACTGTAAATTCTTCAAACTAATTCACAGTAAAATGTTAAATCAGGGGTTGCCAACCTGCGGCCCGCCTTGAACGTTTTTCCGGCCCGTGAGATTTATTACACTTTTACAAAATATATTTATTTTACTTTTACAAAATTTATTTTTTCCAAAGTAGGCGAAACCAATGTATTAAAAAAAGGACATTATGTGTGCAACCATACATTCAAAAATTATTACTTATGAGAAAAAATGAACTTTGATTTTAAAGTAATATTCTTGCGAGTATAAGACATATAGTGCCTGTTTTTTTTTATGAGTTCGCAGAATAATAAAATTATAGTCTGCGAAATTAGAAAAAAAAGTTTAAATTTTCCTCTTACATCTGGTGCCATCTATTGGTAGATAATGAATTAATTTAATTGGAATGAATGAATGAATGAATTAAATTTAATCACTGAATTCATGTTTGAAAAAAGCTGTATTCACATCCAGTGTCATTCAAAATATATTTGAACTTGAGTGGATGAATAGAAAGTATTTTATAAACGATTGAAAATTTGAACAAGATATATATATAGGAAGAGTGTGAACTAACAGTATGAATTGAAGGAATAAATAAAATAAATAAATAGTAGACATGGACATTTGTTATTTGTCACTCGCAAAAAAAAAATTCTTCGTGTTTATCATATGATAAAGTCATCTTTTTGTGATTTTAGACTTTGTTTAATTTGATTTCTTTTTTGGCAATAGAACTATGCTACGTTAGATGGCTCCAAGACTCGCAAAAACAATTAGATTTTCGTCGAGATTTACAATTAGATTAGACTGTTTTTTGAACTGTTTAAAAGAGTCAAACGCGGAAAATTCAATTTTGCGCTGATTTTTTATATATTTTTTATTAACTAAAAACGTACTCTTGGTAAAAACAAGTAATATAAAAAAATTTAAGTCAATTCCTATTTTTTTTTCACAGTATTGCAGAAAATTCCTTCATAAATAATTTTCATTCATTTTTTTTAAGTTTATCTGGTGCCATCGATTAGTAGATATACGCTTAAATTAAAAAAAAACTAAAATGAATGAATTCAATTCAATTTAATGAATGAATTAATATTTGGACAAAACTGTATTCACATCCAGTGTCATCCACTACAAGTTTTAAAAAAATGTATTTGAACTCGAGAGGAGGAATTAAAAGTATTTCATGAACGATTGTGCGAACTAATAGAAGGAATTGAAAAAAGCAAGGAGGTCTTTGATACAGTTGTAAAAGTACTAAAGTTAACATCAAGTGTCGTACTGTATTAACTGCATTAACATCCAGTATCATCCACTACAAGTTAAAACAAAACTTACTTGAACTGGAGTGGAATGAATAAGAAGTATCTTATGAACGATTACAAATTTGAACAAGATATATAGAGGGAGAGTGTGAGCTAACAGAAGGAAATGAAAAAGAAAAACATCTGGTTGAGAAAGAACAGAAGGCTGACATGGGTGTTTGTAGTGGTTCGGAATCCACTTTAAACTGTAGGTCCCGGTCTTTTTGCCCAAAGTGTGCAAAGAATGACCGTAGAGCGACAAACCAAACACAATCAAACCAATAAAAGGCCTAAAGAAGTTGTTTCTGAAGTACAGAAACAACAATATTCACACAAATAGTAGGAATTTAGCAATGATATGCACATCCTAAAGAGATTCACACAAAAAACAAACTGCTTCCATTCTAGATCATCACAAGATGCTCCACGAAGTGGGCTACGAACAAGCTAGTTTCGGACTTTTCCGTAAAATTCCCAGTTTATGTTTAAAAAAACCCAGCTAGTTGAGAAAGAACAGAAGGTAAAAATTCCACTCATCTATCGATCCAGTGACAGCTTGCGGTCCAAAAATTTGTTTCTGGATGTGTCACATGCACCTTGCAAAACTTCACCCTACACAGCACCGCTGGAGGAATCGGCAAAAATTTTTTTTTTTTTTTTTTTTTTTTTTTTTTTTTTTTTTTTGCGTTTCGTGGTTGCTGTTTTAAAACAGCTATCATCTACGGTGGGTTGTTTTGGCGGACAATTAATTTTTAAATAGATCGCGCGCTGGGTTCTCTCGTAAAACAGTAGCGGATCATTTTTATGTGTTTTTGGGTCGCATGCTTTGTAGGGTATGTGATGCGAAAGTTCATTTTTGAAGGATGACTTTGGAGTCAGTAAGTGCCTTTATTTGGTCATGATGAAGTTAAATGAAGCAGATATTTAATTGATGCAGCCACTACTATGATACTACTACTACTACTACAACACATCACTTTGCCCAGAGCTGAGTTGCCCCTATACATTTTGGGAATGACGTGTGTATGAAGAAGTCAGATTAAGCTCTATGTCGTTCTATGATCCTATGAGACCGGGACGTACGGCTTAAAGTGGATTCCGAACTACTAACAAACATCCATGGCACAGTCGGGATTAAGCCATTTTACTGAATTACTTGCAGTCATTTTAATGAAAGCAAAAGACTTAAATGCTTCTTTCTTAATCTTAATTTTAATGACATTCCAATAAAAGGCCCTAAGAAACTGTTGAATGACACTCCAAAGAATGGCACTGCAATAAAAGGCCCCAGGGACCTGATGGCCAATTGGCTAGCGCTCTGGCACTCGGTACCACTGACTTCAGGTTCTAATCCTGGAGGTGGCATGGATGTTTGTAAGTGGTTCGGAATCCACTTTAAACTGTAGGCCCGATCTGTTTAGCCCAAAGTGTGCAAAAGATGACCGTAGAGCGACGAACCAAATCAAATCAAACCAAGAAAAGGCCCAAAGAAGTTGTTGCTGAAGTACAGAAACAACAACATTCACACCAATAGAAGAATTAGCAATGATATACACATTTTAAAATTCACACAAAATATGAACTGCTTCTTTACTTGATCATCAGAAGATGCTCTAAGAAGTGGGTATGAACAAGCTAGTTTCGGAGCCTTCCATACAATTTTCTGTTCTATGGTAAAAAAAAAAACAACAACAGGTTGAGAAAGTACAGAAGGCAAAAATCCAACCATCTATTGATCCAGTGGCAACCAAACCAGCTTGTGGTCCAAAATTTGTTTCTGGATATGTCACATGCACTTGCAAAACTTCGCCCTACACAGCACCACTGAAGGAATTGGCAATTTTTTTAAATTTTTGGCCAAATTGTATCTCAGTTTTAACTTAGATTGTTTTTTTTTCTAATGTAGCTGACAAACACTTAGACAATTGTCTTGGATTCCTTAAGGTGAGCTCTGCACCGACGTTACTCACTTAGCACAACTCAACGACAGCCTGTAACTTGAAGATAAGGTACGGGCGTAACAACAATGAGATGATAAGTAACATTGCCAAGAAGATAAGTACCAATGCCACCGCAACGCTCTACAATCATACTAACCCAAGACCTAAGGTTTAAAGTGCGTTCCTGAATCACTCCAAACATCCAAGGCACCACCGGGACTCAAACTCAACAAAACCGAGCGCCAGAACGCTAGCCACTCGGCCATTCAGGCCTCATAGTATAAATTTAGCAATGATATACACATTCTAAAGTGATTCATACAATATATGAACTACTTCTTTACTAAATCAACATAAGATACTCCAAAAAGCGTGTGGAAATAGGTAAGGACAAGCTGGTTTCGGTCCCTTCCATAAAACTTTCTATCCTATGTTAAAAAAACAAACACAACCGGTTGAGAAAGAACAGAAGGGCAAAAATTTCACAAATCTATCGATCCAAAGACAGCTTGCGGTCCAAAACTTCATGCTCTTGGAAAACTACACAGCACCGCTGGAGGAATTGGCATTTTTTTCTTCTTTTTTGGTATTTAAAGGAAACCTTTTTCGCGTTCCGAGGTTGTTGTTTTAAAACATCAATCATCAACGGTGGATTATTTTGGCGTTCAATTAAATTCACGCGCTTGGCTTCTCATAAAACAGTGTGGGATCTTTTTTATGTGTTTTTGGCTTAACATGCGATGCGAAAGTTAATTTTTGAAAGATGACTTATTACGAGTCAGCAGGGGGTGTTGGGCAGAACTGCGTAGAATCGATACACATCATTCAGATTTTTATGTCCATAAATGTTGATAGCTTAATAAAAATAAAAACAAACTCTTAAATGTTAGAAAATATATATAATTCTATTTTTTCTTATTTTTTGCATATTAACAACTCAGACCTTTAGTCAATAATATGCTATGCTAGATTTAATGTCTGGATTCATATCAGGTTTGGTTTGATGTGTCAATCTACGGTCCTCTTGTGCACACTTTGAACTATTTAGAGCGAGACGTGCAGTTTAAACGTGGGTTACGTGGGTAAACCATTCACACACATCCATGCCACTGCCAGGATTCGAAGCCTGTGGTACCAAAGGCCAGAGAGCTAATTGGTCATCAGCCCGCTTTTTTTTTTGTTAAAGTGTTTTTAGTTATTTAACTGATGCAGTCATTTTATTGCAATCCTTTACTTGCAATCCTTTTAAGGAATGCAAAAGAATTAAATGCTTCTTTTTTAATCTTAATTTTAATGAAACTCCAATAAAAGGCCTTAGGGACCTTATGTCCAAGTGGCTAGCGCTCTGGAGCTAGTTATGACAAGTTTCGGGTTCAAGTCCCGGTGGTACCATAGGTGTTTGTAGTGGTTCGGAATCCACTTTAAACTGTAGGTCCCGGTCTGTTTAGCCCAAAGTGTGCAAAATATGTCCGTAGAGCGACAAACCTAGCTAATAAAAGGCCCAAAGAAGTTGTTTCTGAAGTACAGAAACAACGCCATTCAGACAAATAGTAGAAATTTATCAACGATATGCACATTCTAAAGAGATCACACAAAACACGAACTGCTTCCATACTAGATCATTACACGATGCTTCAAGAAGAGTGGTATGAACAAACTAGTTTCTGACCTTTCAGTAAAACTTTCTATCCTATGTTAAAAAAACAAAAACAACTCGTTTAGAGAACGCAGAAGGCAAAAATTGACCTATCAATCGATCCAGTAGCAACCCAAACAGCTTGCGGTCCGAAATTTGTTTTTGGATGTGTCACATGCACTTGCAAAACTTCCCCCTTCACAGCACCGCTGGAGGAATGGCCAAATTTTTTCTTCTTTTTGGTGTTTAAAGGAAACCTTTTTGCGTGTTTTGATGTTGTTTTAAAACATCCATCATCAACGGTGGGTTGTTTTGGCGGAACAATTAATTTTTAAACAGCTCGCGCGCTTGACTTTATGAAAAAGTGAAGCGCGCGAGCTGTTTAAAAATTAATTGTCAGTAGCAGTAATAGTAGTGGATCATTTTTATGTGTTTTTGGCTTACTATATGCATGCGATTATGTTGATGCGAAAGCTCATTTTTGAAGAATGACTTATGAGTCAGAAGGGTGTATTGGATAATCGATAAACATCATTCAAGGTTTTTATGTGTATATAGAATCCTAAATGCTAAACGTCTCTTAATAAAAAATAAAAGCAAACATTTAAATGCCAGAAATTACATTTAATTCCATGTTTTATTGTTTATGTCACATTAAAATATCAGACCTTTAGTCAATAACATGCTGCGCTAGATTCCTGAGACTCGATTCATAATAGGAATGTATACAGACCACGACATGCCAAATCGTATCTCAGTTTTGACTTAGATTGCCAAATCGTATTTCAGTTTTAACATAAATTGACAAATCGTATCTCAACTCATTTAATGAGAATGAGAAATAAATCAACTTATTTACTCAACTTTATATTTTTATCAACTTATCATAAAAAAGTCTAAAGAATGTTGATGAAAAGATTTGGACAGGATTTAAAAGAGTTCACATGTTTTAAAAGAGTTAAATATTAAAAAAACACTATCTTAATCAATGTTTTGCATTTTATTGCAGATTTAAGACATTAAAACTTTCCTAGGGGGCGGTTTAACCTTACTGCAATATCTCTGTTTACGTCATTTTTATTTTTTCTCATAACTTAACATGAGATCCTCAATTGCATTAGCTATCTCAGGAACATAGGTTTTACGTATTTTTTTTTTTTTTTTTTCTGTTTTAGTGGTTTGAATTTCTCCGTTCATTGTTTTATGGAAATAAAATGTTTCACATGTTATATTCTTAAAAATTGTTACACTAAAAGTTATAATTATATATAAAGTTATTATTATAACACAAAAAATTAAAGTCACTTATTTGGTCATAACTAATGCAGCCATTTCATTGAATTACTTGCAGTCATTTTGGCGAATACAAAAGACTTAAATGTTTCACTTTTAATCTTAACTTTAATGACTATCTAAAAAGAGGGCTACATTTTTACAGGAAACAACAACATTCACACCAATAGTATAAATTTAGCAGTGATATACGCATTCTAAAGAGATTCACACAGATATTTGAGATATTTTGACCCATTAAAATTAAATTCCGAAGAAGTAACTGATGTTTGGTGAACTACAAATAATATAGATAAATTTTTGACTGAAGTCAAACTTCAGAATTAATTATAATTATTGTAATTTCCTGAAAGACTCCAGTTTTTAATGCTGAGAATTGTACTATAAGCTGCTTAAGTCAGTACTAGTGGACATAAACATGCTGTAACATGTGTATAATGTGTGTATAATTATTGTAATTTCGAGCCATTCATTGGCGAAATATACTCTGAAAATTCCAGTTTTTAATGCTGAGAATTGTACTATAAACTGCTTAAGTTAGCAGCAGTGGACATGAACATGCTTGTACCATGTGTATAATTATTGTAATTTCCAGCCAATAATTGGCGACATATACTCTGAAAAACTAAAGTTTTTAATGCTGAGAATTGTACTATAAGCTGCTTAAGTTAGCAGTAGTGGATATGAACATGCTTGTACCATGTGTACAATGTGTGTATAATTATTGGAATTTCGAGCCAATCATTGGCGATATATACTCTGAAAAACTAAAGTTTTTAATGCTGAGAATTGTAAGTCGCTTAAGTTAGCACCCGTGGACATGAACATGCTTTGCCATATGTATAATATATGTATAATTATTGTAATTTCCATCCAATAGTTGGCGAAATATAGTCTGGAAAAAACTCCAGTTCTTAATGTTAAGAATTGCAAACAGCTTAGGTCAGCACCCGTGGACATGCACATGCTGTACCATGTGTATGATTATTGTAATTTTCAGCCCTTAATTGACGTAATATATACTCTGAAAAACTCCAGTCTTTATTGCTGAGAATTGTAAGCCATTTAAGTTAGCAATCCGTGGACATGCTCATGCTGTACCATGTGTATAATGTGTGTATAATCATTGTAATTTCCAGCCAATCATTGGCTGAAAAACTCCAGTTTGTAATGCTGGGAATTACAAACAACTTAACTTAGCACCCGTGGACATGGACTTGTGTTAAAATCTTGTGTTGTTATCGGTCTTGGATGAATAATGAGTTGAGATGTTTGTGTTTCTTTTTTTCTAGTGCCGCCCCAGTTCACGGTGGAGCCCAAGAACTCTACGGTGGTACTTGGCAACACGGTGTGGCTCGACTGCGCAGCCGTTGGATTCCCCGCCCCCAGCATCCTCTGGAAGAAGCTCATCTACACAGGTGAGTCCTAAGAATAGAATGCAGTATTATAGTACATGTATATACAGGGTGATTATAATTAAAGTCCCACTTTCAAAATGCTGTCAGAAAAAACGAACTCCTCGTCACAAGAAGAACAAATTGGAACTGAAAATACTTGAAAAAAAGTATTTCGGTAAAGGTTGCACCCATTTTTCCCATCCAACTGGATATGGCCTTGCCGTGGTGGATGGGCTTTCCACTCACAGTATCACGCTTGTTGAATGACTTGGAAGTCGTTTTTTCCGTTAGAAAACCGAAACCATCCAGTCCATTGAACACTGCAGTTCGTTTCATGTGCAACGCATGCCACATACGTTGTCATTTCGATTCAAACTATCACTGGCAGCCGAGGTCTTTAGGTCGCTTACAGCGCCATCTATTAATATATCTCTTTGGGACTTTTTTGATGCCGTTCTGTTTTCGGCTTCTTCAAGTACCGGCCACACAGTGAGTTCCAATGTGAACTCACTGTGACGAGTGCTTCCTTTTCGACAGCATTTTGAAAGTGTAAATTTCATTATAATCACCCTGTGTGTGTATATACTTGTCATAGAGCGGATATCATTGTTTCTTTATTAGGCAAACCATATAATTCATTTCTTCTCTCTTGTAATGATATATATATATCATTACAAGAGAGACAATGGTAACAATGGTATCCGCTCTATGACAAGTGTCACGTGCTCTGTGAAGTTCAATACATATCAACTTTATAAATGAAAGCGGGCTCGCTGAATATCTGCTCGCTTGATGACTCTATCCAAAACGAGAATATATCTAGCGAAGTATTCCAGTACAGACAGCATGTATACAGTGTCCGTCCGTGTGTGGGTAGGGATTGTGTTTGTTCTTTGTATATATATACACATAAAGAACACAATCTATAGTGTGTCTAATTCTATATATATATAGTGAGTTTGGTTTGATTTTAATGTATAATTTTATATTGCCGAATTGAAATGACCTTTTTTTTTTTACCAGCACCTTTATTTACATTATTATAAAACTTAGGTCAATAGATAGATGGAAAAAAGGACACACATTTTTTGTATCGCTTGCTTCTTATTTGTCCGTTTTTAAAAAAATTTAATCACTGAGTATTTTTTTTTTTTTTGCTGAAAAAGGTCTCCTCATACAAGATCAAGTTTCATATATATCAAGATCTGCATTCTACTAACAAATTCCTTTAAACAACATGAATTTTAAAATAAACACAGGAGCATTTTTTTCGATTCTTATTAAGAGTTTAAATTGCTTATTAATTTTCATAAATAGGAACAACAGATATTTCCTTAACAAGACAGAGAATATTTTATGTTTATTAAAAATGAATATCGATAAAATATAGTAATATTCCATAGAAATATATATTTTTCCTGCTTGAAGACGAACCTGTAAATATGGAATATTTTTTATAAGAAAACAAATATAGGAATGCTTTTTTATTGACATTATTTTTAATATATATTTCTTTAATTACCAATACAGTATATTTAATGAACCATTTACTTCTGAAAATCGTATAAGTACTAAATATATATATATATATTATATTAATCCGAAAAATATATCCTCCCCTATGTTTATAGTGACACAAGAATATAAACCTTTTCGAAAAAAAACAGCTCACAATTTTTCTTTGTTATCTTTAGCTTGCTGTAGAAAATGAAAGCTTTAAAAAATTATGCAGCATATATTGATTCAATTTTTTTCTCTTTACCCCACAAAAATATTAACGGAACGTGCTTCAAACGTTACAGCCCACTGATAAAAAAAATGAAAGAAAATAAAAACTTTTTTTTCGTAAAAGTACTTCATTGGTGCTTTGAAAAAGTTGGTTGGAGGTAGAAAGTAGTAATCTAATAAAATTCTTTTTCGAAAATTCCAAATCAAGAAAGAAACATAAATTGATAAAGAATACTCTGCATCACAGCGATTTTCGCTCGGAATGACTTGTTTTTTTTTAATTATTTATTTCCGATTTTTACTTTTCACAACCAAAATTTAAAATAAACTGTATTATAAATATATGCTGCGTATTAAAGCTAATTAAAACTGAAATCTTCTCGGCAAATTTCAACTGATCATGTGTGAACATTCGAGAACGGATGAATAAACTCAGGAATATAACAGTGTTTCATAATTCAACAGGTATAGGAAGCAACTGATTATAATACTACAAGAATGGCCAAAGTCAATAGCTATATGAATATAGCAATGTTGCATAGATCAAGAACTTCATGAAGAACGAAGGGTTCAAAAAATGAACGTATGAATTGTTCATCTCTAAAAGAATATACAAAAGTAACATAAATGTCGTCATAAATGAAGATTGAAGTATTCCAAATTCTACAAGAAGCGTTATCACATTCAATATCCAAAAGAATATATCAAAGTTTGAAAACTGTGGTCGTAAATGAAGAACGAAGTATTCCAAATGTAATAAAAAGCTCTATACAGCTCCATAGGTGCTGTGTAGTGCTGCATGGGAAAAGGCCAAAGGTGATAAATATGAAACTTCAAGAAGAAGGAATGGATCAGCGCACTACGAGTACTTATAGCCATTAGATATGAAAATGTTTAAAATCCCATCCTAAAACATGAAAAGTGACTCATACTATAAAGCACATAAAGCAAATGCCAAATTTTCGAGAAAATTCCTGAAGACTAACGTTATTCATGAATCACTTCAAGACTTAAGGGACCCAAACTATCGTTTACCGCCAAAATTTGAAATGGAGATTTATTTTCTTGAGCCTAATTTTCGGATAACGCCACGGACCCGTCATCAGGACAACATCATGTTCACACATGATGAAAAAAATATTTTCATTTAATATTATCCAGTGTTCGCAGATTCCAGAGCAGCCATGCAAGCTGTCTGCTTAAATCATTACACTGAAACCCCAATAATAACTTAACAAATTAAGAAAGATATCAAATATTTAAGAACTAAAGCCACGCATATTGTATTTCAGTGTATAGCATCCCAAGGGGATAATTAAAGCAGATTTACTTGCAAAAAAAGGAAACCTTGCGAATATGGGGAAGAAACAAGTTCCACCAGAATCTTTCAAAAAATATATTCATAGAGAAATGTTTAAGAAACTGAAACATAATCTCATAACTAAATCTGAAGGCAAAAAGTGGCACGATATTCAAGACAGCTGGAAAATCTTTAACACGAGTCGGTTGACAACTTTCGATTAAGAACCGGACACGATTGTCCTGCGGAACATCTAAACAGGACAGGAGTCCTTCCCTGAACACTTGCCCAACATGTAACATAGAACCGAACCGGTATAATGAATTCAGAACTGAACAGGGAGGCTCAGCGCCAAGGACCGTTACAGGTCTTATAACAAGGTTTTGCAGTTGTATTGCAAGACCAGGGGCCTCATGGACTAAAATAAAGTGTCTTCCCCTTTGCCTTTTTGTGATTTGTGACACCGACTCAGTGTCGATTGCTGTCTTGCTGTGCTATCTTTGATTTGTTCTGCTTTTTCCTTCTTTGTGTGTAATTCTTATTGTAATGGATTGGTTTCCAATAACGCCATACGTTACAACAACTATCATGTGTGACACACGATGTTATCTTGCTATGAAATCCAGTGCCCTCAACAAAAAGTGAATTGAACGAGAAATAAAAGTTATTATTTTTTTTTAATTCATTTCCGCTACTTTCATTTAAAAAAGGTAGACTCATTTGACGCACTAAGTGTTTTAAAATGTGACACAGAATATAGGATTTGAAGATCCTACGACTTGTGGAGCCTGATGGTCGAGTGGCTGGTGTTCGGTACCACATTAGAAGTCAATGACTTCTAACGAAACTAGAATTTTCATTTTATACTTTCATAAACCATTCATGAAAGTATAAAATGATGATCCGTATATATATGTACATATATATAAACATCTCTCTCTCTCTCTCTCTCTCTCTATATATATATATATATATATGTGTGTGTGTGTGTGTGTGTATATATATATATATATATATATATATATACACATGTATATATATATATATACAGAGAGAGAGATTTAATATATATTTATCTAGAAGCAGAAAGAGACATTTTTTTAATTTATAAAATAACTATTAAGATCAATTCATTGTAAAAATAAGATTAATAAAACTACACATATTGAATATCTAAATTTAACTATTAATGTCATCTATGAATTCAGGCTTTCCATTTTTTATGCCAATTAAGACATCCAAATATGTCTTTCTCTAGAGTTGAATCTAATTAAGAACACCTTTTCTTTTCTTTAAAAAGAAAGAGATCTTTCATTTTGAGAAAGGGAATGATGAAATTTATCTCTGTAACGAGTCCGCATCACGGAGATTAAGCATGAAAACTTCTAAATGAAATTTGTTTTTAATTCACTCAAAAAAATGTGCTTTTTTTTTTCATACCTTAGTTAATAATTACACGTATACAAACTTCAAGTATTTTTTTTTTTTTTTTTACTCCACGTATTATGATTTTTCTTTTCAGTTCACTTCACGCGTTAAGGAAGAAAGAAAGATTTAAGAGGGCTTCCCGGTAGAGTCTAATTTATAATAAAGAAATCCTAGTTCACGTCCTTTTTTTTATCCTGGTGGGTGTTTGAGATTATGAAACAGCTGTCTGGCACTAATTAATGTTACAATGCATAGGGACAGATTAGAAAGGAGATGTTTCGAGTACTGTTTCTACTGAGGCATATTTTTCTCCGCTTTTAATTCTTGCCCTAGACTTATTACTAGAGATTTTTCCAAAAACATCTTGCGATGTCATTAATTCGTCATTCCATATATTTATGCTACAAACTTTTCGTCCTTAAAGTCGTTGCCTTTTGAGAGAATTTTCGAGAATGCCACAAAGAATTCTCTGGGGAAGAACATGTGGAACAATCACAAAATTGCAATCCATAATAATATATATATATATACGCATATAATATATTATAATATATACGCATATAATGTATAATAATGTATACGCATATAAATTCCGATTTATCCCCATAAAAAATTGCTATAAATACTTTTGCCGGCATTTGGCGTGTAGTACTGTTACCTATCTCACACCATTTGGACACTATCTCGTCAAAAATTGTTGATGTAAAACTGTACAAATTTTTAAAATGAAATGTCAGTATGTATATAAGCACATGCTATAATTAAAAAAAGAAGCATTAAAATTGACATACAAATAATATTTCTTTTACTTCATATAAAGTGGAATGTGACTTTAGATGTGGCGGCCACAAATTTGTTAACAAAAATAAAGAAAATAAAACAACTGCCCA
Source organism: Caerostris darwini (assembly GCA_021605075.1). NCBI lineage: Eukaryota > Metazoa > Arthropoda > Arachnida > Araneae > Araneidae > Caerostris > Caerostris darwini. Next base: position 1,249,544 of record BPLQ01013610.1, on the reverse strand, counting down.
TTGCAATAATTTACGATTCCTTGACAAGAATAGAAGCGCTACTGCATTCTTCGATAGTAAAACAATAGGTTCATCTCTCTCATACCATTCTCATTCGCACTATTTTCAATGTCATGTCAACCATCATTATTTTAACATTTAACTCTTCGTTATACACTGAAGTGACAAAAGTCATGGGATAGCAATATGCAAATTTTCAGATGGCAGCAGCATCGCGTAGAACAGGTATAAATGCGCAGTGCTTTCGCAGAGCTTTCATTTCTGTTCAAGTTATTCATGTGAAGAGGTTTTGACGTGATGATGACCGCACGACGGGAATTAACAGACTTTGAACGCGGAATGTTAGTTGGAGCTAGACGCATGGGTCATGCCATTTCGGAAATCGTTAGGGAATTCAACATTCCCAGATCCACTGTGTCAAGAGTGTGCCGAGAGTATGAAATTTCAGGCATAATATCCCACCATGGACAGCGCAGTGGTCGACCGCCTGCACTTAACGACCGAGACCGGCGACGTCTGCAAAGAGTCGTAAATTCTAACAGACAAGCAACACTGCGTCAAATAACCGCAGAAATCAATGTGGGACGTACAAGGGATTTGTCTGATTGAACTGTGCGGAGAAATTTGGCTTTCTTGGGCTATTCCAGCAGAAGACCGACTCGAGTGCCTTTACTGACAGAACGACATCGCTTGCAGCGACTCTCGTGGGCACGTGAGCATATCGGTTGGTCCCTAGATGAATGGAAAACCATGGCCTGGTCCGATGAGTCACGATTTTAGTTGGCAAGAGGTGATGATAGGGTTCGAGTGTGACGCAGACCCCACGAAACCATGGACCCAAACTGTCAGCAAGGCACTGTTCAAGCTGGTGGTGGCTCCGTAATGGTGTGGGCTGTTTTTTCATGGCATGGACTTGGTCCTCTGGTGCGACTGGACCGAACATTGACTGAAAATGCTTATGTTCTGCTACTTGGAGATCACTTGCAGCCATTCATGGACTTCATGTACCCAAACAACGATGGGATTTTTATGGATGACAATGCGCCATGTCACCGGGCCACGACTGTTCGCGATTGGTTTGAAGAACATTCTGGACAATTCCAACGAATGATCTGGCCACCTAGATCGCCCGACATGAATCCCATCGAGCATTTATGGGACATCATCGAGAGGTCTGTTCGTGCCCAAAATCCTGCACCATCAACGCTTTCATAATTATGGACGTCTATCGAGACAGCATGGCTCAATATTCCTGCAGAAGACTTCCAACTACTTGTTGAGTCCATGCCACGTCGAGTTGCTGCCCTTCGCCGGGCGAAAGGAGGGCCGACACGATATTAAGAGGTATCCCATGACTTTTGTCACTTCAGTGTATATATATATATATATAATATAAAATGTGTGTGTGGGGTTTGATTTTTATGTATAATTTTATATTTTCGAGTTTAAATGACGTTTCTTTCCAGTATATTTATTGGCATTGTTAGAAGACTTAGGAAAATGGACAGATGGAAAAAAAAGAGCACAATTTTGTTTTATTGCTTGCTTCCTATTTAACCGCTTTAAAAAAATAATGAATTGCAAAGAAGCGCAGGGTATTTTTTTTTTTTTTTTGAAAAACTGTCATCAAACAAATAAGTTTTATATTCTAGATCTGCATTTTGCAAACAAGTTCCTTTAAAGAACATGGACTTTAAAATAAACAAAGGACTGCATATTTTTCTTTCGATTCTTATAAAGAGTTTAAATTATCTATAAATTTTCATAAATAGGAACAACTGATGTTTCAATAACAAAACAGAAAATATCTTACGTTTATTAAAAATGACTATTGATAAAATAGGATATTATTCTATAGAAATATATCTTTTTCATCTTGAAGACAAGCCTGTAAATATGGGTTACGTTTTATAAGAAAACAAAGATAGGAATGTTTTTTATTGACATTCTTTTTAATATATATTTTTTTAATCATGAATTCAGTATATTTCGTGAACTGCTTAATCCAAGAAATCACATAAGTTCTAAATACATTTTTTTAATTATCAATACAGATATTTCGTGAAACTTTTAATTCTGGAAATCGCATAAGTTCTAGATAAACCTTTTTTGTTAATCCGAAAAATATCTCCTCTCCTATGCTTATACTGGTATAAGAATACCAGCTTTTTCGAAAAAAAACAGCTCACAATTTTATCTTTGTTATCTTTCGCTTGATGTAGAAAATGGAAGCTTTAAAGAATAATACAGCATAGATTGATTCAATTTTTTTCTCTCCTTACCCCACAAAAATATTAAGGAACGTGCTTCAAACGTTACGGTTACAGTTTTAAAAAATTAAAGAAAATAAAAACTTTTTTTTTGTAAAAGCACTCTATTGGAGTTTTGAATCCAGAACGCACAAAATTGAATAAGTTGGTTGTAGGCAGAAAGTAGTAATCTAATAAAGTCCTTTCCGAAAATTCCAAGTCAAGATAGAAAACATAAATTGATAAAGGTAAACTCTGCATCCCGGCGATTTTCGCTTGGAACGACTTGCTTTTTCCATTATTTATTTTAAATTTTTAGTTTTCGCAACCAACATTTAAAAATTTAATATTATCATGTGTTCGTAGATTCCAGAGCAGCCATACTACAAGCTCTCTCGTTAAATCATCCCACTGAAACCCCAATAACAACTCAAATTAAGAAAGATATCAAATATTTAACAATATATATTCTGTGAAAGTGGGATACATCTCACGGGCCGGAAAAGTTTTCAAGGCGCGGATTGACCACCACTGCCGTAAAGTAAAGCGATACAGAAAAGCTTGAGAGAATAATAGCTGGAATCAGTCCCAAAGAGCTTGAAACAAGTCAGAAGTAAATGAAAAAGACGGTAAACACACATGTTTAAACAACAGTGGAAAGAAGGTTGCGGAAAGGAACGGCTTATTTAAAATAATCCCAAATATGTTTGCAAAAATCAGCAAACAAGAATTTTAACAAAAAAAAAATTCGATCGCAAAAATTATAAACTGTTTGGTCTGTCGCTCTACGATCATTTTTTGCACACGTTGGGCTAAATAGACCCAACAGTTTAACGTGGATTCCGACCCACTTAAAATGTTCCGTTTTCAGGGATTTCCACGGCAACCCCTTTGTATAAATTTTGCATCAATTTATGTGGGTTTTTTTTCTTTTGATCTGCCATTAGGTTTTGCCTGAAACAGAATCCATTAGCATTGGCTTTTTAGGCATCCAGTTATTGCAAGAGACTACAAAATGCAAGTAAATCTAGAATATCAAAACACAATAATTCTTTGAATCATAAAAAGAAAATAATAATTGCGAAAACATGATCTGTTAGAACTGAGCATTTATCAAAAGTAATGGATTATTTAAGTGAATAACTTATGATTTTTCTACTCAGATCTTGCGGATTTTCATCCCCTCATTGGAAGTCTTGGTTGATTAGTTAGTAGGTTCAAGTAGGTGATCAGAATTGCTTCTTGTGGTTTGTCGCTCTACGGTCATCTTGTGCACACGAAGGCTAAACGGACAGGAACCTACAGTTTAAAGTGGATTCCGAACCACCAACAAACATCCATTCCACCGTCAGGATTCGAACCTGTGGCCTGTGTTACTAAAGGCCACAGCATTAACTAATTGGCCATCAGGCCTCTGTAAACATTTTTGAGATATGGAATATTTCCCTGCTTTAATCAAACTTCTTGACGAGTTCTCCAGTGAGAAATCGCGCAGTTAAAATCTGCTTGCACGTCAATCATTGCTCTTAAAAAAAGGCGACTCCATGGCGATTGTGATGAATTGTAAAAGCGTCTCGCTTGCCTCGTAAGAGTTGTGCTTTTCCTCCCATATGACACGTAAATGTGATATGAAAGTTGTTCGGGAGGGTAATTTCTTTCAAGATGAACTGTTCGCGGCATGTTTAGAATTTTCATTAGAAGTCAACATCTTACAAAACTAGAATTTTCATTTTATACTTTCATGAACCATGAAAGTATAAATAATATATATATATATATATATATATATATATATATATATATATATACTAGCTATACTACGAGTGACTAGCGCTCTGGAGCACGGTGCCACAGGTTTCGGGTTCCAGTCCCGGCGGTGCCATGGATGTTTGCAGTGGTTCGGAATCCACTTTAAGCCGTAGGTCCCAGTCTCATATGACTGTTGAGCGTTAGGCGTAGTGCTGAAAATCCTACCCTGAAAAAAAAGAAAAACATCTCTCGTCTCGAAATCAGCCAGTAGGTAGACGGCCTTGTTCTACACTGGGCTGTTTCGCCGATGATGATGATGATGATGATATTTTATCTATAAGCAGATAGACATTTTTTCATTTATAAAATAACTATTAAGATTAATTCATTATTAAAATAATATTAATAAAACCACACATATTGAATATCTAAATTTACGTATTAATTTCATCTATCCATTCAGGCTTTCCATTTGTAATGCCAATTATATGTTTGAGCACATCCAAATACGGTACACCGTGTCTCTCTCTAGATCAAGGGTGGTCAACCCATACGATCTTGCTGGTCACTTTGAAAATGCATACTAACTCCGCGAGCCCTATATAAAATTATATATCCCCCTATTAGATTGAGCCCTCTGCGGACATTCTTTTTTGGATTGAAACATTGAAACAGAATGAGTTATTATTATCCTTTTGTCTATTATTCTTACATGTAAGCATACATAATATAATACTGAACTAAATGCACTTTGTAAAGAAATGTATCACACTCAAAATGAAATATATAAATATTAATGAAATAAAAAAATATTTATTTTACTAGTGCGATATTGGTTTCTCCGCTCTTTCACTTAGCATTTGCAAATCGATGTCCGCGCATTACGAGTTCGCAGACTCTAATTTCATTATTCTGCGAACTGTAAACTCATAAATAAAACAAGCACTATCTGTCCTATACTCGCAAGAATATTATTGTAAAATCAAAGTTAAAATTTTCTCATCATTTCGAAAGCTCATTTCTAGACATACAAAATGAGTTATTATTTTGTGTTTACTATTATTCTTTCATGTAGACATTATAATATAATAATGAATGATACTAAACGCACATTGTAAAGAAATATATAACACACAAAATGAAATATAAAAAATATATAATTATAAAATAAAAAAAAATTTTAAATTTAAAAAAATGAATCATTCAAAAATATTTATTTTACGAGTGCGATATGTATTTCACCATGTTTTCACTTAGCTTTTGCAAGTCGATGCGCATGCATAATAAGTTCGTAGAATATAATTTAATTATTCATAACTGTGAACTCATGAATAAAACAGGCACTATCTGTCCTATATTTCTTCTCCCAATTTCGGCAGTTCATGTTTGAATAGATGGATTCACACATCATGCATTTGTTTTAATACATTGGTTTCCACTGCTTTGACCATTATGAAATAAATATATTTTGTAAAAGTGTCATACATCTCACGGGCAGCAAAAATATTCAAGTCGGACTGCGGGTTGGCCACCCCTGCTCTAGAGTTGAATCTAATTAAAAACACCTTGTCTCTTCTTAAAAAAAGTAGAGTGCGAGAGTTTTCATTTTGAGAAAGGGAATGAGGAAATTAATCTCTGTAACGAGTTCGCATCACAGAGATTAAGTATGAAAACTTCTAAATGAAATTTGTTTTTAATTCATTCAGAAAAAATGTCCTTTTTTTCATATGTTAGTTAATAATTACACGTATACATACTTCTGGCATTTTTTTCTTTCTTTTTACAGAGCGTGTTATGATTTTTCATTTCACTTCACTTCACGCGTTAAGGAGGAAAAGAAAGATTTAAGAGGGCTTCCCGGTAGAGTCTAATTTATAATAAAGAAATCCTAGTTCACGTCCTTTTTTTTATCCTGGTGGGTGTTTGAGATTATGAAACAGCTGTCTGGCACTAATTAATGTTACAATGCATATGGACAGATTAGAACGGAGATGTTTCGTGTACTGTTTCTACTGAGGCATATTTTTCTCCGCTTTTAATTCTTGCCCTAGACTTATTAATAGAGATTTTTCCAAAAACATCTTGCGATGTCATTAATTTCTGTGTGTGTGTTCGTCATTCCATATATTTATGCTACAAACTTTTCGTCCTTAAAGTCGTTGCCTTTTGAGAGAATTTTCGAGAATGCCACAAAGAATTCTCTGGGGAAGAACATGTGGAACAATCACAAAATTGCAATCCATAATAATATATATATATATACGCATATAATATATTATAATATATACGCATATAATGTATAATAATGTATACGCATATAAATTCCGATTTATCCCCATAAAAAATTGCTATAAATACTTTTGCCGGCATTTGGCGTGTAGTACTGTTACCTATCTCACACCATTTGGACACTATCTCGTCAAAAATTGTTGATGTAAAACTGTACAAATTTTTAAAATGAAATGTCAGTATGTATATAAGCACATGCCATAATTAAAAAAAGAAGCATTAAAATTGACATACAAATAATATTTCTTTTATTTCATATAAAGTGGAATGTGACTTTAGATGTGGCGGCCACAAATTTGTTAACAAAAATAAAGAAAATAAAACAACTGCCTATTGCAATAATTTACGATTCTTTGACAAGAATAGAAGCGCTACTGCATTCTTCGATAGTAAAACAATAGGTTCATCTCTCTCATACCATTCTCATTCGCACTATTTTCAATGTCATGCCAACCATCATTATTTTCACATTTAACTCTTCGTTATATAGTATACACATACACACTATATACAGGGTGATTATAATTAAAGTCTCACTTTCAAAATGCTGTCAAAAAAGAACCAATCATCACAATGAGTTAGAATTCGAACTGAAGATATTTGAAGAAGGGGGAAAAGGGTACGGCATCAAAAACAAGTTCCAAAGTATATGAATAGATGGCGCTGTAAAAGGCCTAAAGAAAGTGGATTCGGCTGCAGTGATCGTTTGAATCGAAATGACAACGTATTTGTTGTATTGTTCAATGTGCTGGTTGGTTCCGGTTTTTGACTGACAAAATTACTTCCGAGTCATTCCACAGTTGTGCGGTGGATGGGCTTTCCACTCAGGAAAGCTCATCCAGCGCGGCAAGGTCGTACCCAGTTGGATGGGGAAAATCGGTGGAAACCTTTTTTTTTTGTGCCCCCTTTTTTTTGTACCCTTTTATGTATATATATATATATATATATAAAATGTGTGATGGTGTAAATGGTTTGATTTTTATGTATAGTTTTATATTTTCGAGTTTAAATGACGTTTCTTTCCAGTATATTTATTGGCATTGTTAGAAGACTTAGGAAAATGGACAGATGGAAAAAAAGAGCACAATTTTGTTTTATTTCTTGCCTCCTATTTGTCCGCTTTTTAAAATAATGGATTGCAAAGAAGCACTGAATATTTTTTTTAATTTTTATTTGTTCTTTTTGAAAAAAGAGTCCTCAAACAAATAAGTTTTATATTCTAGATCTGCATTTTGCAAACAAGTTCCTTTAAAAAACATGGATTTCAAAATAAACAAATGAATGCATAGTTTTCTTTCGATTCTTATAAAGTGTTTAAATTATGTATAAATTTTCATAAATAGGAACAACAGTTATTTCAATAACAAAACAGAGAATACCTTATGTCTATTAAAAATGACTATCGATAAAATGGGATATTATTCCATAGAAATATATCTTTTTCATCTTGAAGACAAACCTGTAAACATGGGTTACGTTTTATAAGAAAACAAAGATAGGAATGCTTTTTATTGACATTCTTTTTAATATAGATTTTTTTAATCATGAATTCAGTATATTTTGTGAACTGCTCAATCCTAGAAACTGCATAAGTTCTAAATTCATTTTTTTAATTATCAATACAGTATATTTCGTGAAACTTTTAATTCTGGAAATCGCATAAGTTATCGCAAAAGTTGTAGATAAACCTTTTTTGTTAATCCGAAAAATATCTCCTCTCCTATGTTTATACTGGCATAAGAATACCAGCTTTTTCGAAAAAAAACAGCTCACAATTTTATCTTTGTTATCTTTCGCTTCATGTAGAAAATGGAAGCTTTAAAGAATTATACAGCATAGATTGATTCAATTTTTTTCTCTCCTTACCCCACAAAAATATTAACGGAACGTGCTTCAAACGTTACGGCCACTGAAATAAGAAAATAAAAACTTTTTTTTTTTTTTTTTTTTTTTTTGTAAAAGTACTTCATTGCTGTTTTGAATCCAAACGCGTAAGCTTGACTAAGTTGGATGGAGGTAGAACGTAGTAATCTAATAAAGTTCTTTTCCAAAATTCCAAGTCAAGAAAGAAACATAAATTGATAAAGAAAACTCTGCATCACAGCGATTTTTCGCTCGGAACGACTTGTTTTTTTTAATTATTTATTTCTGATTTTTAATTTTTGTTACCAAAATTTAAAAAAAAATTATTTGCATTTTATATTATCATGTTCGAACCAGATGTTAGGGCCTGAACGGTCGAGTGGCTAGCGCTCTGACGCTCAGGTTTCGGGTTCGAGACCCGGCGGTCCCATGGATGTTTGCATTTGTTCGTATTCCGCTTTAAACAGTACGTCCTTGTCCGATATGACTGTAGAGCGTTGGACGCAGGACTGACAACTCTACCCCTTAAAAAGATAGCATCTCCTGTCTAGAAATCTGCCAGGTGGCTCTGACAGTCCTTTTTAAATAATATTCTTTCATTTTTTTGTGTTTATCTGGCGCCCTCTATTGATCGATATATGCAACTTAAATCTAAAAAAAAATTTTAATGAATGAATTAATATTCGAAAAAGCTGTATTCACATCCAGTGTCATTCAAAATGTATTTGAACTTGAGTGGATGAATAAAAAGTGTTTATGAACGATTGAAAATGTGAACAAGATATATGTAGGGAGAGTGTGAGCTAATAGAAGGAATTGAAAAAAGAAAGAAATATTTTTTATGGACGTTCTTTTAAATATATTTTTATAATTATCAATTCAGTATATTTCGTGAACTGTTTAATGCTAGAAAAAGCCTAAGTTCTAAATATATATATATATATATTTATTTTTATTAATCCAAAAAACATCTCCTCTCCTATGTTTATATTGGCATAAGAATATCAGCTTTTTCGAAAAAAACAGCTCACAATTTTTTTTTTGTTATCTTTAGCATGCTGTAGAAAATGAAAAACTTTAAAGAATTATACAGCATATATTGATCCAATTTCTTTCCCCTTTACCCCACGAAAATATTAGGGAACATACTTCAAAACGTTACGGCCACTGATAAAAAAATTAAAGAAAATAAAAACTTTGCTTTTGTAAAAGCCCTTCATTGGTGCTTTGAAAAAGTTGGTTGGAGGTAGAGTGTAGTAATCTAATAAAGTCCTTTCCGAAAATTCCAAGTCAAGATAGAAATTTAATTTGATAAAGAAAAACTCTGTATTACAGCGATTTTCGCTTGGAACGACTTGTTTTTTTAATTATTTATTTCCGATTTTTACACTTTTCGCAACCAAATTTTAAAAATAAAATTTTGCATTTAATATTATCATGAGAGAGCATGATGTTTTCTTGCTATAAAGTCTATGGTTTCAACAAATAGCCAAATGAAAGAGAAGTAAAAGTTATTATTCAAAATAAATTCATTTCCGCTACTTTCATTTAAAACAATATACAAAAAAATGTTAAGTCAATTCCTACTTTTTTTCCTTATATATTGCAGAAAGTCCTTTATAAATAATTTTAATTCATTTTTTTAAGTTTATCCGTCGCATTCTATTGGTAGATACAGGCAACTTAAATTTAAAAAAATTGAAATTAATGAATTAAATTTAATTACTGAATGAATATTTGAAAAAAACTGTATTAACATCCAGTGTCATCCACCACAAGTTCAAAAAAATGTATTTGAACTCGAATGGAGGAATAGAAAGGTATTTTATGAACGAATGAACATTTGAACAAGATATATATAGGGAGAGTGTGAGCTAATAGAAGGAATTGAAAAAAACACTAATTTGACACGGGATTTGGACTATAAGTTTTTAAAAATTTGACGTGACAGCAGACAAGCAGTATTGGGGATAGTTATACTGCGTGCAATTAGTGTTTTGTACTCAGTGTCATGAATTATGAAACCTCATAAAATGAGCGAGTATCAGTTCGAGTATCATTCACAGGTCGATACAACTACGGCTTGAATATGAACTATACCATGAGTTGTTCCATCGTGATGGGTGATAGACTACAAGCTGAGAAATGTCTACTCCAATGTGAAATGAGGGAAGCTAACCCGAACTTCCCTTCCCTTCTTCCCTTCTATAATAACGCAAAAATCTGTATTTGTATACATATATATATATGTACAGAGAGAGAGAAAGAGTTTGAAAATAAAAATGAAAGTGTTCCCATAAACCTGAAATTGTCCCACTTCTTGAAGCAGTTATAGGTGACGAGATGCTACAGTGTGTTTAATAGTTTTCTTGGAACAGAAAGACTTTCATGGCAAACTCTTTTCAAACATAATTGGCATTCGTAGCAAATATGAAAATTAGTCAAAAAGTAACTACTTTCAGGATGGAATTTTGTGCGGCACACATGTTCTTTTTCCAGGAAGTAATAATTTTTCGACTGGAATGTTTGAGGTATTCATAAGTGGCATTCGTGGCATACAGAAAAATGCTCCTTGGGGGTAATCACGGAAGAATTTTACTGGCATAAATTATTGTTCTCCCAGAATGTAATTATTTCATGGCATTTGTGGCGAATTTAATGCTTTCCTGTAAAGGCAAAAACTTCCACAGTGAATTCTTCGTGGCATTCTCGAAAATTCTCTCAAAAGGTAACGACTTTCAGGTTGAAATGATTAAAGGGACCCAGTGGTCCAGAATTTTCCAAAAGTCGAATTTTTTTTCGATATTTCGAAAGTATAATCCTTTAAGAATACACAATTAACTTTTTGTAATGATATTGGACGATATTTTAAGTTCTACAGCCATTTAGCTGAGAACAGGCTTACTTGCCCCATATTGAGAATATACTTACCTTAAACTTCAAACTCATTTGCTTCGAAACTGCTTTTTTCTTCACGTTGCGAGGCAACAAAAAAAAACTACTCGGCCGATTCGTCTCAAATTTGACTATGTTATTCAGTACACCAGTACCTAACGCTGGAACTAAAAAAAAATTTTACGTTCAATACTTCTTATTTTTACATACGAAAAATAGTGAAAAATCAGTCGGTTTTCCGTAACAACGCGCCATTTTGTCAATTTTTTAAAAAAAATTTTTGTATTCTAATTCCTGCTATAACTACGCTCATGGGCCTGAATGGTCGAGTGGCCAGTGCTCTAGCGCACGGCACCACAGGTTTCGGGTTCGAGTCCCGGCGGTGCCATGGATGTTTGTAGTGGTTTGAAATCCACTTTAAGCCATAGGTCCCGGTCTCATATGACTGTCAGAGCGCCACGAAGCAGAGTCAGACTTCTACCTACGGGTGCTCCATCACAACAGAAGCTGCCCCTTTCCCTCCGTCCATGAGTAGATCACTCATGGGATGTCCGTCCCGCACTGCAGGACATTGACGATCAGTCACAACAGCTGCGCTCATACTGATCAGAAAATGTTTTTCGTTTACTGGTAAGTGAAAGAGCCAAAACTTGATCCAAACCACCCAGGTCCCTATTTATGAGGAGGGCGACTTCAGCGCCACTCCTTAACTGCTTAAAAGTCTTTTTTAATTATATTTTTTTTGTATACTATTAAAGTGATTTAATATATCTGTAAAGTTTGAATAACACTGTTCATTGATTTCATTAAAAAAAACCCCGAAAACTCGTCGAATTCGCGGACGCTAGACCACCGGCTCGCCTTAAAGTATAAATATACGGAATGACGAGCATAAAAATTAATAACATTCAAAAACTTTTTAGAAAAATCTGTATTAGTAAATCTAGGGCAAGAATTAAAACCGAAGAAAAATATGAATCGGTAGAAATAGTAAGCGAAACATCTCCGTTCAAATCTGCCTCTACGCATGACAACATTAATTAGCGTCAGCCAGTAGTGTCATAATCGCTAACACCCTAGAGTAGTGGAATAGGATAAAAAAAAGAACATGAACTAGAATTTCTTTAATATAAATTAGACTCTACCGGGACGCCCTTTTAAATCTTTCTTTCCTCCTCAACGCGTGAAGTGAACTGAAAAGAAAAAACATAACCCGCTCACTAAAAAGATGAAAAAAAGCATAGTTGAAATTGTATACGCGTAATTATTAACTAACATTATGAAAAAAGGACATTTTTTTAGAGTGAATTAAAAACAAATTTCGTTTTGAGCTTTCATACTTAATCTCTGTGATGTGGACTGGTTACAGAGATTAATTTCATCATTCCCCTTTTGCAAAATGAAAACTCTCGCATGCGTTTTTTTTTAAGAAAAGAAAAGGTTTAAGGCGTTTTTAATTAGATTCAATTCTATACAGGACTCTACTCGCGTCCGTAGCATGTCTTCAAGCTACGCGTGCCCCCTGGATAGTGCTCAATGCGTAACGTCGGTGCAGCTCTTGCTGAAGGCATAAAGATGAACTGTCACTGTATTACCACCTGTATTAGAACAACAACATTTCTATGTATATGTTTCTAGATTTTCATGTTATAGACCATATTACAGACATAGTACAACATTCAGTTATAAAAATTTATTTAATAGCCTTATTATATTTTCATTACCTATTGTGTTTCCATTGTTTATTATTTTTTTTTCCTAATGCAGTTGGCAAACACTTAGACAGTCGTTTAAGTGTAGGGGTTCAGACTCCACTTTCAGCCGTAGTTGCCGGTCTCATATGATGTTCTCATATCTAAGTGCCGTCTAACACTTAGACAGTCGTTACAGTTCGCCTTCAGGCAAGTGCTGTAACGACGTTATTCACACCCCTACCTAGGAGGCGCGTGCAGCTTGAAGATAAGCTACGGACGCGGAGTAGCATTACCCCCACAACTCTCTACGATCCTATTAGATAGGGACCTGCGGTTTAAAGTATATTCTGAATGACTATAAACATCCACGGCACAGCCGGGACTCGAACCCTAAGCCTGTTACCTCAGGTTCATAGCCACTCGGCCATTCAGGCCCATGTTTGCAGCATAAATGCATGGAATGACTGAAACACAAATAACATTAATAACATTCAAAATTTTGGAAAAAAATCTGTATTAATAAGTCTAGGGCAAGAATTAAAACCGAAGAAAAATATGCCTCAGTAGTAATAGTACGCTAAAAATCCCCATTCTAATCTGTCCCTATGCATGGTAACATTAATTAAGGCCAGACAGTAGTTTCATAATCGCAAGCGCCCTAGAGTAGTGGACCAGGATAAAAAAGAGAGGACACGAGCTAGGATTTCTTTATTATAAATTAGGCTCTACCGGGAAGCCTTTTAAATCTTTCTTCCCTCCGTAACGCGTGAAGTGAACTGAAACGAAAAATCATAGAACGCTGAATACAAAGTAGAAAAAAATACTTGAAGTTGTAAAAGTGTAATTATTAACTAACTTATGAAAAAAGGACGGTTTTTTTTTAGAGAATTAAAAACAAATTTCGTTTAGAAGTTTTCGTGCTTAATCTCTGTGATGCGGACTCGTTACAGAGATTAATTTCATCATTCCCTTTCTCAAAATGAAAGATCTCTTTCTTTTTAAAGAAAAGAAAAGGCGTTCTTAATTAGATTCAACTCTAGAGAAAGACATATTTGCATGTCATTATTGACATATCAAATGGAAAACCTGAATAGTTAGATGAAATTAATAGTTAAATTTAGATATTCAACATGTATGGCGTTTTTAATATTTTTAACATGAATCGATCTTAATAGTTATTTTATAAATGAAAAACGTATCAATATGACTATAGATAAAATATATTAAGTCTCTATATATACATGAGGCCTGATGTTCGAGTAACTGGCGTTCAGTGATACAGGTTTCGGGTTAGAATTTCGGTGGTGACATGGATGTTTGTTGTGGTTCGGAATCCATTTTAAACCGAATGCTCCTGGTCTATTAAGATCGTATAGCGTTGTAAGGATAGTGGCCCGTAGGTCCTCGTTTAATAGGATGTCTGACTCGCGTCCGTAGCCTATCTTCAAGCTACACGTGCCCCCAGGGTAGTGCTAAATGAGTAACAGCGGTGCAGTCCTTGCTTGTGGCATAAAGAAGAACTGTCTCTGTATCACCAGCTGCATTACAACAACAATAAATATCTATAAATATACAGAGAGGAGAGGCTGTGCCATCGAGTTCCGTATCATTCTCAAAAGTGTTTTCAAAAAGCAACGACTTCAGGTTTGGTTTAGTTTATCTCTCTACGGTCATCTTGTATACGCGAGGGCAAAACAGACCGCCAACTACAGTTTAAAGTGGATTCCGAACCACTTAAAACATCCATCCACCTGCCAAGATCCGAACCTGGAGCCTGTGGTACCGAAACGACTTTCAGGAAGAAATGTTTGTAACATAAATATATGGAATGACGAGCACACACAAAAATTAATAACATTCACCATTTTTTTTTAGAAAAAGCTGTATTAATAAGTCTAGGGCAAGAATTAATACCGAAGAAAAATTTGCCTCGGTAAAAATAGTACGCGAAACCTTCCCATTCTAATCTGTCCCTATGCATGGCAACATTAATTAGCGTCAGCCAGTAGTTTGATAATCGCAAACACCCTAGAGTAGTAGACCAGGATAAAAAAGAGAGGACACTAGCTAGGATTTCTTTATTATAATCTTGCTTTCCTCCTTAGCGCGTGAAGTGAAGTGAAAAGAAAAATCATAGCTCGCTCAGTAAAAAGAGAAAAAAAAAACATACTTGAAGTTTGTATACGTGTAATTATTAACTAACATATGGAAAAAAAGGACATTTGTTTTGAGAGAATTAAAAACAAATTTCATTTAGAAGTTTTCGTGCTTAATCTCTGTGATGCGAACTCGTTACAGAGATTAATTTCATCATTTCCTTTCTCAAAATGAAAGATCTCTTTCTTTAACAAAAGAAAGAGAAAAGGTGTTTTTAATTAGATGCAACTTTAGAGAGAGGCATATTTGGATGGCATGATTGCCATATCAAATGGAAAGTATGAATGGATTGATGAAATTAATATTTAAATTTAGATATTCAATATGTGTGGCTTTATTAATATTATTTTTAGCTCATTATTTAATTTTATTAATATTATTAGCACCCTGGAGCTCAGTACCACAAGTTTCGGGTTCGAATCCCGGCGGTGCAAGATTAGTTTTCATAATTAATTAATCGTAATATTTATTTTATAAATTAAAAAATATCTCATTCTGCTTATTTTTTTTAATGCAGCTGGCAAACACTTAGACAGCTTGGTCTTGGATGCCTTAAGGCAAGCGCTGCACAGACGTTACTCACTTTGCATTACCCAGAGGGCGAGTGTAACTTTAAGATAAGCCACAGACGCTGAGTCACAATGCCCCCACAACGCTCTACGATCCTATTAGGACCGGGACCTACGGTTTAAAGTGGATTCCGAACCACTACAAACATCCAGGGCACCGCCGGGATTCGAACCCGATACCTGTGCTACCGAGCGCCAGAGCTCTAGCCACTCGGCCATTCAGGCCCCTCATTCTGCTTATAGAAAAAGTATATTAAATCTATATATGGGGTGATTATAATTAAAGTCCCACTTTCAAATGTTTTCAGAACCACTCATCACAATGAGTTCAAATTTGAACTGAAGATACTCGAAGGGGAAAACGTTATGGCATCAGAAAATGTTCAAAAAAAATTCCACCGACTTTTTCCATCCAATTTGATATGACTTTGAAGTGGTGGATGGGCTTTCCACTCACAGTGTCACAACTGTCGAATGACTCGGAAGTCATTTTTTCCGTCCAAAAACCGAAACCATCAAGTACATTGAACACTGCAGTGGGTTTAGTGTGCAACTCGCTAAATACGTTGCCATTTCGATTCAAGATATTACTGGCAGCGTAATTCCCTTATTCATTTTTCTTTATGTCACTTACAGGGCCATCTATTCATACACTTTGGATCATTTTTTTTTTACCGTCATACCGTTTCCCCCTTCTTCGAGTACTTAATACGAATGAATACTTAATACTTAAACTTAAACACAAATGAATGAATAAATAAATAATAAATTCTTAGTTCTACATTTTTTTCGGAAGAATGTGTTTGTTTAAATATGTTTAAGCACTCCAATAATACTTAGCTTACAGCTTGGACAGCTTGGTCTTGGATGCCTTAAGGCAAGCGCTGCACAGACGTACTCACTTTGCATTACCCAGGGGGCGCGTGTCACTTGAAGATAAGCCCCGAGCGCGGAGTCACAATGCTCCCGCAACGCTCTACGATCCTATTAGACCGGGACCTACTTTTTAAAGTGGATTCCGAACCACTACAAACATCCATGGCACCGCCGGGACTCGAACCCGAAACCTGTGGTACCGAACGCCAGAGCGCTAGCCACTCGGCCATTCAGGCACCCTTATACAAATGTAAACTTCCAAAAAAAATGGGAAAAAACCAAGAAATTATTTATTTTCATTCCTGTTCTTTTGAATTAATTAATGAATATGAAGTAAAGTGCTCTTTCTTCAGTACACACACTGTTAAATTAAAACAAGAATATATCCCGTTCTGAGGGAGAGGAAAGATTTATGGATAACATTATGTGTTAATGCGACGTGAAAAGGCTGTCTTCCTATAAAACGAGAGCAAAAAGAAACATTTCAGGAAAAATGATATTTTTTCGAACACCTACGCGAACTCTTCGCACAATCGAACCTCCACAGCGGCTGCGAAAATGCCTCTGAGAACTTATTGAGCCATCCCCACACAGACACCTGCTACTTTTCCCACACCTGTCAGGGCTCCCCTTATCTTGCGGAATACAGGGCTTTATGCGTGGCATTTTATTTTCTTTATATATATTTCAATAGATATATTATCTTTATATATTTTTCTATGTATATGTTTCTAGATTTTCATGTTATGTGCCAAACATAGAACAACATTCTGTTATAATAATCTATTTAAAAGCCTTATGGTATTTACATTACGTATTGTGTTGTTTTAATGCAGCTGGCAATACAGATACGGTTAATCTTTATGCCAGAAGCAAGGGCTGCACAGTTGTTACTCAACGAGCACTACTCGCGGGGGGCACGTGTAGCCTAAAGATAAACTACGGACGCGGAGTAACACTACCCCCGCAACGCTCTACGGTCCTGTTAGACCGGGACCGACGGTTTAAAGTGGATCCCGAACCACTACAAACATCCATGGCACCTCCGGGACTCGAACCCGAAACCTGTGGTACGACTAGGTAGCTAGCCAATCGGCCGTTCAGGCCCCGCTCTATGTACACTACAGGCCATTGAAATTGCTACACCGGGAAGAAATGCAGATAGCAAAATGATATTTATTGGACAAATATATTATACTGGAAATAACAAGTGATTCAATTTTCAAGAAATTTGGGTGCATAGATCCTGAGAAATCAGTACCCGGAACAACCACCTCTGGCAATAATAACAGCACTTATACTCCTAGGCATGGAGTCGAACAGAGATTGGTTGGTATGTACATGTACAGATGCCCATTCAGCTGCAACACGATGCCACAGCCCGTCAACCGTAGTGACTGGCGTAGGGTGACGAGCCAGTCTGAATGCGCTGAAAAGCTAATGATTTGCATATCACAGCACCTTCTTCCTGTCGCTTAAATTTCACGTCTGTAGCATGTCGTCTTCTTGGTGTAGCAATTTTAATGGCCAGTAGTGTAGTTATGTTTCTAGATTTTCATGTTATTTGTCAAACATAGAACAACATCAAGTTATAATAAGCTATTTAAAAGCCTTATGGTATTTACATTACCTACAGAGTTTCCATTGTTTATAATTGTAAAAATAAAAAACTTGCTTTGTTCTGCTGCCAGTTTGTGATTCGATGACCGTTGACGAAATTCGAGTGAAACAGTTTACTGTATTGTCCTATTGTCCTATTACTGTATTGTACTATTTTAAATTTCACAAATGCAGACCTAAGGTTAATTAAGTGTGCAAGGTAATTAGTGTGCAAGCACAGTTTAAAGTGGTTCCGAATCATTAACTGACGTCCATGCCACCATGCCAGGATTGCGAGAATCACTGAAGGCCTTGCTACCAAAGGCCAGAGTGCTAACCATCTTCTCAAAACTCAAAACTTGGCATTAGGCGCCGTATTATTTGCCATAAGGGGCCTAATGGTCGAGTGGCTAGCGCTCTGGCGATCGCTACCACAGATTTCTGGTTCGAGTCCCGACTGTGACATGCATGTTTGTAAGTGGTTCGGAATCCACTTTAAATCCACTTCTGGATTCGGATTCCACTTCCGTGGCTCGAAATTCCTTTAAATCAATGAAATCTGGGACCCACGTAGGTTCCGGTCTAATATAGCTGTAGAGCGTTGGGTGAAGGGCTGCCAAGTCTACCCCGTAAAAACACATCATCTCCTGTGCAGAAATCTGTCACCTGTGGTACCAAAGGCCAGATTGCTAGCCAATTGGCCATCAGACTGCAAATTGCTTAGTAAACACAAAGTACGTTGCTCCATTTTGTGCAGCGTGAAAAGTACCACTGATTGATCCGTTTCAAAAAGCGCCAAAGAACGCCAAGGCTACTAAAAAACAAGTAAAGGGCCAAACCTTTTAGTAAACAATGGGTGAATGTTAAAATAAACACACTCTTTAAAAGTGACATTGCCTATAAACACGAATTTTTTTTTTTCTAATGCAGCTGGCAAACACAGACAGCTTGCTCTTGGACACCTTAAGGCAAGCGCTGCACAGATGTTACTCACGTTGCATTACCCAGGGGAGCGTGTCACTTGATGATAAGCCACGGACGCGGAGTCACAATGCCCCCCGCAACGCTCTACGATCCTATTCGACCGGGACCTACTTTTTAAAGTGGATTCCGAACCACTACAAACAACCATGCACCGCCGGGACTCGAACCCGAAACCTGTGGTACCGAGCTCCATAGCGCTAGCCATTCAGGCCCCATAAACACGAATTGATTTTAGTATTTTGTAAGTAACTTCAACATTTCAATTCCTTAGACATTTAATGATAATACATTCAAAATCTAATCGCAATTACTTTTTCAAAAATTCGAGCAAGTTTTATTATTCGAGCCATTTTTTTTTTTTTTCAAATTTCAGTTTGGTTTTGAACGTGAATCGAAAATAAGTTTCTAAAAGAGTGACTAAATATTTGAATTCAATGAACTTTTGTTTCGGATGCATAATTTAATAAATTACTTTTTAATGAAAAATATTTCCCAGCACTTTTGTTAATGCGGAGTATTCATGCTCGCATTGTAGGGCAGTTAATACAAATGAGCGGGAAATAAATAGTTATTCACCTTCAAGTTTGATAAAACCTACTGCATACCCTACATTTGAAATAGTATATCCCTAGAGGGATCTCTCGTAAATAGAAACTTGTGACATTATTATTCTACATAATGTAGAAAAATGCAAAACAATCGAAATTAACCCTATTTTCTGGATATTAAATACTACTATGCCCAATAAATAAGACCAATTTCTTATTCTTCCAAATTTATTTCATCGCCTTCAAAGTCCGGACACAATGCACTTATGCCAACGTTTTTTCCAATCCTCAATGCAAGCTAAAAAATCATTGGCCGGTATGGCTTTCAAAGCGCGCTCCGATTCACGTTGAATCTCTTTAATCGACTGAAAACGGAGACTTTAGGGGAACTGAAAACGGATGAAACTTTTGAGTTTAGGGAATAGCCAGGAGTCGCACGCTGTGAATACGGTGGTTGTGGAACGATATGTGTTTCATTTTTGCGAAAAAGTCACGACGAATCGACGCAGTGTGAGCTGGCGCATTCAGTGTTTTCGGTACCAAATCTACTACATACCCTACATTTGAAATACATCCCTAGAGACATTTCTCGTAAATAAAAACTTGTGACATTATCGTTCTACATGAATTAAAAAAAAATGTAAAATAATGGAAATACACCGTATTTTCTGGAAATTAAATACTTCCAAATTTTTTGAATGCTCGTCTATGGCAAATAATCTACCGACCAGGGCCGGATTTAGTTGAAAAGAGGCCCTAGGCTATTCCACTTATGAGGCCCTTTCACCTCCCATTTTTAAGTTTGTAAATTACACGAGAGGTAATAAAATATATCACTACTGTGATATATATATCAATGTGTTAAAGGAAACATGTAGTGATTTGTACTAATCGTTATTAAAAATATGGCACGGATAATAAATAAAGAAAAAAGTCCAGAACACTTATTTGGACATTTATTCTCAGCACCCTATAGAGTACAGTAAGTAATCAAACATAAATTGAATGTAGGCCCCACTTGATCTTGAGCCCTAGGCTGAAGCCTAGTTAGCCTATAGGAAAATCCGGCCCTGCCAGCGACTCATGCCAGCGGCAGCGTATGTTCCAAATCTCGATATAACGAGTTTATTAATAAATAAAAAAAATTTCAATTCAAAATACATTCATATATTTGTAGGCGTGTATAGTTGAATTCCTGTTCTACTAAGGGGATGCCAATAAATATATAACGAGTCCATTTATATAAACATGTTGTTGTTCTAATTCAGCTAGCAATACAGAGACAGTTAATCTTTATGGCATAAGCAAGCGCTGCAGTGCTGTTACTCATTTACTCAGGGGGCACGTGTAGCTTGAAGTTATGCTACGGACGCGAATCACACTTACCCAAACAAATCTCTACGATCACATTAGACGGGGACGGTTTAAAGTGGAATTTTTAAAGTGGAATCACATTTTTACGGTTTAAAGTGGATTCCGAACATCTACAAACATCCATGGCACCACCGGGATTTGAATCTGAAACCTATGGTACCGAGCGCTAAAGCACTAGCCCATTTTTTATTATTCTTGTTATTCTTCAGTTTTTTTCATGCGAATTTTACAAATAATAATAGAATTGACTGTGATAAACTCGTAATTGTGTAATTTCAAACTTATTTGCAACATAAAAGATCACAGGTAGGTAGAAGAAACATGAAAGATGCATGTGACCTTTTATGTGTAGTAGTAGTAGTACTATACGACATCACTGTGCCTAGAGCTGAGTTGCCCCTTTACAGTTTGGGAAAGATGTGGATGAGAAGAAGCCTGATTGGGCTCTGTGACATTCTACGGTCTTATAAGACCGGGCCCTACGGCTTAAAGTGGATTCCGAACCCCTGCAAACATCCATGGCACCGCCGGGATTCAAACCCGAAACCCGTGGCACCGAGCACTAGCACTCGGCCATCATGCCCCCTATACTATTACCACTACGACTACGCCACGCCCCATCAGTATGTCTAGAGCTGAGTTGTCTCTTTACAGTTTGGGAAGAATGTGGGTGAGAAGAAGTCTGATATTGGGCTCTGTGACACTCTACAGTCCTATGAGACCGGGACCTACGTCTCAAAGTGGATTCCAAACAACTACCAACATGCATGGCACCGCATGGGATTCGAATCAGTAGCCCGTGGTGTCGAGCGCCAGAGAGCTATCCCCTCGATCATCAGGTCCTCCCAATGAAGCATAAACAGGAATATATATTTCTTATTAGTATATTTCTTTATATATTTCTTGTTTTTATATATTTTTATCGGAATATATATTTCTTCATTTGCCACTCTTGTGTGAATGCAAGATCTTTTTCAACCATACGAAGGTTGGAAACTTATTTGAAAAACACAGCAGGTTTTACGTCTAAATTAGAACGTCTATGTCTAGGTTAGAACGTTTAAATAGCTTCATTGAAGAGTTATCGAAATAACTACAAATCCGAACCACTCCAAACATCCATAGCATCGCCGGGATTCGAACCCGAAACCTGTGGTACAGAGATCCAGAGCTCTAACCACTCTGCCATCAGGCCCCTGAACGTAGTCTATGCTGGACGTGTTGTGTCAAATATGTAATTGCGATATTTTTTTCAAATTTTCTCACTCTAATTCGACTTGTTTTGTTTGCAGAGAACACGGCGGGCGACTTCACGTACGTGCACTCGAGCCCGCGGGCCCACCGCTACAACAACGGGACGCTGGTGATCTCGGACGCCGAGGAGAACGACGCGGGGGCCTACCTGTGCCAGGCCAACAACGGAATAGGCGCGGGGCTCAGCAAGATCGTCTCCCTGCAAGTGCTAGGTACTGTACTAGTGGACACTCTTCTAATTTAATACTGTTACTGCAACTATGTTGCAAACTGTATGTCAGTGAATTTTGTAAGTTAAATGTTGTATACTGTACATTCAAAGAATTTCTCGAATATTCATACGATAGATTTTATGCAAATCAGTAGAGCTCATGGAATATTTGTAGAATGCTTTTCATAAATTAATCAAAGTCAAGGAACATTCATGGAATATGTTACGTTCACTTAATAAATAAAATATTCATGGAATACGTTAACGGGTTACATACGTTAACTATATGTTACGTTCATAAAATTAATAGAACAGTAACTTGTTAGATTCAGAGTGTATATTAAGATTCATAGAATTAGTTAGATTTATAGAATTTATAGAATTAGTTAGATTACTACTCTTCCTATATTTACTAAAAGCAAATCCTATTTTTTACCTATATTTTTATTTAAAAAAAATTTATATATATTTTTTATGCTATTATTAATGATGAAATATTTTTAATGATATTATCTACTTTTGTTATTTTACTAAGGATGAAACTTACTTTTTTACTTTACTTCTACCTACTTAACATAAAACCTACTTCTTTACCTATACCAACTTCTACTACTTTACTAAAGATAAAACCTACTTTCTACCTAGATTTTACCTTCAAACTTACTTTTTACATTTACTTATATTTTTATTACATTACATTTTTATTTTTATTACATTACATTACTTACTTATTTACATTTTGCGTTAAACATACTTAAAACATTTTACCATTTTACTTTTTTCTACTTTTTAAACTACTTGTACAATACTTACCTACTTTAACCTGCTTTTTTCTATCTTCATTTACTTACTTTGCTACAGACAAACCTACTTTTTATCTGGTTTTTTTCATTATCTATACTTCATTTCACATTAATCTACTTTTACTTACTTTTCGACTACTTTTATAATTTACCTATTCATACTTTTGCATAACTTACCTACATTTTATTTATTTACTTTTCGTAAAGGGCGAATCCTTGTTGAAGTCAAACCCAGTAAAGTAGTAGAAGTATAGGTTTATGTTGAATAAAGTAGTAAAAGCAGGTAAAGTAAAGTAAAAAAGTAAGTTTCCCCTTTACTAAAGCAATAAAAGTAGGTATAAGGTAGTAAAAAAATAGTAAGTAATAGTAATAGTAGTAAAATAGTAAGAATGTAGCAAAAAATTGGCTTTGTCTTAAATAAAATTATCTACTTCTATATGAAAATAGAGTCTAAAAGAATATTTCAAGATGTTGTGTCTGTTTTGCTATTTATTTATTAGAATGTTGTGTTTAAATGTATTTATTTTATTTGTATTTTATTTTTTTTCGCTAAGGGCGAATTCTTTTTGAAGTCGAACCCCGTAATTTAACTTCAGTAAAATTCTCTACCTCTAGGCGAAAATAGACTCTAAGCGAATATCTCGAGATACTTTTGTTCTGTTTTGCAGTGCCCCCCAGATTCAAGGAACCGTTCCAGAGCCGGGCCACGAGGGAGGGGCTGAACGCCACCCTCAAGTGTGACGCAACAGGACACGCCCCCATCACCATCACGTGGCAGAAGAACAAGACCACCCTGGACGCCAAGACGAACAAGAGGTAAAGACATTGTTTGATTTAAAAAACAAATCAGATTTGCTGTTGTTTTCAGGTGCCTCACCATCTTAAACGGACGCGTCGACCGCTGGAATGTGTAACAGATTCAACGTTATTTAGGGTATCCAGATTTTGCATTCTTGTTTGGAATGCGTATCCTTAGGAAATAGAGTAGTTTGTGCCTCACTTTTTGAGCTCAACGGAAAGTCTTTCGCGCTTTTACTCGTCAAGATACGAAGAACTTCCGTTTTAGTTCAACTTGGGATTAAATAGATCTCACCACCGCTTAAATGATTGCGAAGCTCACCAAGTAAAAATAATTGAAAACCATGAAACTTATATACCATGACCTATTCAGTCACTTCAGAGAAAACTAGAAAAACAGCTCTTCTAGTCGTCTAGTAGCAGAACTCTCTCCTTTCTTCTCCAAAAGCGTCTCTGTAGGAAAATCCGTCAAGGAGGGGGCAGCTTCCCTCACTTCTCATTGGAGTCGACATTTTTCAGCTCGTGATCTATCACCCATCATGAGGGAACAACTCATGGTATAATTCATAATTAATCTGTTGTTGTTTCGACCCGTAAAGGTCGCACAGACATTCGCTAATTTCCTGAGTTTCATTATACGTGACACAGAATATCTGCCATCAGAATTGAGTGACAGGTTGTTCTAATTAGTACAAAATACTAATTACCTGTAATATAACTACCCACAATACTTCTTGTTTGTTGTCAAATTTGAGTAATAGGTTATTATTATATGCTTGTCAAATAACATGTATTCCTGTCTCCTGGGAATGAAATGCCAAAATTCTTCCAATGAGAAAAAAAATACTACAACTATATTAAAAGTGAGGAAAGATGTATTCGTACAACAAACATAGCTATTAATTTTTAGCAAAGCAATCATATTATACAATCTGGGGTTTTTTTTTTTTTTTTTTGTCAATTTTTTTTTTTTTTTTAATGAAATTCAAATCTTTATAAAATATAATACAATACAGTTCTTAAACACAATTCAATACTGTAATTTTTTTCTGCTGGAGTTTACAAAAACAAAATTTCCAAAAAATTAATTGTTTTACATACGTTTAAGAGATTTTGGTTTGGTTTGTCGCTCTGCAGTCATCTTGTGCACACTTTGGGCAAAATAGAACGGGACCTACAGCTTAGCGTGGATTCCGAACCAAAAACAAACATCCACGCCACCGCCAGGATTCGAACCTGGAGCCTTCGGTATCAATGGCCAGAACACTAGCCAATTGGCCATCAGGCCACTTGAGAGAAGAGAGGTGGAAGAGCATGACTTTTGAACCTCCATTGCTTCCATCGAGACAAGCGTCTTGATATCATAATTTCGAATGAGAATTCCCCATGAGAAGATTGCGTACTCTTCTCACCTCTTTGAACTTAAAAAAAGTCATTTCTGGTCCATGGATTTAACTTGTCCTTCAAAACATAAGAAGGGCCTGTCAAGAAAGTTATAAGATTATGGTTACCTATGGTTCTCAGAGTATATTCTAAGACCTAATACAAGGTTTCATTTGAAATAATATTTGTTTTTGCTGAACATCAGTGGACATCGTGTTTCTCTGATGTATGTCACGAATAGTCCACCGACGGATCACGAATGAAGGTCTTTTAAGATTAATTTCAACGAAACCACGTGCTGTTTTGGGGAAAATCTGAAAACATCTCACACTAGGTAGCCTGACTATAAATGCGAGACACTTTACACACGTTGTGAGATTCTCCATCGAGTCTCCTGGTTTCTGGGAGCAATGACCTCAACGGATTCGAACCCCTCCTGCACGCAAGTTGCTCATTCAATCTGACCGAGTTGGTTTATTATTATTATTATTATTTTAACGTTTTAGGTCAAAGACTTTTATCCTTTATTTATGAAATGAAGTAAAAAATGTTCACTTTGTTAAACATTTCTGACATAAACTACATTTTTGATATGCCCACATAACCTGTTGGGATTTATGATTCAAACCTCAACCGAAAACTATCAGTTATATATATTGAAACCGGCATGACAGTTTTTTTAGAAAACAAAAAATAGGATGGAATTCCCATCTACTGTTAATTAACGTCACAAAAAAAAAACTATCTTAGATAAAAGGCTGAAGATAAAAATAAATTTCGAATCAAAATTTATTGATCCGAACCAACAATTTTCGATCAGAAACAGGAAGCATGGAACAATTTCTGATAATTATCTTTTAAATAGCACTCAATTATCTTGTCTTTCCTTGGCTGTTTTTGAAATGGCTTGGCGACGAATAGAAAGAAATTCGCCAATGGCACTCTGCCAGCTTCTATAGATGGAGCCACGTTTTTTTTTAATCTCCAGCCTAACTTAACTCGTTACTTTCAGTCTGATGGCCTGATGGCCGAGGGGCTAGCGCTATGGCTCTCGGTACAATAGGTTTCGGGTTCGAATCCCGGTGGAGCCATAGATGTTTGTATTGGTTCGGAATCAACTTTAAACCCTAAGTCCAGGTCTAACAGGATCGTAGAGCTTTGGGGGGTTGTGTAACTCGCGGTCCGTAGTATAACTTCAAAGCCACACGTGCCCCCTTGGTTGTGCTAAATGAGTAACAGCGGTGCGACCCTTGCTTATGGCATAAATATTAAATGTCTCTGTATTTGTTTTTCTTCTAATGCAGCTGGCAAACACTTAGATGCCTTAAGGCAAGCTCCGCACCGCAGTTACACACTTAGCACTACCCAGGAGGTGCGTGCAGCTTGAAGATAAGCGCGGAGCACTTTACCTCCGCAGCACTTTACGGTCATGTCAGACCGGGACCTATGGTTTAAAGTGACTTCCAAAACACTACAAACATCCATAACACCGCTAGGATTCGATCCCGAAACCTGTGGTACCGAGCGCCAGAGTGCTAGCCACTCAGGTGCTAATTGTCTGTGTATTGCCAACTGCATTATATTTGGTTTTGTTTGTCGCTCTACTGTCATCTTATGCACACGTGGGCAAAACAGATCGGGACCTACAGTGTAAAATGGATTCCGAACCACTCACAAACATCTATGCCACCGCCAAGATTCAAACCTGAAGCCTGGGATACCAAAAGCCAGACCGTCAGTCACTCGGCCACCAGGCCGCCAACTGCATTAGAACAACAGCAATACAGTAAACATTTTTGAAAATGATGCGCTATTACTTTAGCATTAGATAATCTTTTTTAGACAATCCCATCTTTTCCATGTCTGATTAGCACACTTGGCGATTTATGGCACATCCGAATTTCGCCAACCAGCAAATAATAGTCAAGAATATCTGAAACCATTTTTTTCCCCACTTATAAAGAAGCATTACTCCATAAAAGCAATTAATGTCAGTTTGTCGGCATTTCAGCGACACATATTTCATCCAGGAGCCAATTTCCGGGAAATCTCCGGTAAATCGACTCTACGCTTTTATTTATTTTTTTCCCGTAACATCTGAAGGAACAATATAGAAGAAGAAGATGATTGCTGGTTCTGATTAGCTGGAAACGTGAACTGAGTTTTGTACAACAATTCGTGGAAAAAAAAGTATGCTGTTGTCAGTCGCTGATATTGTTGTAGTGATTTTCTGAGAATGATGTGAATTCGTCTAATAGAAGAGTGGGAATTGTTGCTTAAATTTGATTCTGACATTAGAATTGGTGGTCCTTTTTTTAAAATGTAAATTGTTCCTGTTATTAATTGTTGTTAAAGTTTTTGTAAGTTGTTGTTAAATTGTAAGTTGTTCTGTATTTTGTTGTTGAATACCAGCTAAGTAAGTAATTGAAAATAAAATAATCTATAAGGCATATTTAGTATAAAAAATATATTGTATAGAAAAAAATATATATACATTGCTAAAATAATTATAAATTACGAAAAATACCGTTACGTAATAGCAGGACATATTTAATCTAATGGACTAGCCAAAAACAAATATACGAAAAATCAAACCATTTTGGGACCTGGTGGCTGAGTGGCTAGTTCTCTGGCCCAAGTAGCACAGGTTTCGGGTTCGAATGCCGCGGTGCCATGGATGTTTGTAGTGGTTTGCAATCCTCTTTAAACCGTAGGTACCGGTCTAATAGGATCATAGAATGTTGTGGGAGCATTGTTACTCCTCGTCCGTAGCCTATCTTCAAACTACACGTGCCCCCTGGGTAGTTCTGAAAGAGTAACAGCGGTGCAGCCCTTGCTTGTGGCATAAAGATGAAATGTCACTGTATTGCCAGCTGCAATACAATAAGTATTTTTGAAATTTTAAAAATGATGCGCTATTACTTTATTATTTTATTTTGTTACGAATTGTTTTCAATATCAGGTTAGCACATTTGGCAACACATCGCACATCCGAATTTCGCCAATAATCGCCAAGAATCTCTGCAGACATTTTTTTCCCACTTATGAAGAAGCATTACTCCATAAAAAGCAATTAATGTCAGTTGAGGACATTTCAACGATGCAGGTGACACATATGTCAATCCGGGAGCCAATTTCCGGGAAATCTCCGGTAAATCGACACTTTTATTTATTTATTTTTTTCGTAACATTTGAAGGATCAATAATAGAAGATGATTTCTGTCCCTGATTAGCTGTAACCGTGAACTGAGTTTTGTACAACAGTTTGTGAAAAAAATAATCAGTGTTGTTGTCAGTCGCTGATGGTGTAGCGAGTTTCTGACGATGATGTGAATTCATCTAATAGAAGATTGGGGGTTGCATTTGATTCTGGCTTTAGAATTGGTAGTTCTTTCTTTAATTTGTAAGTTGTATTTTGTTGTTGATTATCAGTTAACGAAAGTAACTGCAGATAAAATAAGCAATATTTACTATAAACAATATTCTGTAGATTGGTAAAAGGATTACACAATACGAAAAACACCGTTAAGTAATAGCAGGACACATTTAATCTAATTGACTTTTGACTTTATATTTATATGTTTTATTTGACTAATCAAAACATGTGAAAAAAGTAGCGATTAACTATTAATTTATAATGTAAAATTAATTAAATATTAATTTATAATATAAAATTAATTAAATATTAATTTATAAATATTCAATATTAAAGTAATTAAATAAGATTTCAAAACGCGGCATTTAGAAAGTTTTGCAGTTTTATTTTAATGTATTTTTTTTATCTTAAGTTGAAGTTTAACATAAACTAAACTTAACTGAACTAGTTTCATTTTTGACCAGTTGTCAATAAATATAGATAGATTTTATAAAGTGCGCATGCGTGGGTGTGGAAGCACTGCCAGGATATTTTCTTGGGAGGGGTTCAACAAAATAAACTTTAACTATTTGTGAAAGTTCAATAGCTCACACTAAATAGTAAGTAACAGACAAAGCATATAAAATCTAAATTGAACTTTATAAAAATTATTCATAAATAATAATTAATTGTTCTAATTTTGGTTCAAATGCCAACACAAAAACAAAAGTATTACACAAAAAATTAAAATTTAATTTCTAAAAAAACTACATAGAATTTATAAATTTAAATTCAGCTCTTTTTTTCGCTTTTGCCAGTTTATCTATGACATCGTTTATGGCAACTTTAATATTTCGATGACTATTCAATGAAGCTTAACTATTTAGACATTCTTGCCCTACTGTGAAGTAGTTTCTAATTTGTACTGTTATGCCTACTGTAAAGTAGACAATTGTAATTTGTCAATGAGAAAACAAAATTCTTTGGATTCCAAGATATACGTGTTTCTCATATGATCAAGTCATCTTTTTGAGATTTCAGACTTTGTTTAATTTGATTTCTTTTTTGGCAGTAGAACAACGCTGCATTACATGGCTTCACGACTCTGAAAAACAATTAGATTTTCGTCGAGATTTAAAATTAGATTAGACTGTTTTCTGAACTGCTTAAGAGAGTCAGAAGCGGAAAACTGAATTGTGTGCTGATTTTTTTTGTTGTATGTCCTAATGCACACTTGGTGAAAGAAGCAGGGAAGTTTTTCATGTAGTTGTAAAAGTATTAAAGCTATCTTTAAATGGAAATGTAATTAACTCAATAAATACTTAGTATAAATTAAAATGTTTTAAAACTTATGAAAACCTTTTATTATCATGTGTGAACATGATGTTGTCCTGGTTAGGGGTCCGTGACGTTATCCGAAAATGAGGGCCAAGCAAATAAAACTCCATTTCAACTTTTGGCTGAAAATGGTACTTTGGGCCCCTTAACTCTTGAAATGATTCATGAATAACGTTAGTCTTAAGGAAATTTTCTGGTGAATTTGGCTTTTTCTTGAAGTGTTTTGCAATATGATTTTTAATCACTTTTCACGTTTTGGCTTGGGTTTTGAAACATTTGTATACAAAATAGCTATAAGTACTCGTAGTGCGTTGATCATTTCTTCTTCTTGAAGTTTCACATTTATCACTTTTGGCATTTTCTCATGATTATGTATCTGTATGGTGCTTCTTATTGTATTTGGAATACTTCACTCCAGAATGCCTAGAATATTCAAAACTTTGATACATTCTTTTGGGTATTGTATGCAATAACGTTTCTTGTAGAATGTGGAATACTCATTCTTCATTTATACCTAGAATGTTCAAACTTTTACATATTCTTTTGGGCAACTTTTTGGCAAACTTTGATTTATTATTTTATTGTATGTTTTTTGTAGAATTTCAAAATATTAGTCGTAAGTATAGAATGAAGTATTCCACACTATGATGCATTCTTTTGGCTATTGAATATCATAACGTTTCGTGTAGAATTCACGACTACAATTACTTTTGTATATTCTTTTTAGAGATTCTTGAACAATTCCTCCTTCATGAAGTTCTTGATGCATTCAACGTTGCTTATATTCATGTGGCTGTTTGAATTTGTCCATTCTTGTACTATTCTAATCAATTATATCTCTTGCGTTATTAAACATTGGCCCATTCCTGAGTTTATGCATCCGTTTTCGAAGGATAAGTTGAAGTAAGTAAGTTCACACGTGATAAGTTGAAATTTTCCAAGCAGATTTCAGTTTTTATGCTTAATCTAACAGCCTAACGTTCTTAAAAAAGTTAAAAACGCAACATAAAATGCGCAATAAGGAACACTTTA
This sequence comes from Caerostris darwini, assembly GCA_021605075.1. Lineage (NCBI taxonomy): Eukaryota > Metazoa > Arthropoda > Arachnida > Araneae > Araneidae > Caerostris > Caerostris darwini. The sequence continues at coordinate 1,218,524 of BPLQ01013610.1, read as the reverse complement.
TTCCTTATCATTGACTTTTGCATTAATAGACCAAATGTTCTTTGGTAAACACGACAATTTCTTGTAAGATGTTATTGCGAAGTAAAAACTGATTCGTTCTCAGGTACCTGATCCGCAACATCTCCAAGAAGCACCAGACCACATCCGAGCTGCAGATAATGGACTCGGCGAGGAACGACACGGGCAAGTTCACGTGCACCGCCGTCAGCGACATCGGCATGGACGAGTCGGTCATACAGTTCCTCGTGCAAGGTACGTCCTTCTCAAATCTTTCTTTAACCTTTCTTTGTTTCTGTCTGTATATATTTTCAATTATAAGTTATCAAATCCCGTATATAAGCCGAAAATTAACAAATTATTATATTATTTAGCGTATTCTATTATTATTTCTGGTGTATGCTTTGAACCCTATTTGGGAAGTCAAAAATATTTCATTTTATTTCCAAAAGTAATTTACGCAATCAGAATATTTTTCATTGAGTCATCAAAAATATTTCAAAATACTTCAAAGCAGGTATAATATTGTGCGATTCAAACTTTTTTCATTACTTACGTTTTTCATGTAAATTATTTACCTTCCGGTGGCTGATTCAGCAACTTTTATATGAAGGGAACCAACTTTCGAAATATTCACATTGCTTTGGTACCTTTCCGTTAGCAGGGTTTCACATTTTGCCAACATCAGTGCTCCATTTTGACGACGACTCAACACATCAGCAGACAATTAATGCAATTTTAAATTAAACACTTTTCTCCATAAACTCAAGAAATATGAATTAAAGAAATGAAAACTTGCTTGTATATTTGGAGATGGATCATTTGCGTCCGGAAAGTAACTATGTTGAAGAAACCACATAAATATATTCTGGTCATAATGTGACTCATAATCCAATCACAATATGAAACAACATCAAAACTAAATGGTCGAATAGAATACACGTAAAAGTGGCTTAGAAGCTGCGAATGCTAATCATGGAGGATGGCATTGCATATCTAGAATACCGAACCTTGAAGCCTTTGAGGGGAGCATTGTGCTCTGAGTGTTGCCAGTCTGCCTAGATGTACCACTGGCTTCTAAAAAAATGTTCCCTGTAGTATTTATTGCCAATTACGGTGCAAAGTTGGTTTTGTAAAAGCAACAAAAATTCCAAAATATTAAAGGAGAATTACAGAGGTAAAAGGCGCTTGTTTTGATTAACATAAAAAAAATTGTAGAAAACAAAAAGAGATGTAACTAATAAATATGGCAATAACTCCTTTCTTGGAATTTATTATTTAAAATTTTTTAGTTCCTTACAAGCATAACAGCATTCAAGACACAGACTTAACATGTCATTCCATTCTAAAAATCATTCTATCAGTTATGACAGCTATCGCGTGGCACTGACACTATCTTTTGATTGGCTCTGATTGGAGGATGACATACCTTGTATGTCATTCTATAATACATGACTTTCTTTATTTCTGTCTATCTATATTTTCAATTATGATTTATCGATCTCGTATATAAGCCGAAATGAAAAAATATTATTATTTACTGTATTCTATTACTATTTCTGGTGTAAGTTCCGGCACTTTTCTGTTAGTAGACTTTCACATTTCGCCATTATATAAGCACGTATATTCAACCGTATATAAGCCGAAATAAAAAATATTATTACTATATTACTTACTGTATTCTATTATTAGAGAGTTTTTGTATAACATTTTTTTTATCGTCCGATATTTTTTTCTTCTTAGCGCGCATGCTCGTAGGAATAGCTCAGTAGTGCAGTATTACAGATGCGCATGCGCAATAGGTACAATGATTCCTATGCGCATGGGCGCTAGGAAGAAAAATAACGGACGATAAAAAAACGTTATGCAAAAAATCTCTATTATTTCTGATGTATGCTTTGATACTTTTCCGTTAGCAGGGTTTCACATTTCGCCCTTAGATAAGCCCTTACATTCGCCCGTATATAAACCGAAATAAAAATTATTATTATTATGTTATTTACTGTATTTTAGTATTATTTCTGGTGCTTTGGTACTTTTCCGTTAGCAGGGTGCACATGTGTGTGCACGTTGATGCATAATTCTTAATGAGATCCTTTGTGACAAACGGGTTTAACATACCTGCGGTAGAAAGTAAGTTTCTTTAAGATGCGTGTTTCTTTTCTGTTTATAAAAAAAATCATCTTTCAAAATCAAAAATGAATATAATATATTATATTATATGATTGGAAAAAAAACATTTTGTGCCATTGAAATGTATACTCGAATGACTCGAATCCCAAATCTGTGGTAGACAACACCACAGCGCTAGCCACTCGGCCATCAGGTCCCTCGATAATGAATCCACATCGGTACAATACACATTACCTTCTGGAAACAAGCATTGTTCCCGTCAACGATAAGAAGAAATTTTAGTTTTTTTCTTCAGGGGATTCCAATCCTTCAAATCTGGATGACAACAATTCTTCGTGATTCTTTGACAAGTATCTATATTACGAATTGAATCACTGAGTTCAGACTGATTGATTCTGTGAAGTTCTGTAGACATTCCACCAAAATCTAGATCTTCAATTTTATCTTCTACTGAACTTAAATGTAAATTTTTTAGTTAGCCACTTGTGCATTCTGGCCCTTTATTACAAGCGTAGCAGCATTCAAAACAGAGTTAAAATATCATTCCATTCTAGAAAAAACTTTTTCACTAATGACAGCTATCGTGGGGATAGTTCTGGGGAATTCAATGTTTGGATGAGAGGACTTTAAATCACTCTAATCGCTTCTACTTCAAATCACTCTAAAATTGTTTTCGAATCTCAAAAGTTTTTTTCGAAACCTAAAAGTCTGGTCTCTAAAATAAAACAATAAAAAAAATTCGATTTTTTTTTTCTTCATATAAAGGATAATCTTGATTTTAACAGTGTTTGCATTTAGCTTACATTCCAAACATGTATAAGACACCCTACACTAACCTTACAAATTTAACAAATTCACAGAAAACGGCAAAAGTAAATGCAACATCCACTGTGCCCACGAATCAGATTGAATTAGGCAGATCAAGATTCTGAAACGGACCAAAGCAAGTAATCACATCGTGGCCAATTTGTCATCGGAAATATCTCTCGCATCGCCATGATGCACGAATACGTCTCTCTCTTAAAACTCCTCGGAACAACTTCTCTGAATCCCACTTACCTGCTTGCAATGGCGTCATTTAATTAACGCACACTTCTGGTGATTCGAGATGTGGATTTGTTGTCCCGACAAATATTTAATGAGCGGATGACAGTCGTCGCCAAATGCTCATCTTGGCCGCGGGTTTCCCCCTTTCTGTCTCCTAAACATTTCAATAATAAATTCTGGTACACTTTTCAATTAATTAAAATGGCGGTGTATAAAATAATTCGATTCTTCCTGGCCGCTTGTGTTCTAAGAGTGGATGTTGTTATTCAGTTATGGTTTTGCATAAAATTCACCCGAGTTCTTCACCCTGGAATGCAGATCGAATGGCCATCCGGTTGATTTCTGCGGCGGTTTTCAATTTATGTTATTAACTGTTGCTTATGGAATGTAGAACTACTGAGCCCAGAAAGTAAGACCAATTTTTGGCGGAAAAGCCAAGAAGAATAAATGCGGTGTGAGCTGACGCATTTCAGTATTTTAGGTACCAATCGAGATTTGAGGCTCAAAACGGAATGGACTGATCTTTTTGAAATTCCAACAACATCAGCAAGGTCTCTAATTGTAAATCGACGGTTTTCAAATACAAAATATTTAATTTTTTTTGTTCGTGTGATTCGTCGGTTGAAGTGGAGGGTCGACCAGGGAGCTCTTCGTCTTCAACGCGTTCCCTTTCGAGTTCTTCAAAATTTCAGTAATAATTCTGGAGCACTTTTCAATTAATTAAAATAGCGGTGGAAAAAATGATGCGATTGTGGACTGTTGTACTGCGGCATTCAGAGTCTCCTAGGTTTGGTGTTCTAGTTTTCTAGGTTTACAATGCGACCCTCCAGGTTTTTGGTATTCTAGGCTTCTAGGCCACTTCAACGCCTACTCTAGGTTTGGTATTCTAGACTTCCAGGCCGCTTCAATGCCTACTCCAGGTTTGGGGTTCTAGGATTCTAGGACGCTTCAATGCCTACTCCAGGTTTATAATGCGACCATTTACTTTAGATGTTGCAGTTTCTAGCTATTTTCAGTTATACTATACTTAGAGAGATATCGTATATGTTGTTCTAATGGAACTAGCAATACAGAGGCAGTTAGTTGTTATGCCATAAGCAAGGGCTGCACACCACTGTTACTCACTTAGCACTTAGCACCAGGGGGTGCGTGTAGATTGAAGATAAGCTACGGACGCTACCCCGTAATATCTGCGATTGTATTAGACCGGGACCTACGGTTGAAAGTGGATTCCGAACCATTACAAACATCCATGACATTGCCGGGACCCCGAACTCGAAACCTGTGATACAGAGCGCCAGAGAGGCCATCAGGCCCCTGATATCGAAAATAAAATATTTAAAAAAATTTAAATTTAACAATAAAAAAACAATAAAAATAATTTTTTGCGATAATCGGGATTTTAACACAATGGTTGCATTTAGCATACATATTAAACATATAGACGAAATCTTACACTAACCACGCGAATTTAATAAATTCACAGAAAACGACAAAAATAAATGCAACATCCACCTTAGTACCAGATTTAATTGGGCAGTCCAAATTCCAAAACGGACTAAAGAAAATAATGACATTGTGGCCATTTGTCTTGGCTGCCCTCAGTGGCGTCATTTAATTAAAACGTACTTCCGATGGATCTGTGTCTGTGACAAATATTTAGTTAGTGTATAACTGATAGTCAAATGCTCATCTTGATCGCGAGTTTTCCAATTTCGAGTTCCTAAAAATTTCAAATAATTCTAGTTCACTTTTCAATTAATTAATATAGCGGTGGAGCAAAATGATGCGATTGCGGGGCGCTTGTGTTCTAGGGGGATGCCGTTATTCAGTTAAGGATTTATATAAGTTTTCCACTCTGGAATGCGGATCGAATGACTGCCCGGTTGATTTCTGTGGCGGTTTTTTAATTTATGTTATTAACTGTTTGTTATGGAGTGTAGTATTAAAACGAAGAGTGAGTTGATTTAAGTAAGGGGTTCCCAGAATCATTTTCCGTGTCTCTTTCCTTAGCAGAAAAACAAATCACTCCATCCTGAAGATCTAACTTCTTTAAGTCGTGGATTTCTTGCATTTTTAATGCAAAGGAATTATCATTTGGGAACATGATGTTGTTCTGGTTAGGGGTCTGTGAAGTTATCCGAAAATGAGGGCCAAGCAAATAAAAACACCATGCCAAATGTTGGCAGGAAATGGTACTTTGGGCCCCCTAACTCTTGAAATGATTCATGAATGACGTTAGTCTTCAGGAATTTTCAGGAGAATTTAGTTTTTGCTTGAAGTGTTTTGTAGCACATTTGCACATACAATGGCTATAAGTACTCGTAGTGCGTTGATCCATTCCTTCTTCTTGAAATTTCATATTTATCCCTTTTATATACACAAGATATACAACGGCACACAAAACCTGATTTTTGTGTGCCGCTGTATATCTTGTATTATTTGCCTGTCAGAGGATGGGGAAAATTTACTTCCATTGACTTGTTACAGGTCTGCCAGACCCGCCGTCCAACCTGACCGTTCTGAATACGACCAGCAGGTCCGTCAGCTTGTTTTGGGAAGTGGCCCACAACGGTAACAGTCACATAACAGGCAGTATCGTGCAATACCAAACAGTATCGGGTAAGTATCCTTCTTGAACATTTTGTAGATACCTTTTGTGCATTTTTGCCCATTGTGCAATATCTTTGTTCGCAATATTTTTCTGTGATATTTTCTCTTTACGCGGTAAGACAAGAACCTTTTAACAGAAAACTCAGAATATCATTCAACATATCATTGTTCAGCATATCACAATATTTTATCCTTTTCAATAGTTTTATGGTGATTATAATTGATGAGGGGGGAATTGATTGCACAGGGTGATTATAATTAAAGTTCCACTTTCAAAATATTGTAAAAAAAGAACCACTCATCACAATGAGTTCAAATTTGAACTGAAGATACTTGAAGAAGGGGAAAACGGTATGTCATTCAAAGAAAAAGTTCTACTGATTGTTCCCATCCAATTTGGGTATTACCTTGCCATGGAGGATGGGCTTTCCACTCACAGTGTCATGTTGAATGACTTGGAAGTCATTTTTTCCTTAAACAAACCGAAACAATCAAGTACACGAAACACTACAGTTGGTTTAGTGTACAACTCAAGCCAACATACTTCGACAAACATGGTAATTCCGATTCAAAATATCACTGGCAGCCGAGTTTACTTTCTTTAGGCCCCTTACAGTAAGTACCATGTATTAATACACTTTGAAACACTTTTTTGATGTCGTACCGTTTCTGCCTTCTTCAAGTATCTTCGGTTCAAATTTGAACTCATTGTGAAGAGTGTTTTTTTTTTTTACAGCGTTTTAAAAGTGGGACTTTAATTACTGTAATATGTTACTTTAATTATTGTTTAATTAATATAATTAATTAATTACTTTAATTCCCTATATATTAATTCATCCGTTTGTCAAAGTTTTATAACGTAATTTTATAATAGCCTCAAAAAAAAATTTCCTGAGAAACATTTAAAATTTTTGGCTTCGTAAGTGACTGTTTACCTTAAGCAATAGATAGTTCTAGAAAAACAAATCTTGTTGCTATTGTTTAAAAAAAAAAAAAAAAAATGAAATAATTTTAGACTTAAGTCCTTTATTAATTTTTATGCAGGTGTTATCATCTTCTTATAAGTCCCATAGTCGTTCATTTCTGTCACATATGCGATGAAAAAATATCGTAATTAAGCCAATACGTAAAAAAAAATATAAAACCTGTGCTAAAAAAATGTTTTAAAAACGATTATACATAGCTTTATTCTCAATCTTATTAAATGATACGCAGTAAGTGTTTTTTTTTCTAAATGAAGGTATTTAAAAAACAATTAGGATGGCTAAAAGTAGTTTAATATCAACAGTTGATGGGACAAAAAATAAAAAAAAATCCGCTAAATCTAAGTAGGAAAAAAATAGCTAATGCCTTGATTAATAAAAGAGCCTTCTATTTATATGTATAAAAAAATGAGTCATGGAATTTATTAGCAGAATTTCTTTTGCTAATAATCCTTAAAGAACTTTTATTTTTATTTTCCGAAATATAATGTAACACAACGCTCAATAATCTTTTAGTGTCTTTAAAAGTAACCAATTTTTTCATTTGCGATGCAGTGATTTTTTTTTTTTTTTTAAGAAAAAGGAAAAAAACAAATTTTTTTAATAACAAGCATCATTTTAGTTACGACGCAAAAAAAAAAAGTTTGTTCACAAAGGAAACATATTTCATATTCCCTTCATTTACCAGATTTTTTTTTTTTAAGGTATTCAAGTTACTGAAGATAAAAAATAATAAATCCAGGCTATTTTCATTTATTCTTTTCAAAAATTCGAACCGAACATAAAAAATATTTTCAACTAATTGTGAACATTTTTGGCGTTATTAAGATAAGAGACATCTTCAAAAACGTAAGAAAATTTTTAAAAAAGTAATAAATTATTAATATCGTAGTGTTTTCTGGATTGAGCGTTCCAACTAAAAGTGACGAAGAATTAAAGGCCTCTGTGTCTAAGTTGGTTACTTTATTCCCACTACTACTACTGAACCACACCACACCACACCAAATCACATCAGTGTGCCTAGAGCTGAGTTGTCCCTTTATAGTTTGGTCCATGATGTAGGTGAAAAGAAGTCTGATTGGGGCTCTGTGACGCTCTACGATTATATGAGACCGGGACCTACGGCTTAAAGTGGATTCCGAACCACTACAAGCATCCATGGCACCGCCGGGACTCGAACCCGAAACCTGTGGCACCGAACGCCAGAGCACTAGACACTCGGCCATTCAGGCCCTTAAGCAATAAATAGTTCTAGAAAAACAAATCTTTTTGATATTGTTTTTAAAAAAAAAGTTGTATATCTGTCTACATCTTTTTTAATGTTGCAATTAAGGTATTAATTTTTTTTTCAAAAAAAAAAAAAAATAAAATAATTTTAGATTAAGTCCTTTATTAATTTTCATGCAGGTGTTATCATCTTCTTATAAGTCCCATAATCATTCATTTCTCTCACATATGCGATGAAAAAATATCGTAAAAAAATGTTTTAAAAACGATTATACATAGCTTTATTCTCAATCTTATTAAATGATACGCAGTAAGTGTTTTTTTTTCTAAATGAAGATATTTAAAAAAAACAATTAGGATGGCTAAAAGTAGTTTAATATCAACTGTTGATGAGACAAAAAATATTAAAAAAAACCTTTCCATCAAAAAAAAAAATCCGACAAATCTGACTGGAAAAAAAATAGCTAATGCTTCGATTAATAAAAGAGTCTTCTATTTATATGTATAAAAAAATTGGGCCGTGAAATATATTAGCAGAATTTCTGCCGCTAATAATCCTAAAAAAACTTTTTATTATTTTCCGAAATATAATGTAACACAACGTTAAATAATCTTTTAGGGTCTTTAAAAGTAGCTCATTTTTTCACTTGCGATGCTGTGATTTTTTTTTTTTTTTTTTTTAAGGAAAAGGAGAAAAAAAAAAAAAAAACTTTTTTTAATAACAAGCATCATTTTAGTTACGACGAAAAAAAAAAAGGTTGTTCACAAAAGTAAACATATTTCATATTGCCTTCATCTAAGAGATTTTTTTTTAAAGTATGCAAGTTACTCAAGATAAAAAAATAATAAATCCAGGCTATTTTCATTTATTCTTTTCAAAAATCGACCCGAAAAAAAGCATTTTCAGCTAATTGTGAACATTTTTGGCATTATTAAGGTAAGAGCCAATCTTCAAAAGCAGAAGAAAATTTTTAAAAAAAATACACTAGAACTTCGATAAGTCGAAAACCTCCACAAGTCGAAAAAATTTTGTTTCCTTCCCTTCAAGCCCCAAAACCTCCATGACTCGAAATTTCAACCCTCTATGAGTCGAAATAATGAGGCAATCCCCACAAGCCATTTTGGTATATATGTAACTCGAAAAAAAAATTGGACCTCTGTATCTCGAACAATAGCAATGTTTGATTTGACAATCTTTTTTACAACTCGATCATTTGAAACTAATTACCTCTTATAGCTCGAAGAAAAATAAGTCACCGACTTTAAGGATTTGCCTACAATGCACTTCATTGTTTCTTAGAAAACAATGTATGCATAGATAGTAAATAGAATAACCCGTTCTATGAAATAGCAACTCGGAAGAAAAAGAATTTTCTGCTCTTTATAGCTTAGATGATGCTATAGATAGAGAACGATCGAATTTTCTAAATAAAAAAAATAATAATAATAATTATAATAAATAATAATACCTGACTTTTTTTAATACATAATATTTTTAATTTTAAGGTTGTTTCGGAATTATTTTGATTTTTTATTGTAGTACATAATATAACTTTTAAGTTGCAAATACACATGTTTATTACATATGTAACTTGAATGATTATTTATTTTACCTCTCTAACTCAAAATGAGTCAGAAAGTATCTAAACCTCTATAATTCGAATATTTCCTTACAAAATCCTCTCTAAGTCGAAAACTCTATAACTCGAATGATTTGGCGTCTGCCTTGAAGTTCAACTTACAGAGGTTCTATTGTATATTCATAAAGTAGTAGAAAGTACAGCTGGGTTCGGTCACCTATGAACTTAAAACGCATCCTTCTTGATGGATCCCCCATCAACAAAGAGGGGGGCGACATGTATCTTTAAGCCTTCGATACACCATGAATCACTCTAACCGTTAATAATCAATACAAAATGCATTTAGAGCGGTGTACAGATCTTTGTTTAATTATAAAGAACAATATAAAATTAAAAGGGGGGTTTTAAGAAGTAGCAGTATCATTAAATTATAATCTGCGAACTCCTGATGCGTGCGCATCTTGATACATCTAATATAACAGGTTCTATGTCTCCCTTTAAGTGGCCCTCCCCAGATACGCACAGTGGATTGTCGATAGCAGAGCAAACCAGTTGAAGTTGTTGTTGCTTATGTGATGATGTTAGAACCTTTTGTTCAAATTGCACTTGCGAATTGTTTTTCTTTTTTTCCTAAAATGGAATTGATCCAACACAAAACACTCAAACATAACGGACGCAACAGCCGTTTCGATGTGTAAATAGCGAAATGGAGATCGATTTGCAAAAGCTAAGTGGAAGAGTGGAAAAGCACATATCGCACTCGTCAAATAAATAGTTTCGAATGATTTCATTTTTTTAATTTTATTTATATATTATATTTCATTTTGAGTGTTATGTATTTCTTTACAATGTGCGTTTAGCATCATTATTTTATATTATCTATGTTACATGTGGACATAGATAATATAAAATAATAATAGCAATGAATAATAGCAAACACAATATTAATAACTCATTCTGTTTCCTTTTTTCACTCCAAAGAAACGTCTAGAGTGGGTCTTAATCTAATAGGAGGATACATAATTTTATGTGCGGCCCGCGGAGTTGGGATGCATTTCCAAAGTGGCCAGCAAGATCATTTGAGTTGGCCACACCTGATCAAGAGGGATGAGTTGCAAGTTACTAGGTGGCCAAACCCAGCTGTCCTTTCCCTGGGGGGGAATGATATTGTGAAGACCAATCATTAGAATATTTATGGCCTCGGCCTGGTTTGAATAAAGTAACCACCATAGACACAGAGACCTTTAATTCTTCTTCACTTTTAGAGTTGGAACGCTCAATCCACCAAAACACTATAATAGTAATAATTTATTACAGTAGTACCTCCTGTGTAAGTCGAACTTCAAGGGAGACGCCAAATAATTTGAGTTATAGAGTTTACGACTTATAGAGGATTTCGACTTATGCGGATTTTGTAAGGAAATATTCGACTTGTAGAAGTCTAGATTCTTTCTGACTTATTTTGAGTTAGAGAGGTAAAATAAATAAAAATTCAAGTTACAGAGGTAATAAACATGTTTATTTGCAACTTAAAAGTTACATTATGTACTACAATAAAAAGCAAAATAATTCCGAAACAAACTTAAAATTAAAAATATTATGTATTAAAAAAAGTCAGTTATTATTATTATTATTATTATTACTACTACTATCATTATTATTATTTTGCTTTAGACAATTCGATCTTTCTCTATCTATAGCCTTATCTAAACTATAAAGAGCAGAAAATTATTTTTCTTCCGAGTTGCTATTTCACAGAAATGGTTATTCTATTTACTATATACTCATACATTGTTTTCTAAGAAACAACCACGTGCATTGTCGCCAAATCCTTAAAGTCGGTAACTTATTTTTCTTCGAGCTATAGAGGTAATTCGTTTCAAACGATCCAGTTGTAAAATCAAACATTTCTGATGTTCGAGATACAGAGGTCCATTTTTTTTTTTTCGAGTGAAGGAGGGAAAATATGTACCAAAATGACTTGTGGGGACTGACTCATTATTTCGACTTATAGAGGGTTGAAATTTCGAGTCATGGAGGTTTTGGGGCTTAAGGGGAAGGGAACAAAAATTTTTTTCGAGTTGTGGAGGTTTTCGACTTAAAGAGGTTCTAATGTATTTTTTTAAATTTTTCTTACGCTTTTGAAGATTGGCTCTTATCTTAATAATGCAAAAAAAAAAAAAAAAAAAAATGTTCCCAATTACTTGAAAATGTTTTTTTTTTCTGTTCGGTTTTTGAAAAGAATAAATGAAAATAGCCTGGATTTTTTTTTATCTAGAGTAACTTGAATACCTTAAAAAAATCTATTAGACGAAGGCAATATGAAATATGTTTACTTTGTGAACAACCTTTTTTTACGTCGTATCTGAAATGATGCTTGTTATTAAAAAAAATTTTTTTTTTTTCCTTTTCTTAAAAAAAATCACTGCTTCGCAAATGAAAAAATGGGAGCTACTTTTAAAGACCCTAAAAGATTATTTAGCGTTGTATTACATTATATTTCAGAAAATAAAAAAAGTTTTTTAAGGATTAATAGCGAAACAAATTCTGCTAATAAATTCCATGACTTATTTTTTTATACACATAAATGGAAGGCTCTTTTATGAATCGAAGCATTGGCTCTTTTTTTCTAGTTAGATTTAGCGGAGTTTTTTTAATGAGAATTTATTTTTTATCTCATCAAACTGTTGATATTAAACTACTTTTAGCCATCTTAATTGTCCTTTAAATACCTTTATTTATAAAAAAAACATTTTCTGCCCATCATTTAATGAGATTGAGAATAAAGCTATATATAATCATTTTTTAAAACATTTTTTTAGCACAGGTTTTATATTTTTTATGTATTAGCTTCATTATGAAATTTTTTCATCTCATATAAGGCATAAATGAACGACTATAAGACTTATAAGACTTATAAGACGATGATGACACCTGCATGAAAATTAATAAAGGACTTAATCTAAACTTCATTTATTTTTTTGAAAAAAAAATTAATAACTTAATTGCAACAATAAGAAATATAGACTGATTTTTAAATTTCTATTTTTTAAAGCAATGTCACCAAGATTTGTTTTTCAAGAACTATTTGTTGCTTAAGGTAACCAATCACATTCAAAGCCAAAAATTTTTTAAATTTTGGGGAAATATTTTTGAAGCTGTTATAAAATTGCGTTATAAAGTTTCCACAAACGGGAGTATTAAAATACAGGGTGATTATAATTAACGTCCCACTTTCAAATTGCTGTAAAATAAAGAACCACTCTTCATAGTGACTTCAAATTCGAACTGAGGTTACTTGAAGAAGGGAGAAACGGTACGGCATCAAAAAAAAAAAAAAATTCCAAAGTGTATTATTAAATGGAGCTGTATGCGACCTAGAGAAAGTGAATTCGGCGGCCAGGGATATCTTGAATCGAAATAACAATGTATTTGGCATGAGTTGCACATTCAATCAACTGCAGTGACTTCAAATGACTTGCAAGTCATTCAACAGTTGTGACACTGTGAGTGGAAAGCCCATCCATCAAGGCAAGGCCATACCAAAATGGATGGGAAAAATCGGTGGAACCTTTTTTGGATGGCATACCGTTTCCCCTTTCTTAGAGTATCTTCAGTTCAGATGTGAACTCATTGTGACGAGTGGTTCTTTTTTGACAGCATTTTGAGAGTGGGACTTTAATTATAATCACCCTGTAAATTGATTTTTTATTGTTCTGTATAATTAAAAAAGGCAATCTGTATATCGTGCAGGATGCTTTTTGTATTGATTATTGGAAGTTGTATTGAAAGCCTGGTATTCTGAAGTATCCTGGTGTATTCAAACCCTAAGGTTACATGCTCCCTTCCCCTTTGTTCATGGGGGAACCATCAAGAGGGATGAGTTATAAGTTACTAGGTGGCCTAACATAGCTGTCCTTTCCCTGGGGCATTGTAAAGACCAGTCTTTAGAATACTTGTGGCATCGGCCTGGTGGGAATAAGTTGGGGCCTGATGGCTATTAGCGCTTTGGTTCTTGGTGCCATAGATAACTGGTTCGAATCCCGGCGGTGCCATGGATGTTTGTAGTGGTTCGTAATCCACTTTAAGTCATAGGTCCCGGCTTCATATGAGCGTAGTGCGTCACAGAGTCCAATCAGACTTCTTCTCACCCACATCCTTCCCAAACAGTAAAGCTGCAACTCAGCACTAGGCACAGTGATGGGGTGTGGTGTGGTAGTAGTAGGAATAAAGTAACCAACTTAATCACAGAAGTCTTTAATTCTTCCGTCACTTCCAGTTGGAATCCATCAAAACACTATAATAGTAATAATTAATTTCTTTTTTAAATTTTTATTAGGCTTTTGAAGATTGGCTCTTATCTTAATAATGCCACAAATGTTTCACAATTAGCTGAAAATGTTTATTTTTTCTGTTCGGTTTATGAAAAGAATAAATAAAAATAGCCTGGATTTTTTTTTTTTTTTTTTTTGAATACCTTAGCAAAAATATCTGTTAAATGAAGGCAATATGAAATATGTTTACTTTGTGAACAAACTTTTTTTACGTCGTAACTAAAATCTGCATAGCTTGCAGGATGCTTTTTGTATTGATTATTGGCATCTGGATTGATTCCTTGTGTATTCTATTGCTTAATGTAACCTGTCACCTTCGAAGCCCAAAATTTAAAATAATTTATGAAAATGTTTTTTTGAAGCTATTGTAAAATTTCGTAATAAAACTTCGACGAACAGGAGAATTAAAATAAATATGTATACTTTTGATAAAATTTGGAGAAATTGATAAAAAAAGCATACTTTTGATTTTACGTAAGCACTTCTGTCAAAAACCCTCCAGTTTCGCATCTTCTTTAGATGTGTACGGGTGTCACGAGCAGTCAATGACCCTGAAAAAAAGTAGGAATTTAATTAATTTTTTTTTTATATTACTTGTTTTTATATTTGGAGACATATTTTTCTGGAATACACGACAGGGAGGGGGGAAGAAAAATACTTTAGGGGGCTATAGTGCGCCTTGGGTCATTCTTTGATAACCACTGTACTAGAGGCTAGGAAGAATCGCTGAAAGATCAGATTTTTTTTTTTAAATTCCTTCTATTAGTTCACTCTCTCCCTACATATATCTTGTTCAAATTTTCAATCGTTCATAAAACAATTTTTGTTCATCCACTCGAGTTCAAATACATTTTTTTTTTTTTTGAACTTGCAGTGGATGACACTGGATGTGAATACAGTTTTTTTCAAATATTTCGTTCATTAAATTTAATTAATTCATTTTAGTTTTTTCTTTTATTTAAGTTGCATGTATCTACCCATAGATGGCGCCAGATAAACCTAAAAAGAGGAATGAAAATTATTTATTAAGGACTTTCTGCAATAGAGTGAAAAAAAAGTAGGAATTGACTTTTTATATTACTTGGGTTTTTTCCATCGTCTAGAACACAGATCTCACTATTGCATCACGTTGTTATTTCCCTCACCGTCCTGCATACTTTTTTTTGTCTTTGATTTCATGCTTTGATGTCTTTACATGTCTTTGATTTCATGCTTTGATGTCTTTACATGTCTTTGATTTCACACTTTCTCTCTTAGTTCGCTTTCCGTTCCGTAATTACTTTGTGGTATTTACGTGGTTACTGGAAATTCCTTTCGTTTTCGGTTGTTTGACTAATAAAGTTTATGTTCCTTCATTTATTTTCCCCATGCACATTTGATTTCACTTACAATGTCAGTTTTCTGATCCTCTTATTCGTGTCCAAGGAACGGAGGATCCTGGGCATTGAGCCCACTCTCGTGTGGGTAACACATCCCTTCGGCCTCCGCTTCTGAAAGACGGGCGGCACACCTCAGTTTCCGTGTAGCGAATAACATTAGCAGCATTTATAATGTTCTTGGAAAAAATTGTAGGCTTTGAATTATATACAGAATGAATAGATCTAATAATGGGTACTAAAATTCTAAAATGTATTGGGGTTTTTTACAAGTATTGCAATTATGGACGAAGGCTAAGATTTTTCTTAATGCACTCAATGTTATTTTCTGATTAAAATGTTCAACGAAATTATTTTTTTCAGACACGCACTGGAACGGCCAGACCTCGCAACTGATCGTGTCGGGGGCGGAGAACAGTGCCACCCTGCGTGCCTTGACGCCCATCACCCTGTACTTCGTGCGGGCGATCTCCGAGAACGCCCTGGGACAGAGCCGCCCCAGCGCCGTCATCAACATCACCACGGAGGAAGAGGGTAACTCTTCCCATTACTGCTTAAATAAAATCTCTCAAACTAAAGAAAATTCTTGGTAAAATATCAGTTTAAGAGACAAGGGACTTATTGCAACGCCAAACTAGAGTCTCCCAATCAAATGCCACCTTACAATGGCGTCTTCGCCGATTTCCGTACAATAAAATTTAAAGAAGGGAATAATTATAATTCTATATTGTTTGGAAATTTCTATATTGTTTGGTTATTCTATATTGTTTTGTTATCTTTGGAAAGGGCTGTACGAGAAAAAAAAAGTCTTAATTTTTATCACAAGAGTTTTGCGACTGGGGCCTGAATAGCCAAGTGGCTAGCACTGTGGCGCTCGGAACCACAGGTTTTGGGTTCCGAGTCTCGGTGGGGCCAGGGATGTCTGTAGTGGTTCGGAATCCACTTTAAAGAGTAGGTCCCACTCTAATAGGACCGTAGAGCGTTGCGGGGGCAGCATTAGTCCGAGTCCGTAGCTTATCTTCAAGCTGCACTTACCTCCTGGGTAGTGGTAAGGGAGTAACGTCTGGGCAGAGCTCACCTCAAGGCATCCAAGACAATTGTCTAAGTGTTCGCCAGCTGAATTAGAACAAAAAATTTAAAGAAAATCGAAAAGGATAAGTGCTTTTGTGTAACAATATGAAATTAAAATCTACAACAGTGTACGGAATTTTAAAAAATTGACGTGACCTTATAAAACAACAAAAATAATACTAATTGGAATGGACAATTAAAACTGTAATGAGCTTCTCAATGAGCAAAAATTATCCCTTAAATAATTCCACGTTATAACATCAGCACCGAAATCGTTACCACGTTATGGCACCAGCAAAATCAAGTGACAAGCAATCTTGGCAAGTGATTATTGCATCGCCAAGTTGGCGCCAAACTAAGAGTCGCGCCTCCGAATCAAATTCAACCTTACAAAGGCCTACTAGTTTTTTTCCTTACGTCTGGGCGGAGGCCATATCGGCCATGAGCCCTCTGGCAGCCCAATAAAAACTGGGCTTCATTGACGAACTCTTGTCTCGTTCGACCATTTCAAGGAGTTTCTTGGACCAAAAGGTCATGGACCATTTCAAGGGGCACCACGTGGTGACCAGACACCCTTAATTTAAAATTGTATTTCTATTATGCTGCAAAATATACATTCGCTGACACTTAAAATTACAAAGCACTTAACTGTAAAATATATATAAATAAAATAATTATTATTTAATATATGAATGTTTACTAGCTGAATATTTGTTGTTTAAATATATATACATATTTACCATTTAAAAGTTATTGAAAATTTTACTTAAAAAAATATAAGATGGAGCCCTGAAATATATTGAGTAAAATTTAAGTTTTCGGGCCTGATGGCTCGCTCGCCAGGGCTTGGTACCACAGGACCACTAGAAACATCCGTTTCACCTCCGGGACTCGAACCCGTTTTCGATTCGACTGCCGGCGGTGAAACGGATGTTTCTAATGGTTCGGAATCCATTTTAAACCGTAAGTCGCGGTCTAATAGGATCGTAGATAGGATTGTTGGGTTAGTGTGACTTGCGTCCGTAGCCAATCTTCAAGCGATAAGTGCCCCCTGGGTAGTGCTCAATGAGTGACAGCAGTGCCTCCCTTGCTTATGGTATAGAGATGAACTGCCTCTGTATTGCCAGCTGCATTAGAATAATTCCCATTGAATCGTTTCTCTGAATAGATTTAAGACTGGGATTTTTCCCCTTTTTTTAAATGGAAATAAAAAGATTCATCAAAGCATCGAAGCGGCGCTTGCCTTAAGATAACTGTTTAAGTGTTTGCCAGCTGCATTAGAAGAGAGAGTATTATAAATAAAATATTTACTATTTAAAAGTTATTCAAAGTTTTGCTTGAAAAATGTAAGATGGAGCCTTGAAATATACTGAGTAAAATTGAAGAATAAAATTACAGAAGTAATTTTAATTATGTATTAATATGCTAACTTAGTAATTTTAATTGATTATTAATTATATATATATGGCTAGGGGTGTCTTTCAAAGAAAAGTTTCATATCGCATTAAAATTTCATTTTTTTAAAGTCAATAGTTTTCTTTTTTTTTAAATTTAGTGTTTTTTTCTCTTTCAGCCCCCTCTGGATCTCCTAGGGAGGTGCAGGTGCACTCGACGGGGGCGCAGTCCATCAAGGTCATGTGGAAGGTAGGTTCCCCCTGCGACTCGCTTTCCTCCCACCGACGTATGATGAGGAGGAGGACAGTACTTTCCTTAGGGGTAACTGCCTCGCATTTACGTGTTGTATGAGGAAAAAACTCTAGAATTTCGACGCTAAGCTGCCTAAATATAGATGCTAGACTCTTTTGCATACGCTGTCGAAATCGCTATCAAATCAGACACGTTTCATATTAATATAAAAATTCAATATAGATAACATTTTTTAATTTTCCTTTGATGCTGAATTAATTTGAATTATATTGTTTACCAATGTTGGTATTTTAACCAAGGTTAAAATTCCAACATTAGGTCCTTTACTACTGGAATGACAACAGATTTAGCTTTACCCAGGAGGAATCACGAGTGGTGTCCTGTTATATTACATTCACATATAGCCACTGCGATGTTTAATGAGCGATAGTAAGTTAATGCTTTTTTTTTTAGTTTCTCAAACTATTTATCATTTCTCACTAAAGAACTTTCTCTCCTTTCTGTCATGTCGGTGTTTAGAGTTTACATGGGAACTTTTTGCGTAGCATTGCAATGATTTCAGTAGAATCCGCGGCTGAGGAGGATGTCAGTCATTGCGGGACGCTGGCGAGATTTCTTTACTTTCAAAAATAAAAATGAACAAGTTTCCAAAACCCCTCCCGACCACTCTTGGTATTTTGCTGGGAAACCAGGAGGATCTTTCCAACTTAGACCGAGATTCCATGAGACTGCTTTTTCTCGCTCCTTGAGTGGCCACTCTTTTAGGCACGGTCAAAAAATATTCCCTCAGTGCCATTGTTGCTCTTCTAACTTGGCTTCCCCCGCACATCTTTTCATTTGTTTGGCATTTGGCAAAGACGAGGTCCTCCGGGACCCTCAACTGTTTTTAGACATTTTCGGATTCGTGGAAACTGTCTATTCCTGCTTGACAGTTCCGAGATAAGTAACAACAACAACAACAGAAATAACATTTAGGTGTATGTAGTAATTCTGCTTATGTGTTATTTATGCTTATGCTTATGTCTCTGTCCAGCCCCCGAGTGAGGAGAGCCAACACGGACACATCAAAGGCTACTACATCGGCTACCGGACATCCCAGTCGCCGGACAACTATGTCTTCAAACAGGTGGAGGCCAACTCTGCCAAGGAGCAGCAGTCCACCTACATCACCGGACTGCAGCCCTTCACCAAGTACGACATAGTGGTCAAAGCCTACAACTCCGCCGGTGCAGGTCCCAAATCCGGCAAGATATCCGGCAAAACTCTGGAAACAGGTACTTCCCATACTCTTTTATTTGTTGAAAAAGATTATATTTTATTTTACTGCAAAACTACGGTCATAATGAGTTTTTATTAACTCATACTCTACTCTGCATGAATTATCTTAGATAATAGTACAATGAAAGTCATAATTATAGTGCAGTGTAGGGTTAAAGATGTTATTATTTGTCATAGAGAGTCGTTTTATTTGAACAATGCAGGACGATGCTTCAATGCAATTTAGTATATTAAACTCGTTTGTGTTGGACAACAAAACGTACATTGTACAACAACAACCATCCTGGGAACTTGATAGATTGTCAAGAAAACTATTAAGTTTTCCAGGATGGTCGACAGGTTTTTCAAGATGGAATTAATATTAGTATTATATCCTATATTATAATATATGTACAAATATTATGTGACCATCCTTAACATTATAAATTGCGTCAGCACCTGAGAGCGATTGAACTGCTTAGTGCACAAATATAACTCCTCTCAGATACAGTTATAGTTAGTAAGTACTTTAGTAGGGCTCAGACTTTTTTTTTTCATAATTTTAAAAAATCATTCAAATGTTATTCAATAATTTTTGCATACTGCAGCCAACAAATGCTATAAATCACAAAACGCGAATTTATACTGCATGTCTGTAAAATATTTGGACATTTATTGTTAGGAGGTAACTGAAATAAGAAGATTTTGTGTTGGAATGTGTGTGCGGAAATGAAATGTGTTAAATAAAGATCAAATTTTTCAATTCCTTGTATTAGTTCACACTCTCCCTATATATATCTTGTTCAAATCTTGTTCATAAAACACTTTCTATTCATCCACTCGCGTTCAAATACATTTTTTTTAACTTGCAGTGGATGACACTGGATGTGAATGCAGTTTTTTTTTCACATATTAATTCATTTATTCAAGTTAATTAATTAATTTTAGCTTTTTTTAGATTCAAGTTAGAAACCGCCAATACCAATAGATACCGCCAGATAAACTTAAAAAAAATTAAATGAATGGAATTTCTGCAATAGAGTGAAAAAAAAAGTAGGAATTGACTTTAAAAAAAAAAATTTTTTTTATTACTTGTTTTGTAAAGAAGTAAGGAGGAAAGAATTAAATTTTAAGGTAAAGATTAAATATTGGAGGATTAAATTCAATTAAGGATTTGGAATGAGGATTAAATTTTTGGATGGATTTATTTGGATAGATCCTTATTTGTGCAGCACGTCTGTAAAATATCTGGCAAAAACTAAAGCAAAGTGAAGTGTGTGGGGCTCGTTTAAAGTGCTAGTACATGGTGAACAACAGCTAGATGAGACTAGTCAAAAGAAAAATAATCCTAAAACTCTACCCTGAAGGCAGTGTTACGTTTGATGATCTTGGTGGTCAAGAAACAGGCTAACCAATGAAAGAAGCAAGTAGAGTCCAGGTCATTTCTAATGCTCCTGCTAATAAAATTTTGGGCTTCATCGTGTAACTTTGGAAAGAAATCTAGCAATATATCTCGTTCAAAAATGTGGCTTGTAACACCTATATAATATATATATATATAGGTGTATATATATCCGTGTTATATATAATATATATAGGTGTTATGTAACTTCTATATAATGTATAATATATATATAGATTATTACACCTATTTATTATTATATAAAAAATGTGGTCATCTTGCCATACGTTTTTGCTAATGATTCATGTGTTTTGAATCTTGAGTGACTATTGGTAGTCCCACTTTCAAGCACCTACTACAAAATGCTTTTTCTTTGCTTTTCTCTACACCTCAACCCCCGTATCTAGGGCTCAGTTACTGCCAGAAAAGTGAGGGTGGAACAACAGTGAACCTCGTGAATACCATGAACAGCCCACCGATGTTCCCATTGGTGGGCTATTCATGCGGGATAATACCTTCCTGGTGGAGTTTTAAGGGTTTTTCTTTTGGCCAGTTTCATCTAGCTGTTGTTCATCCTGTACCAGAATTTTAAACTAGCCACACGCACTTTTCTTTGAACAAAACCTGCTTATTTCAGCCTTTACAATTTGCCGGACATTTTAGAGATGCCCTACACAAATATTTGTGACTTATAGCATTTTTAAATCCCCTATTGTTACAGTACGTAAAGTCTCTCCATTGAATACTTTTGACTTACTAATAATCCTTAAATAATTTTTTCAGAAAGTCTTACCTAGGGTGTGACTTGTGCACCTGGCTGTTCATTCGATCTCGGGTATTAACACAGTACACTATTAGTTCCAACATGCAAATATCTTGCAAATTATTTCATTTTAACAGAAATTTTCAACACGCAAACAAGAACCTTCAAATAAAACGTCTCAATTACTACTTATCAATCTGTTCTTTTAATGTCCTTTGTTAAATATTATCTTCATTTTAGGCCTGGTTATTGTGTATTTTCTGTTTTCCTATTGTATGTGTGTTTATTTGAACAGATTCCCATTCAAATAAAACGTCTCACTTTTTACTTATATGTTCTTTTAATGTTTTTTGTTAAATACTATCGTATAAGCTTTTTCCATATTAGCCCTGATAATTGTATTTCCTATCGTATGTGTGTTGTATATCTACAGAATGTTTATGGTATCTTGTGACGTCCGTCTTAACCTATTGAAATATTTGTTCTTTGTGTTGATGAACAGTGAAATATTGAACCCCAATAACTGTGGTGCATTGAGAGATGTGGATGATAATGCGTGTTTATCATTGGGCTAGTTGGGTGCTAAAAGATCTTTCACTTTTCATCTGTGTTCATATGTTCATGTTCATAGTGTGTTTTCAGTAGCTGTACATATAGTATGTCGTTTTGGGTTCCTCGCAGCTGAAGTATGTTGATACTAAATTTTTTGCTGTCATTTCTTAGCACCACCAACTTCTCCCATAGTTCAGATCGAAGCCACAGGGGCCTCCACCATCGCCATCAGCTGGAAGAAGGACATCAAGGACAAGTCGGCCATCCCAGGTAGGATCTCATCTCTCGTCATTTAACAAGGGGGGTGTTGCGAAAACTACATTATTTTCTGTGATACATTATTCAAATCTCTTTTATTGCATAGTATAGATAAAGATTCCATCATGACAAAAGTAATAAATTTGATCTGGAGGCATACTTTTGATCAGAAGACACGATTTAGTACTGATGGATAATGAATTGGGTTAAAACTTCAAAAATTCCAATAGAAAAAATTGAAAAAACGAACATATTTGTTCATGAGTATTTACAATGAATTAAACAATAAAACAAACAATCCGAAACACCAACAGGTCCTCTCCAACCACAAAATTTAATTCCCTCCACACTTTGATGACAGACCTCCTATTTCCTCTATATTTGCCATCTTTAAAATTCCTGATCCCCCTTGACCTTCTAGGTCCCTTGGTCCTCACGATCTTTTTTATTGGTGGTCACTGCTCTTATCTCATATGTTCTCCTTGACTCAGTCTTCAACTGCTTCAAGTTCTTGATTTCTCCTATCACTCCTTTGGTTATTTTCCCTTGAAACTCCAGGTCATCTTTATCTCCTAAGTCCATAGGTCCCTTTTTATCCTCAATGATAGCAACTACTTTTATCTGATTTTTTTTTAGACTTACTGTTTAATTCTCTTCGTTTGCTTTCTCTTGTAACTCTCTTCCAGCACTTACTAGATTATTTTCTTTCGAAACTAGTATTCCTGGTACTATTCCCATGCCTATTCCATGTATATGGTACTATTCCCGTGCCTATTCCATGTCTATGATACTATTCCCATGCCTATTCCATGTCTATGATACTATTCCCATGCCTATCCCATGTCTATGGTACTATTCGCAAGATTCCATGTACTATTCCCATGACCATATTACATGTCTCATCCCAAGTCCTCTCGACCATCTAGGTCCTTGGCACTTCCTAGGTACCATTATACTCATAGTCGCTATTTCCTCCTCATTATTGGCAGATGCTTCTATCTCATTTACACATCCTCATTCATTCACAATTATTTCCATTTGCTTTGTCCTTTCGTTTCCTTGTGGCACCTCCTTGGTTATTTTCTTTAAAAACTGCTCATTCTCTTGACCTCCTAAGACCAACTTCTCGAATTTTTATTCTTTCGAAACCACCTATTTCCCATAATTCTCGTAATTTTTTTTCCTCTTCATCCGTGGCCACTACTTTTATCTTGTATGTTATCCAGAATCCCTCTTCAATTCTTTCTTACACTCCATTGCGGTTCCCTCTTGATTGTTTTCTCTCGAAACTCTTGGTCTTCTCGATTTTCTAGGTCCCTTGATCCTCATCGTCTTTTTTTCTTCTTCATTCGTCACCACAGCTTTTATCTCATCAATACTTTCTTGTTTTTTGTTTTTTTTTTCGTACGCACACTAGTGCCACACACTAGTTCTCCTGCCGAATTGCTTTAATTTCAATCTCTGTTGCAAAATGTAAGACAATAGATTCATCGACCAATGGGAAACCCAGATTTGTTTCACAGGTTCCGAAATTGTAACATGGATGTTAACCACTTCGGTGAAAAAACATATTCCTTTTTTTTTTCTTCGAAGATATCCGTCCGAATCACGGAAGCAATACGATACCAGACACTGTTTTTCGTACAGTAATGCAGACTCATGGGTATTTTTTTCTTGCTGTAGAGTTACAACCTGTTATAACTACCAATATACAGAATTCATTTTCCTTTTGCACTGGGT
The DNA here is from genome assembly GCA_021605075.1 of Caerostris darwini. Lineage (NCBI taxonomy): Eukaryota > Metazoa > Arthropoda > Arachnida > Araneae > Araneidae > Caerostris > Caerostris darwini. Next base: position 1,194,544 of record BPLQ01013610.1, on the reverse strand, counting down.
TTTTTTATAGTCGGTACAATGGTGTTTTTCTTTTAAAACGAATACTTTTGTTTTAAATTTGGGTATCAATGTCTCAATTGAATTTAGTAGTTGCTATAATGACAAAACACTTTGTATATAACGATTACCAGACACACATTAAACGTGCCCATGTCTACATCTTTATGTAGTTGTTATACCCTTTATAAAGCTGGATCATCCAGCAAAATTGCTCATCCAGACTGTCTGGAATTAAAGAGCGCTCACTGTGAACTTGTACTTGTGGTCCTATGTGTGTGTCCTATGTTACTTGATGTCCCTTTCCAGAGTACACGGTGCACTACAAGAGCGACGACGGCGACTGGAAGTCCGAGCAGTTGGGCAGCAGCGTCGACCGCTACACCCTCACGGGACTTAAATGTGGATCCAGGTACCAACTCTACATGACGGCCTCCAACAGTCTGGGCACCGGAGAACCCAGCACGCCGGTATTCGCCAGAACACAGGGAGCGGGTAAGCTCATTTCTGTTGATCAAATAGCATTGTATAAGTATTCTGTTGTTGTTTTCGAAAACCACATGGACATTCGCTATTAGAAGGGCTGAATCCTTCTAGCCTACTGATTTATTCCAGTTTACCTGTCAGTAGACTGGAATAAATCAGTAGGCTAGAAGTGTTGGCGAATTGAAGTGAAGTCTAGATATAGCCTACTGATATATTCCAGTCGACTGACAGGTAAACTGGTATAAATCAGTAGGCTATAGCTAGACTTCACTTGTTGGGTTTCGAATCTGGCTGCCTTAATTTCGGAAACTGAACCACCAAATTTTTGTCTGTAAATATTAAAATCCTTTTTTAATGAAAATAACCTGTTTATCTTAAATCGTCGATACTTCAATGTGGTCTAAAGCAGTGGCACTTAAACTTAGGTATATTAAACTCTTTTACATAAGGAGCAAATTTCTTCAGTTGACTTAGTTTTTATATAATGTTTTATTGGATTAATTTTACATGAGAGATTTACGGATAGTAGTTTTTTAAGAAAATTTAACATATCGTTGTTATCGTTGTAACATATCGTTGTTATCGCTGTATTTAACATATCGTCATTTTTTGTTAAAAAAAAAAATTCTGCCCCAGGCAATATTCTTCATTATTATTTTTGTTATATATATATATGAAAAAAAAGAGAAAAACGGTATATATATATATATGCCGTTTTTATCTTTTTTTTCCCCCTCTCTTCATATCAAGCATTTTCTGTAATTTTTTTTAATCATGTTTTTTACTTTGTCTACGTCTTTAAACTATTTAATCATGTCTTTAAACTTTTTAATTTCATTTTTAAGTAGAGAAGATGATTTATAATCACAATCACAATCAAGCTGAATCATAATCACAATCAACGATTACCCCTTTGATAATTGCTGTAATTCATGAGATGACGAGTGGATGTACGGCAACAGGAGCAATTATTGAAATGAAACATTAAAAATAATCACAAACTTTTGTGCGCCATATCACCAATGGAAGGAATAGTCTGCTTTAGAGAATGTATTAAGCAAAATAACTTGTTCTTTATTAACTATCAGGACTAAAATCAGACTGACTCTTTCTTGCTCTTTAATGACTATCAGGACTAAAATCAGACTATGACTTTTTCTTGTTCTATAACGACCATCAGAACTAAAATCAAACTATGACTTATTCTTTAATGACTATCAGGACTTTGCACGAAGGTTTGGAACTAAATGGGGGGTTCTAGTTTTTTAACACTTTTGTCATTTTTAATTCTCTTTCCTGCTGCATGTTCAGCATTTTTCATGTCCTAAGCAAGTACAGAAAGACAAGTTGAGATCTTTTCCTGGAAATTATTTGCGAAACTTTCTTAAAATATTTTTTTTTAATTTCTCAGCTCCCATGTCTCCGCAAGCATCCGTGTTTCTACAACCCAACACCACTTACGTGGTGCTGCATCTGTCTTCTTGGAAGGAAGGCGGCTGTCCCATAACGCACTACGCCGTGCAGCACCGCCCCAAGTACCAGAGTCAGTGGATCACGGCCACGGACAAGCTGGACTCGCCCCGGGACGTCTACGTCCTCCGTCACTTATCGCCGGACAGGGACTACGTCATCATGGTGACGGCCCACAGCGAGGCCGGACTGACTCAGGGCGAATACGTCGTCCGGACACTGCCTGCATCTGCCATAGGTACACACCCTACAAATTGTGAGGAATGTGTTTTCTATCTGTTGTATACCTTACTCATGTATCTCATTAGTAGAGTAGTAGTTTCAGTAAAACCAATTCAAGGAATGCTATACCTAAAATTAAGGTAATTTGTGCACTTTATGTTTAAAATGCATTAAAATGAAACTTGTATGACATTTCTACCAGAATTTATCAAAAAAATCCTTTTTAAGAGCTAGAATTTACGTTAAGTAATTTCAGATATAATAATTTTTTTTTATAATTTTTTCTCAGTGGCCAAAATTTGTTGAATTCCACATTTTTTTAAAAATTTGTCTTCATGTTTTGTGTCATTAAAAAGGAGGATAATTTATAATTGAAGAAAAAAATGCATATGTCCCTAAATAATCTTATAGTTATATAGACTGTAAAACGTTCTAGTGTTTTTCTGAATATTGAACACTGTTTACAGACTTATTATTTTCAGGAATTTAATAATTAATTCTAATCCTGTTATTCAGAATAATATTTTCCTGGTCAATAACAAAAATTCTTGTCATTATCAAAATATGAATCAATATACCAAACGTGTTTGTAAACACATTATAGATCCACCATTTTACAGTATATGTCCATTTTGTCAATGTATAACATTGACTATGATTGTAGTTTGTCCTGATCTGCACCCACGTTTATGTATTAAAATGATCCGGTGCAGTTATTTTTCTCCATTATCAAATTAGTATGCAACATCCAATATCCAATCGGTTATCCCTCCATTATCCAATTAGTATGCAATATCCAGTCAGTTATCTATCCATTGTCCAATTGGTATACAACATCCAATATCCAATCAGTTATCCATACATTATCCAATTAGTATGCAATATCCAATCAGTTATCCATCCATTATCCAATTAGTATGCAATATCCAATCAGTTATCCATCCATTATCCATCCATTATCCAATTAGTATGCAATATCCAATCAGTTATCCATCCATTATCCAATTAGTATGCAATATCCAATCAGTTATCCATCCATTATCCAATTAGTATACAACATCTAATATCCAATTAGTATGCAACATCCAATATCCAGTCAGTTATCCATCCATTGTCCAATTGGTATGCAACATCCAATATCCAATCACTTATCCTTCCTTTGTCCAATTAGTTCGTAACATCCAATATTCCATCAGTTATCCATCCATTATCCCATTATTATGCAACATCCAATACCCAATCAGTTATCCATCCATTATCCCATTAGTATGCAATATCCATTATCTCATCAGTTATCCATCCATTATCCCATTAGTATGCAACATCCATTAACTCATCAGTTATCCATCCATTGTCCAATTGGTATGCAACTGAAAGCACTTTACAATTACATATCCTTCCTAAAATCATCATTGCCTAACGTATATATCCTTCATAACGTCATAATTGCCTAACGTGTATATCCTTCCTAACATCATAAGTGCCTAACGTATATGTCCTTCTTAACATCATAATTGCCCAACGTATATATCCTTCCTAACTAATGGCGTCAATATATACCATTGTCCAATCAGTTATCCATCCATCCATTATCCAATTAGTATACAATATCCAATATATAATCAGTTATCCATCCATTATCCAATTAGTATGCAATTTTAAGCACTGGAGCATAATCAATACTTTGAAATTATACATCCTTCCTAACGTCATAATTGCCTAACATATATATCCATAATTGCCTAACATATATATCCATAATTGCCTTGTGTATATATCCTTCCTAACGTCACAATTGCCTAACATATATATCCTGCCTAACGTCACAATTGCCTAAAGTATATATCCTTCCTAACGTCACAATTGCCAAACATATATATCCTTGCTAACTAATGGCGTCAATATATACCATTGTAAAATCTACCACAATCAGGTTGATCAAATATTGGCCACTTGCATGTCATACTGTCACCTTTCCTTTCTGTGATGATGATGATTCCAAACACACTCGATGCGCAATGCATGTCACTGTGTAGTAACCGGGTTCTGTCCACGCACTTGCATTGCATGGACGACGGACGCACTGATACCATAAGCAATCTGTAGACCACTGATGCATCCACTACTCAATTGATTGTTTCCGATTGATCTCCATTCATATAGCTGCGACTTCTTCCCCAGCTTACGGAAAGAGGGAAACAGGCCTCCCCTTCTACAAGAACATCGCCCTGGTGGTGCCCCTGGTGGTCTCCTCCCTGGTCATCCTGGTCCTGCTCTTCGCCATCGTCGTCTGCTTCAGGAAGCACTCGCAGGATCGAAGGGACAGGAACGGTGAGTCACAACAACTCTTTCGCCTCCCTGTAGAGTGGGTGAGGTTTGTATGAAATCCAACACGACAGAGGGTAGAAGTCAAAACAGGTTCAATGCAATAAAGGTCATCTCAGAGGATAAATTTTAATAAACTTTTTTCTATCAAAACCTCGAATAAGTATCCTATTCAATCTTTAGACCGGTATGTGTCTCCACCGAATAGCTCATAGTCTACGACGTTAACGAGAAACGTTGTTTTGCAATAAGCACAAGCCAGAAACTCTTGGCAGCGGCCTGATGGCCAATTGGCTAGCGCTCTGGCCTTTGGTATCACAGGCTTCAGGTTCGAATGGTGGCAGGGATGTTTATGAGTGGTTCGGAATCCACTTTAAACTGTAGGTCCCGGTCTGTTTAGTCCTTGCGTGCACAAGATGACCGTAGAGTGGCAAACCAAATCCAACCTTAAACCGGTTTTAGTTTCCACTGAATAATGTCGTAGTTCACGACATTAGCGAGAAACCTTGTGTTACATTAAACCCAAGCCAGAAACTCTCGTGTATGACTTTGACAGGAATCACATCTGCCTTGCCCTCCAGTCCAGTGAGCAAAGTTCAGCAAAGATGGTTTGGTTTGGTTTGTCGCTCTACGGTCATCTTAAGCACACGACAGATAAACAGACTGGGACATACATTTTAGTGGGGATTCCAGGCCACTCACAAGCACCCATGCCACTGCCAGGACTCAAACCTGAAGCCTGGAATACCAAAGTCCAGAGCGCTAGCCACTTGGTCACCAGGTCGCAGTCCATCAGAGAATATGTGTAACGTCTCGGCCTATATTAGACCTATAACGGCTTCAAGAAGCGGACCACTTTCAGGATCATAAAAAAACTATAATTTTTATTTACAAACAGAACTCTAGGTATTGTAATTTATTATTTACAAATAATGAAAATGAAAGATTTAAATTTGATCCACAAATGCAAGATTAAATCACAAGTGCAGTTCACTTCAACGCCAGAGATTTTCAGAGTGTTCAAGTTCGGTCGTCGAATCTAAAACTACGTGGTCTGTGGCAGACCTTAACTATCACACGGCGTGATACACGAAACTACAAGGGGTCTCCGCCCTATTCAGTCACTTCAGAAAAAAAAACACTTCTGGTCGATTCATCCAACACTCTATCTTCTCTTCACCAAACACCTCCTTTTTAAGACAATCCGTCAAGAGGAAGGATCAGCTTCCTTCACTTCTCAATGGAATGGACATTTCTCAGCTCGTGGCTTATCACCCATCATGATGGTACAACTCTTAGTGTAGTCCATATGTTTGCATGACTGAATACTTATTTGCATACCTGTAGGTTTGTATATATATAATGTCTGTCTGTGTGTGTGTGTGTGTGTGTGTGTGTGTGTGTGTGTGTGTGTGGTGCATGTCTGTGTGTGTGTGTGTGGTGTATGTCTGTGTGTGTGTGTGGTGTATGTCTGTGTGTGTGTGTGGTGTATGTCTGAGTGTGTGTGTGGTGTATGTCTGAGTGTGTGTGTGGTGTATGTCTGAGTGTGTGTGTGGTGTATGTCTGAGTGTGTGTGTGGTGTATGTTATGTATGTCTGAGTGTGTATGTGTGCGTATGTCTGAGTGTGTATATGTATGAGTGTATGTATGTATGTATTTGCGCGTTTATGTCTGAGTGTATGTATGTATGCATACATGTATGCATTTGATTCTATGTGGATATGCATACTTACTTGTTTTTGCGCATGCAATGTATGTTTGAGAACGTTTATCGGTGCTTGTGATACTCCGACATACGAGGCGCAAATCAATTTAAAAAGAAAAAAAAATGAACAATTCCTTCAGAATTTCTTTAAATTCATCTTTCATTTAATGTTGTACAATTTTGCGATTACTAAAATTCTTGGGAGATTGCTGTGATGCTGCCCTCTGTAAATGTCGCTCTTCCGTCCACAGATTACGACAGCAGGAAAGCGGTGGGCGACTCACTGATGATGAGCGAGATGGGAAAGCAGCTGCCGGCGAAGACAGCCAAGTTCTCTCACTACACTTGTCCTGCGGGTACGTATGCTTAGAACAAATTGTAACTTCTCTTATTAACAATGGAATTCCTTTTCACGCTAAGAGCTCTTCAATTTTTATAGTATCCTTTTTAAATAGTTCATTTCAAATTGCGGGGAAAAACTGTTAAATAGATGAAAAAAGGCTGAAATCTGCTCGGCAAATTTCAACTTATCAGATGTGAACATTGGAGAACGGATGAATAAACTCGGGAATAGGCCAATGTTTAATAGCGCACGAGATACTATATGAAACAACTGATTGGAATACTACAAGAATGGCCAAATACAAATAGCCACGTGAATATAGCAATGTTGAATAAATCAAGAACTTCATGAAGAATGAATTGTTCAAGAATATATAAAAATAATAGACAAAGGATGTAGATAAATGTAGTCGTAAATGAAGAATGAAGTGTTCCCAATTCTACAAGGAACACTAACTATAACATGAAATACCCGAAAGAATATATCAAATTTTGAAAATTCTAGGCTTAAAGGAGGAATGGAGCATTCCAAATACAATTAGAAGCACTATACAGCTCCATAGGCACGGGAAAATGCCCAAAGTGTTAAATATGAAACTTCAAGAAGGAATTGATCAACGCACTATGATTATTTATAACCATGGGAAATACAAATGTTTAAAATCCCAAGCCAAGACGTGAAAAGGGATTCAAAACCGTACTACACAACACTTCAAGCCAAAGCCAAATTATCCACAAAATTTCTGAAGATTAACGTCTTTCATGAATCATTTCAAGAGGAACAAAGTACCATTTTCCGCCTAAATTTGCAGTGGAATTTTATTTTCTTGGCCCTCATTTTCGGATAACCTCACGGACCCCTAACCAGGACAACATCATGTTCACACATGATAATAAATAAACTAATTAAATTATGTCAATTTTTATTTTTAATTTATACATATTTACTTTATACATTTTTTTTACTTTATACAGAGCTTTATTTAACTTGATAGTATTGTTAATGTTTTTTTTTATTAATCCAAACGATGGCGTTTTGCAGGAAAAGCTGATTACGCAGAGCCCTACACTTGCAACGAGTCTACGGCCGCGAGACAAGTGAGTCGTTTTCATATGTAATCCTTCAGTGCACTACATTTACCATGGAATAGTAATACAACAGAGCGCGTTACTTTTGAATCATTTTGGTGGGAAAATATTACACAAGAGAATTTATTATTCGGAATATAAACGCTAATTATTTAGAAAAACTAAATTTACATTTATTGACAGCTCAAGAAAAACCCTATCTCGTTTGAAAATCGTTGTAGGATGGTAGACCCCTTCGAGCCAACAGCATAGAGTCAACAATAAAGGTTGTTGGCAAAATCGCTTATGTGAGCTACAAAACCCTGAAATCTATGCCTTAAACTAATTCTAAATAAGTTCAAATCAATAGAATAATAAGATAAAATAATCATAATAATAAGATGAAATAATCAGATAAAAATAATCTATCTAACTTACTACATTATGATATGATGGATATCAGATATGAATTCTTATTCATAATAAAACTGCTTTAAAAAAAATTTTATTCATTGAAAGTGACAAATAAATAAAACTAATAATAACTTGAGAAAAAGCCCTCATTTCACTCATTTCTTGAAACACCCAGACACAGTGCACTAAGAGCTGTAATTCATATAAACATAAAGAAAAGTCGTCACTTTCCCTTTGTTAAAAAAAGTCATCACTGACAGTCACCTGACAGTGGTCAGTGACGAAAGTAAAAGTCACGTGAGTAGTTTGTCGCAACCCTGATGCGCGATCTATCATATTACTGCTCTTATGGTATTTATTCTATTTTTATTTGAATGATTCTATAAATATAGCACACTTCCTGCCAGCCTTAAATCAGTTAGACTATGCATAGTGATAGTCTAATTGATTCAAATCAATTAGACTGTCCATAGTGATAGTCTAATTGATTTAAGGCAAAACAGCATTGGCTTATGTTTGAGTAGATGAACCCATTTCAATGAATTATTTATGTAGGATACTTAAATGTGTTTCTTCACCCCAGGGGTCTGACGGCCTGTTCGCCACCATCAAGCGAGGGCCCTCCAGACCCATCTACACGTCGGCTTCTTACAAGCAAGGTGGGTGGAGATCAGTGACCAAACAATTGGCATTTTAGGAATTCATTTCCTGAATAATAATTTTCTTTCTCTGGTGTCGTCATAGGATCTGACGCATTCTGCGCACAGCACAGCACCCCCCACGAGGGCAGCACCAGATCCGAACCCACCTCCAACGAGAAGTGGAGCAATCCCAGAAACAACAGCAAGCCCCTGCGGTGATGAACCCTCACTACCTGCGGTTTAGTTAACCTCCACCTTTCACCGTCCTCGATTCCTATTGGTCTATCCGTACGGTCCGGCTCTCTCATTGGATGGATTTGACAGAAGCCTTTTTGGAAGGAAAAACTACTGATTTGTGAATCTTATTCATTCAACCTCTTGATCAACAATGAACGAATGGAAAGACGAAACCATCGTTCGAACCGGAAAAGGAAACGGGTGTCATATTATCTCCTGTTGGCGAATTGTCGCCAAATATTATCGCCAAGTTGAAAAAAAGTGGCGCCAACTGACAAAATGGCGCGGCTTGCATCGACATTATTTACATTCTGTGTTGTTATGTTTTTATTTAAGGGAATTTTAATTTTATAAATCAATTAATGAATGGAATTTTGGACATTTTTTTTTAATTTTGTGAACTTTTCAAATTGAAACAGTGGCAACATCAGCCGTTTCGTTAGGTTTGGCAACTTGAAATTGTCGTCTGGAAGGGGATAATAACATCGGCACCTGTACCTCTCAACTTGATTTTTCTTTTTCTCTTTCAGAATATGTGTTACATTTCGAATTATTCTAAGCATGTGATATTTGATGTGTATTTTTCACATACTACTTGAAGTTGAGGAAGCATTTTGTCTGCGCAAGTATTCAATTCATAATCGTATCCATGTTTCTTTACGTTTTTTTTCGCATGTGTATAAAATTTTGAGTAATCTGTCTCGTTAATTATAATAATAATGCAAGTAACTACAAATCAGATATATTTTTGTTCCCAAATGAAATACAAGCCACACGTACAACGTACTCAGTTAAACAGAATTAAAGTCTACTTTTTCTATTTTTCATTTACCACTGTGTCCAAAACGTAAGACCAGTTTTCAACTTAAATTTCCCAGACATATGGAATTTCAATTTTTTTCTCTTTTTTTTAGGTTGTTGGTACTGTCCTTGACATCTGTGAGAAATTTGACGTCAAAATTATCATTAGTTTTTGAGTTACGCGTGGTTTTCTGAGATGCTAAAACTGATTCCGGCTATTTTTTAAACGTCTCTTCAATCTATTCAAAACGGTGTCCCCGGAGAGATCTTTTCAGTTTAAGGAATAGCCAGAGGTAGCATAATGTTAAATTAGGTGAATACGGTGGCTGTGGAACGATATGGGTTTCATTTTTGGCGAAAACGTCACGAAGAATCAATGCAGTGTGAGTTGGGGCATTCGGTGTTTTCGGTACCCATCGAGATTTGACGCTTTTGAGGCCAAAACATCTTTTAAAATGGAATTTTGAGATTCCAACATCATCAGCAAGGTCTCTAAGTGTAAATCGACGGTTTGCAAGCATCAAATCCTTAATTTTTTGAACGTGAGGTTCGTCGGTTGAGGTGGAGGGTCGACCAGAGGACTCTTCGTCTCCGACGCGTTCTCTGCCTTCTTTGAACAGTTTATACCACTTGTAAACATTTCTTTCCGATATAGGAATGCTCTCCGAATGCCTTCTGCAACATTCTATACGTTTCCGCAAACAAAATGCAACGCAAGTTCTTTGCTCAATTCATTCAGGCATTTCAAAAATCGCCGGAATCAATTTTAGCGTCTCACAAAGCCAAGCGTAACTCAAACACTAATGATAATTTTGACGTCAAATTTCTCACAGATGTCAAGGACAGTACCAGCAACCGAAAAAAGTTAAAAAAATTGCAATACCATATGCCCCGGGAAATTTAAATTGAAAATTTGTCTTACTTTTTGTACACAGTGATATATTACTTTTGTTTGCTCGCATTTTGTCCTTATTAATTGAAGTCATTGTCAACTAGGCCAGAAATATGAAATCACTTTAAAAATATTGTCTTTATCATCTTCCTGTGTCGGATCAAAAGATTGTTCTTCAATATGAAAGTTATGCATAAATTTCAAACTCTGTTAACTTATTTATGTAATGTAGTGTTAAAATTACAATTATGATGAAAAAGCTTTTAAAAAAATCAAAATTGGAGCGAGCTAAATTAATTTTAAAAAAATATTTTTTTAAAAGTCTGTTAAATTGCCTTTGTACTGTAATTAAATCAAATGTATTATGTAATATAAAATTAAGAACGTAAAAATTAGTTTGTGTTCTTCTCAATCTGAAAATGATTTTTTTTTTCAATTATATGAATAATTGTTTATAGAATATTTAATTTAGTTTTTATTTATTTATGTCAAAAAAAATGTGCCAAATTTAGTATTTTAATTGAAACACACTGCCTAATATGCTGAAGTTTATTTGTTTACTTAAGGGGACCCGGTGGTCTAGCACTCGTGAATTTAACGAGTTTTCAGGATTTTTTTTTTAATGAAAACATTGAACAATGTTATTCAAACTTTATAGACATATTAAATTACTTTAATAGTATACAAAAAAGTTATAATTAAAAAAGAAAACTTTTAAGTAGTTAAGGAGTGGCGCTGAAATTGCCCTCCTCATAAATATGGGCCTGGGGGGTGGGTGAAGTTTTGGCTCTTTTACAGATCTGTAAACAAAAAGACGAAGAAATTTTTCTCATCAGTATGAGTGTAGTTATCGCAGGAACAAGTTATCGCAAGAACAAGACAGGATTAAAAAACAAGTAATATAAAAAAAAAAAAAATTTTAAGTCAATTCAATTTTTTTACTATATTGCAGAAAGTCCTTTATAAATAATTTTCATTCGTTTATTTAAGTTTATCTGGCGCCATCTATCGGTAGATATATGCAACTTAAATCTAAAAAAAAAAATGAATGAATTAAATTTAATTACTGAATAAATATTTGAAAAAACTGTATTAGCATCAAGTGTCATCCACTAAAAGTTTAAAAAAATGTAAGAGTGGATGAAACTTGATTGAACGTGAGTGGATGAATAGAAAGTATTTTATGAACGATTGAAAATTGGAACAAGATATATATAGGGACAGTGTGAGCTAATAGAAGGAATTGAAAAATAATAAAAAAAAACCTGACAAAATGACGCGTTGTTTAAATTTACATGCAGAAAACAGACTGTTTTTCCATTATTTTTTGTATGTAAAAAATAAGAAGTGTTCAACTTAAACACTTTTTTTTTAGTTCCAGCGATATGCACTGGTGTACTGAATAACATAGTAAAATTTAGTAGTGTTTTTGCCTGACATCGTGCAGAAAAAAGTAGTTTCGAAATAAATGAGTTTGAAGCGTAAGGTAAGCATATTCCATTCTCAGCTAAATGGGTTGTAGAACTTAAAATGCCGTCAATATCATTACAAATATTTGACAGTATATTCTTAAGGGATTATACTTTCAAAATATCCAGAAATTTCTGAAAATTCTAGACCACTGGGTCCACTTAAATAATCGTTTAAAATAATAGTTTTGAACTCCTTGTATTTTTGTTTAACATTACTACTGTGCCCACAAAGTAAGACCAATTATTTTTTTTTTTCAAAAATTCTTTATTTATTCTTCCAATTTATTTCATCGCCTTCAAAGTAATCCCCTCCGGATACATTGCACTTATGCTTACATAGTAAGTAAGGTCTTAATTGTAATTCGACTGTTTGCAGGAACCAAATCTATAATTTTTTTGGACGTGAGCTTCGTCGGTTGAGGTGGAGGGTCGACCAGAGGGCTCTTCGTCTTCAACGCGTTCTCTGCCTTCTTGGAACTGTTTTTACCACTTCTAAACATTTCTTTCCGATAAAGGACTGCTCACCGAATGCCTTCTGCAACATTCTATACGTCTCCGCAAACAAAATTGAATGCAAGTTCTTTGCTCACTGAATTCAGGCATTTCAAAAATCGCCGGAATTAGTTTTAGCATCTCACAAAACCAAGCGTCACTCAAGCACTCATGAATATTTTGACGTCAAATTAAACACAGATGTCGAAAACAATGCCAGCAACCTAAAAAAGAAACAAGTATTATATAAAAAAAAATTTAAGTCAATGCCTACTTTTTTTTCACTGTATTGCAGAAAGTCCTGTATAAATAATTTTCATTCATTTTTTTAAGTTTATCTGGCGCCATCTATTGGTAGATATAGGCAATTTAAATCTAAAAAAAACTAACATTATTTAATTAAATGAGTAAATGAATATCTGAAAAAACTGTATTAACATCCAGTGTCATCCACTACAAGTTCAAAAAAAGTGTATTTGAAGTTGAGTGGATGTGGATATTTCATGAACGATTGAAAATGTGAACAAGATATATATAGAAAGAGTGTGAGTTAATAGAAGGAATTGAAAAAAAAATTGAAACCTCATAAGTCCCGGGAATTTTAAATTGAAAATCGGTCTAACTTTTTGGACTCAGTAGTATCAAACAATTTTTCTTATACAAAAAATAATAAGGTAGCGAAGAATGCTCCATAGAACATTTAACTCTCTATAATGTGAAACGTGTAGAGTGTTTCATTTTTTCTACACCCATCGCTTAGATGAAGCCAACTTGGACTGCATAAACTTTTTCCGACGCGCGTTTTCACAATCACAGAAGAGAAGACATATTTCTCGTGGCGAATTATATTAATTCTGTCATGTAAACATTTCGAAGCTGTACTCATTGAATCTACATGTTTGTTCTTACCTATCTTGATGTAAATAAATGTTTTTGGAAATAAAAACACCCTGTTGTTCGTATCGTGTTTTAACATTCATCATGCACACCATTGAAAAATTTAAAGTCAATTCCTATTTTTTTTTCACTATATTGCAGAAAGACCTTTATAAATAAAGTTGAAATTCTCCTCTTACATATAGCGCCATCTATTGAGTGGATGAATAAAAAGTATTTTATGAACGATTGAAAATTTCAACAAAATAGTTATATATAGGGAGAGTGTGCACTAATAGAAGGAATAGGAAAAAACCTAATCTTTCAGCGGTTCTTCCTAGTCTCTAATACAGTGGTTCTCAAACAGTGACCCAGGGTGCACTGGAGCGCCCTAAAGGATTTTCCTTTCCCCCTGTCGTGTATTCCAGAAAAAAATCCAAATATAATAACATATTTTTTATATTACTTGTTTTATATGTCCAAATATAAAAACAAGTAATATAAAAAAAAAAAAATTTAAGTCAATTCCTACTTTTTTTTCACTCTATTGCAGAAAATCCTTTATAAATAAAGTTGAAATTTTCCTCTTACATCTGGCGCCATCTATTGGCAGATACATGCAACTTAAATCTAAAAAAACTAAAATGAATGAATTAAATTTAATGAATGAATGAATATTTGAAAAAAACTGTATTAACATCCAGTGTCATCCACTGCAAGTTCAAAAAAGTGTATTTGAGCTTGAGTGGATGAATAAAAAGAATTTCATGAACGATTGAAAATTTGAGCAAGATATATATATAGGGAGAGTGTGAGCTAATAGAAGGAATTGAAAAAATTTCAGTAACAACTCAAAAATCAAAAGTGAACTTTTCTAATAAGTACAATCTGTTTTAGAGAGTTAAATAGGCTTATATACGGGTTGATTATAATTAAAGTCCCACTTTCATAAAGCTGTAAACCCACTTGTCAAAATGAGTTCACATTTGAATTGAAGATACTTGAAGAAGGTGGAAACGGTAAGGCATCAAAAAAGGTTCTAAAGTGTATTAATAGATGGCGCTGTAAGCGACATATAGACGGTGAATTCGGCTGCCAAGTATATTTTGTATCGAAATGACAACCTATTGGTCATGAGTTGTACATTAAACCAACTGTAGTGTTCAATGGGATTGATTGTTTGGGTTTTTGGACGGAAAAAACCACTTCCATGTTATTCAACAGTTGTGACACTGTTAGTGAAGAGCCCATACACCATGACAAGGTCATGCCAAATTGGATGAGAAAAATCGGTGGAACTTTTTTATGATGCTGTACCGTTTCCCCTCCTTCAAGTACCTTCTGCTAAAATCTGAACTCCATATAACGAATAATTCTTTTTTTATAGCATTTTTTTTCACCTTGTATATTCTCGAAAAGAAACAAGACACATTGATACAACAAAGACCAGCAGGTAAAGAAATGCGGCGCATGCGCTGTTCTTTTCATTCCACTCACAAACGATGCTGAAAAAATTCCTTTAAACACACCTCCCAAAGGACTAACTGCAAAATTAACTCCTAACCTTGATGTTATCTCACCAACTACTAAGAACAAATTTAACAATCTGGAAAATAATGCCCTCTTTCATGATAACGTTATTCTCGAGAAGATTATTAAAAAAACTCCCCTTACCCTTTAATGATCTGGAAAATTACAGACCTTACATTTCTTAAACAACTAAACATTCTTAGCTATGAGGATAATATTATAAAACTTTCAGGTGAACACGTCAAATATTTTCCCAAAAATATCGAATATAAAGTGAAAATTATAAATCACTCATGAATAATTCTTCAAGATTCTAGAACTGGGGTGGCCAAATGATCCTTTGGAAATGCATCACAACTCCGTGGGCCACACATAAAATTATAGATCCCCTATTAGATTCAGACCCACTCTAGATATTTTTTGGAGTGAAAAATTGAAACAGAATGAATTATTATTATTGTGTTTACTATTATTTTTGTGCGTAAGCATAGATAATATAATAATACTAAACGCACATTATAATAATAATAATACTAAACGCACATTATAATAATAATAATACTAAACGCACATTATAATAATAATAAACGCACATTATAATAATAATAATAATAAACGCACATTATAATAATAATAATACTAAACGCACATTATGTTGTTGTTTGTTGTTGTTTCTTATCCCACTTGGCTGGCCAAGCCCACGAGCACATACGTACTCATGATTGAAGGGGAAGGAAGCAGCTTCTGTTGTGATGGAGCACCCGTAGGTAGAAGCCTGACTTTTGCTCCGTGACGCTCTTACAGTCATAGAAGACTGGGACCTACAGCTTAAAGTGGATTCCGAACCACTACAAACATCCATGGCACAGCCGGGATTCGAACCCGAAACCTGTGACACCGAGCGCCAGAGCGCTAGACACTCGGTCATTCAGGTCCCAAATTTGCCAACGGCACGCGGTGTTCCCAGGTGGTCACCCTCCCAAGTACTGACCGCGCCCAATGATGCTTGACTTCGGTGATCTAACGAGAACCGGTATATTCAGCATGGTACGGCCGCACATTATAATAATAATAATACTAAATGCACATTATAATAATAATAATAATAAACGCACAAAAATATATAACACTAAAAATGAAATATAAAAATACATAAATATAAATGAAATAAAAAATGAAATCATAAAAAATATTTATTTGACTAGTGTGATAGGTGTTTCTAAACCCTTTCACTCAGCTTTTACAAATCGATCTCCATTTGGGTATTGGCACATCGTAATGGGTGTTGCAGGTTAGTGTCCCTTATGCTAGTGCGTATTTTATGTTTGCTCAATTAGTCAACTATAAACTCATAAATAAAACAGGCACTATCACCTATATTCGCAAGACTATTATTTTAAAATCACAGTTCATTTTTTTTCATCCTTTAGGCAGTTCATTTTTGAATAGAAGGATGCACACACAAATTTTTTTTAATACATTGATTTTCACTCCTTTGGCCATTCTAAAGTAAATATATTTTGTAAAAGTGTGATGAATCTCACTGGCCAGAAAAATGTTCAAAGCGAGCCGTGAGTTGCCCACCCTGTTCTAGAGCATCACTAGCAAATCGGGTCGACCTTTCAAAGTTGTACTAAAAAGACTCCAAAGGACCACTCTCTGGCGCTCGGTACCACAGGATTTGAGTTCGAATCCCGGCGGTGCCCTGGATGTTTGTAGTGGTTCGGAATCTACTTTAAGCCGTAGGTCCCCCATTAAAATCGACATTTTCCCCTCAATTTCGTGGGCGGCCTGATGGCTAGCTGGCTAGCGCTCTGGCCTTTTGTACCGCAGGGTTCCGGTTCGAAACCTGGCAGTGGCATGAATGTTTGTGAGGGGTTCGGAATCCACTTTAAACTGTAGGTCCCGGTCTGTTTAGCCCTCATGCGCAGAAGATGACCGTAGAGCGACAAACCAAACCAAACCAAATGACCACTACAAAAGACGAAAATGAAATTGAGCTGCTAGAACAAAGGCTTATTTCAGAACATATAAATCAGTTAATAAGTGGAAAATTATAACTAAATTTCTCCTCTAGCAACTTAAAAAGCCTTGCAACTAGTAGTATATAGTATAATACATCTTGTATGTAATGTCAGGGGGCTTGAACGGCCGAGTGGCTCGGTACCACAGGTTTCGGGTTCGAGTCCCAGCGATGCCATGGATGTTGGTAATGGTTCGGAATCCAATTCAAGCCGTTGGTTCCGGTCTAATAGGATCGTAGATAGTTACGGGGGCAGTGTTACTCCGCGTCCGCAGCTTATCTTCAAGCTGCACGCACCTTCTGGGTAGTACTCAGTGAGTAACGTTGGTGCAGCATTTGCCTTAAGACATCCAAGACCAAGCTGTCTAAGTGTTTTCCAGCTGCATTAGAACAAAAATAATAATAAAAAAAAACATCATATATGTAATGTCAGGGGGCTGGAATGGCCGAGTTGTTCGGTACCACAGGTTTCGGGTTCGAGTTCCAGCGATGTCATGGATGTTGGTAATGGTTCGGAATCCACTTTAAGCCGTAGGTTCCGGTCTAATAGGATCGTGGAGCGTTGCGGAGGTAGTGTTACTCCGTAGCTTATCTTCCTGCTGCACGCACCTCCTGAGTAGTGCTAAGTGAGTAAAGTCTTCCCTTAAGGCATCAAAGACAACTGTCTAAGTGTTTTCCAGCTGCATTAGAACAAAAAAAATATATTATCTATTCACATGCAAGAATAATCGTAAAAACACTAATAGTAACTCATTATGTTTCAATTTTTCACTCAAAAAGTCTATAGTTGGTCTCAATCTAATAGGGGGATATATAATTTTAGATGCTTCCAGCGGTGTGAGGATGCATTTCCAAAATGGCCAGCAAGATCATTTGGGCTAGAACCCTTGCTAGAACAAGGTTTTATTCCAAAACATATAAATTAGCTAACCAGCGAAAACTGAAACTAACTTTCCACTCTGGCAACTCATATTAAAAAGCTTTGCAATTAATAATATATAATCTATCTTATATGTAATGTCAGTTATAATATTAAGCAAAAAAAATTTATAGTTCAAGAGGTAAAATTCCTGTCTAAAATTTTATTCAAATACTTTTTGGAACACATATAAATACTGTAGTGGACAAGTACGGAAGGTCTACGTTTGGGCGGCTGATTGTAGTAGATGTGTTGTTATATTTGCATGTGTAATTTAAAAATGTAAGTGAATGGCAACGTTTATTTCGAAATGTTTAGTTAAGCGAAATTGGCAACGTTATTGTAATTCTAAGAAAAATAAAGATGGCTGTTGTTGTGTTGCAATTTACTTTGTTGTGGCGAATCTGGGATTCCGGGAAAGTAAGTGTGATTTGAAATCTGATTATAGAGAGCATAAACTTTATTCTGAAAGAGATAATAGAGAGTTTTTGCATAACGTTTTTTTATCGTCCGATATTTTTCTTCCTAGCGCGCATGCTCATAGAATAGCTCAGTATTACAGACACGCATGCGCAATAGGTACAATGTTTCCTATGAGCATGCGCGCTAGGAAGAAAAAAACGATAGATAAAAAAACGTTATGCAAAAACTCTTTAATAAGTGATTTTCGTGTTATGTGTCGTTATGTTACGTTAAATGTGTCGCTGTTTGTTTGGGCAACTTCAATTGGGTATGGCGGCCTAATAGCCAACTCGCTAGCGCTCTGGCCGTTGGTACCAAAGGCTTCAGGTTCGAATGCTGGCGGTGGCATGGATGTTTGTGAGTGGTTCAGAATCGGGGCCTGATAGTCGAGTGACTAGCTCTTTGGCGGTCGGTACCCCAGGTTTCGGGTTCGAATTCCGGCTTTGCCATGAATGTTTGTAGTGGTTCGGAATACACTTTAAGCACTAGGTCCCGGTCGCATATGACTAACAGCGTCACAGAGCCCAATCAGACTTCTCTCAGACTCTTCCCAAACTGTAAAGGGGCAACTCAGCTCTAGGCACAGTGGTGTGGTGTGGTGTGGTGTGGTGTAGTAGTAGTAGTAGTGGTGGTGGTGGTGGTTCGGAATCCACGTTAAACTGTAGGGCCCGGTCTGTTTAGCCTGAAGTGTGCACAAGAGGACCGTAGAGCGACAAACCAAACCAAATGAATTGGGTATGGACAAATCGAGTCCCAAGTCCAATATCATATTTTTGACACACATACGTACTACAATTACAATTTTAAAATAAAACAATATTTAGCACACAGCATGTATATTTAAAGAACATTCAATTAGGGATTTAGTGGAAAGATTCTATGGTTCTTCTAGCTCACGGTATGAGAGATGGTTATTTTGCGCCAGTTGCGCCTTGCGTCCCCTCGGGCAGGAAGTTCGATGCCAATTACGAACTTTTCACCGAAACTCCGCAAGGGGCGCTCTTGCAGTGAGTAGGAGGAAACACGGTTACAATACAGTATTATTTAAAACATGAACCGCACAATAACAAAAAAGTCTTTACAATACTGGTGTCGGATAGAAGTCTCATTTCTTACAATGTTTGATAATGATAATTTTGAAATATTTATTTTAAAGGGAAATAGCATTATTTTTTTAACGAACATTATTTTTTTGTAAAATAAAGAACCATGTCTACAACAGAAATACATAATGTTAAAGAACAACAACTACAATATAGAACAGAATAATTTAACTTTTCAAAATTGCCAATAAAAGCAACAGCTGAACATCCTCTTTAAAATCTGCTTCACAAAATTACTCTGCTGAATAAAATACTCTTATTTTTAATGATTTTTTTTTATATTTCGACATACTAATAACAATGTTATTTGAAATTGTAGAATAAACTGCTTTCACTTTTACAAGAAAAATAACTTTTTCTAATTGAAGAAAAAAAAATTCAGAAGAATGCTTTTAACTTTTCTAAAAAAATGAAGATAGTTTTCTCTAAAAAAGGCATTACAACTTCATCAAACGAATTTGGACAACTTACTGATAATCCAACAGTGACCACCTGGGAACACCGCGTGCCGTTGGCATTCGAAATTGGAGCCTGAATGGCCGAGTGTCTAGCGCTCTGGCGCTCTGTGCCACACGTTTCGGGTTCGAGTCCTGGCGGGGCCATGGATGTTTGTAGTGGTTCGGGAGCCACTTAGGGCTGTAGGTCCCGGTCTCCTATGACTGTAAGAGCGTCACGGAGCAAAAGTCAGGCTTCTACCTACGGGGTGCTCCATCACAACAGGGTACTGCTTCCTTCCCTTTCAATCATGAGTACGTATGGGCTCGAGGGCTTGGCCAGCCAAGTGGGATAAGAAACAACAACAACAACAAAATTCGATTCAAGTAATCAATGCAACTTTTTATTGATTTATAGTACAATAGAATTGGGGGCCTGATGGCCGAGTGGCTAGCTCTCTGGTGCTTGATACCAAATGTTTTGGGTTCTATTCCCGGCGGTGCCATGGATGTGTTAATGGTAATTTAAGCCATAGGTCCCGATCTCATAGGATCGTAGAGCGTCACAGAGCCCAATCAGACTTCTTCTCACCCACATCCTTCCCAAGTTGTAAAGGGGCAACTCTGCTCTAGGCACAGTGGTGAGGTGTTATAGGTTATTATTATTATTCTACTACTTCTACTATATCATAAATAAATAATTTAATCAGAAGATATGTTGTTGTTCCAATGCATCTGGAAATACAGAGACAGTTCATATTTATGCCATAAGCAAGGGCTGCACCGCTGTTACTCACTTAGCACTACCCAGGGGGCACGTGTAGCTTGAAGATAAGCTACGGACGCGAGTCACACTACTCCCGCAACGCTCTATGATTATATTAGACATACTGTTTAAAGTGGATTCTAATCAGAAGCTGTATTAACTGAGATTTTTCTAGAAAACGAAAAATGACGTATAACTTAATTAAGTCCTATAAGTTAAAAATAAACCTTGAAAGCCTGAATTCATCATTAATATATTAAAAATAATAGCATATAGCTTCAAAGAGCTCCGAAAGTGTAAAAAGTTACACTACATAAATGAAATCTCCACTAGATGGCGCCACGATTCAGCTTGTAAATTACAGTCTAATGGTAAATAAGTAGGAAAAATAGCTAGTATTTAATATTTCAACCTTATAGTAGATTAACACAGAGATCCTTGGCGGAGTAGCGGCCACTAGCTCCTTCACTGTAAAATGTTGAAACATAGCGGTGGTCTCATGCCCTTTGAGTTAATAAGCAAAATAGATAATTAAATGCCCTTTTTTAAAAAGGATTTGTTTATTTAATAAAATTATAAAATGAAAAATAACAAAAATTTCAAAAATGTAGATGTTGATGAAATCAGTTGCATGTAAAAAAGAAAATAAAAAAAAAATAATAATAATAAATAAATAAAACAGAAGCGAACTTTTTTCATCTAGGCAGTTGTAAGAAATTAATTAAAAATATTTAGAACAGTGCGAGGTCTTTTGCTATGTTTGCGGGAAGAAATGTCATAATCGTAAATTTGTAGGATATTTAAAACGGGGTTATGAATGTTTCGCATATCATTGTAGAATTGAGTAGAAATTTTGTGAATAAATTGTCTTAAACTTGGAATCGAGAGAGCTCGACTAATATCGTCATTAATAAAAGTAATATTTAATATTTTGAGCATCATCATAACAAAGAGAAAATAAAAAAAAATTATGGCAAAAATAGTCTTCAAGCTATTCAGTTGTCTACAGAGTTCACAAACTATTTTGAGTCGTGGGAAAAATCTCGTAGGTCGTGTCACACATTGCAAGATAAGTATAAAAGAAAAATTATAATTAAAAATAAAACGATAAAAAGGTAAAGTAAAGAAAAAGCTATTAAAATAAAACCTTGGGCTCGTTTCATAATTCCTTATTAAATTAAAATAAAACCAAAGTTAAAAAGAAAATGAAAGATACTAAAAATAAAAGTTTAGAAAAGATGAACAGTTGGCTGAAGTTACACCTGAATTCTTTGGCTCATACATTTAAAAGTGAAAAGTTCCACTAGATGGCGGTACTACCCAGTCATTTAATTAAGTTATTGATAAATAATTAAAAAGCCAAAATTTAAACGTTTTAAGGTGCACAAGAGAAATTTTAAATTTTAAGAGCCAAAAATAGATCTTTAGCTATTAATATTCAGCTAATTTTCAACTATTCTAAAAGTTATCTACAAAGTCCTATTTCAGTCCGTAGTCAGCTAGATTTCAACTATTTCAGTTATAAAGTCCAAAAAATATTTTGATTTGTTTAAAAGACCTATAGGCCGTGCCATATATTTCCCGATACTCATGAAAATGTTTAGAAATTTTTAAAATATAATCCATAATGGGATCAAGATAAAGATCTTTAGGAATCTGCTTGTTCTGGAAAGGCTTACATATTGATAATGAACTTTTGTAGTGAATAAATAACTTAAATTACTACCACTAGATGGCTACACGACTGAAAATGTCTGGAAAAACTTCAAGTAAATAAGACATATTATGGAAATTAAAATAAATATAATTAATGCAAAACATGTAACTAATTAAAATCAAAATAAATATTTCATTATATTTATTAATTTATTTAATTGATTTCAGAATTTTACTATCAATTTGTGGGGAAAGTTTCTGTGGAGACACCTATACACACATGGGGTCGATTCCACCCCAAATTTTAAGATAATTTTTCCTCAACATATCAACTCATTTAATAAAAAAATTTATTTATCCTAATATTTGGATTTCTTTTTTATAGGAAACAAGCATTCTTTCAATAGCAATTTTAAAATAGAAAATAATACTTTTAATTTACCTCTAGTTTTTATTCTCTTTTTGAAAAACACATTTTGGAATTGTCACCTGGTAAATGTGACATAAATTGTATTAATACACTTTGGAATATATTTATTTTCTATTTTGTTTCGTCTTTCCTAAAATAAAATTCATTATTATATTCTTCATTACTCAAATTTGAATACTCAGAATTTACTTCTTCTTTCGACTCTATTTCCTGTTAACTTTCAGAATAATTACACATTAATTAATTTCGGAATAATTCGAAATTTTATTTAATGCGCAATCCTAACTTGCAAAAGAAAAAAAAAAAGAAAATATCAGTCTCGGCTGTTCGTTGTCTCAGTGTTAAATTTCGTCAAACGTTTAACGGAGGAACGTTGCAGAGTCTAAAAGACCCCAATCAGAATAGAGCTATAATTTTTTTTTAATTCTTTTGTTGTGGTTTACCTCTGCTATGAACCTACACAAAAAATATCAACAAATACGGAGACATTTTTAAAAGTTTCAACAAAATTAAAAGCGTGGGGTCTTTCTAATACCATCTTGAGAGTTAAAATACATACCAATAATAAAAATTTCATATAATTATAAAATAATATTATTTTTAATAAAAATTTTCAAAATATCTGTATTGTGTGATGTATTTGTCTTTTGATGTATGTCTAAGTAATATGTATGTTCTGATGTTTTTCAAGTATACCAAGTTCGGAAAAAGAATGTGAAACAGCAGGTTACCCGTCTTTGCAATGTAGCTCCTTTCAATGTATAAGCTTTAACATCTTCGATTGGCAACACCTAGTTTGTTTATAATTGATACCAAACATTTAGTAAGCGAATACTTGCTCATTGATTAGGATGTGAAATTTCTAAAAGATTGGATCCATATAATGCATTGCAAAGAGAAAAAAAAGTTGATAAAATTTTAAAAGAACCAATTTAATAACAGTCGTGGAATCATTGATACTTTTATGATCGCTCTTGGCTAATTTCAGGAAAAGTTCAGAAACTGGAAATAATTCAAATATTGAAAGATCCTGTTTTGAAACGATGCGTAGCCTCAATGTAAATCTGAATTCGCCAAAATAATTGATGAGACTACACATCATCATTGGTAACGGAATTTTCTAAAAATTTCATTTCAATTAGTACACAATACTCCATATGCATAATTGTATATATATAAACATGTTTGTACATGTTTTCTATATACAAACATGTATATCTTTCCATACCAAACCTCTCCCTATACATATTTTCTATATACAAACGTGTACCGTGTGCTTTAGGGCTGGGCGGTCTTGAGTAACCTAGATATACCTAACAATCATTTTACACTTCTTGGCTTGACGATGATCAGATACACAACAGATCTTGTACATGTTCTAAACGGAAATGGGTGTATCTATTTCGGAGTACCTATGGGGCAAAATATACCCAGAAAACCTCCACATAATCATTAATATAGGAAAATTGCATTTATGGATTTACATCATTAAAGAAGAAAAAGAATGGAAAATTTACGTTGACCTTATTGAAGTTGAAATTTCAAAAAGGAAAATTAGATTTTAGTTACTCGGGTTCATCAAGTCGAATCTGAATCTCGTTTCCCCACAGATGGTCAGTGAAGGATTGAAATTCCACGAAAAAATAAAAGAAAACCTAAAATTCAATAACTTGCCCTGAAATTTTACATGCTATGTTTTTTATATCGATTCTGATCCAAACAAAATTTCTCCTATAGGATCACAAACGCAAATGGGCTAGTGATTGGATATCATTTTTCACCTAGTTGAAAAAATTAGATTATGCGAGTGGTTAGCATTTCTTTTTTTCCAATTTTGTTTGAAGGAACAATGTAATAGTTGGCATATCCAAGTAAAGAATGTGCTTTGACATAACCACACAATGCAAGGGAAGTACATTATCATTTGGGTTGTATTCTCTGAAAAACAAAAGAGAGTTGATGTTTTGTTTTGAAGAGCTTAGACAGAGGAGATGATAAAACCTGTTTTTTGCAAATAAACTTGCAAATTTTTTACTTTGTTGCAACATGTGCAATCAACTGCCATGGAAATTAATGTTTCTTAATGATCCTTCTTTCCTGGCCATTTCTGTGCTAGGCACCATGCTTTTAGATGTTGTCTTATTAAGGACTTTTACAGTTCAATTTTAAATCTGAATAGTACAAGTTCCACAATTGAATTGTGAAATTCATTTTTCTCCTTGGTATATTAGCAGCTTATATAGCTTGGTATATTATATATTCTCCTTAGCAGCTTGATGGCCACTTGACTTGTTCTCTGGCCTTTGGTACTACAGGCTCCAGGTTCGAAAACCTGGTAGCGGCACAAATGTTTGTGAGTGGTTCAGAATCCATGTTAAACTGTAGGTCCCGGTCTGTTTAGCCCTTGTGTGCACAAGATGATCATAGAGGGACAAACCAAACCTTGGTATATTTCTCCATGATGTTTGTGTTCTAAATACCAAGGCAAATGAAATTTTCTAAACAGTATATTCAAAATAAAACTAATAACCAACCAATCAGTAAATGATGTAAAGCTTGTGAGAGGGGTGTCTACTCAGCCTATTGCCAACTGTGTAACAAAAAAATTCAATGTCACAAGTATGGGATATGATAAAGTGATATTTCATACAAAAAACATCAAGGTCTTTTTAAAAATTCATCTTGTCGAAGTTTCTTTGTGAATTCCAGTGATGATAAATATACTGATTCAAGTAATCTTGGTATTTAAATCATCGTCTTTAACCAAAAGCCACAATTTTACTGATGCAATAAAGCCTGTCTCTGAAGCCAATATTAGAGCTTTAAATGTCTGCAAAGACTCAAAAAATTACCTGCCTATATCACAAATTTCTGTTATTCAAAAAATGATAAACTTCGTGAAAAAATGTAGAATATCTATCCTTTTTAGACAACATAAATAGTGAAGTGAGAAATGCTTTTTAAAGGGAGAAAAATTATAAAGAAGCCAAAAGATGACTTTGAGAAAAATAAAAAGCAAAACAAGTTTTAAGTGAGAAGCTTCAACCCTATCTTCCAGTAAGGAGGTACATCTGAAAATAAAGGAGGAATATCTGAAAAGACCAGAAGCCTTCTGTCTGTTGCTGAATGGGACAACAAAAAAATTTGAAAGGGCAGTGCTGTGCTGTAAAAGTTGAGCAGATGATATTAAAAACAGCAAACAATACCATTAAAGCTATATCTGAAAAGCTTGCAACTCTGAGAAGAGAGATGTCAGATATGCATAAAAAAATTATCAATGTTTAATTGTTATTATTTATTTATTAGTACTCATCCATTATCGATATTACAGAAAATCTATTATTCTATATTGCTTTTTCACTGTTCTATTGTATTTTCTTAACGTGATTAAATTGAAAGTCACTAAATATATAATAAAATATAAATTTTAAGAGATTGATAAATAATGTTTAATTTACAGATAAGAAAACCATTTCTTCCTGGTGTTGAATATTTTTGTTATCTTCAATGTATGTATAAATATTTTTTCAATATTTTACAATTGACCACACTAGTGTTACATAAAAATATGTTTTGTCTATCATTATTTGTTTTTCTGGTAAAATGTATAACAACTTATTAATATTGTGATGTATATCAAAAGATAAAGACCCTGATGGTAAATGATGCCAAAATTTTTTTAAGTCTAATTTCCCAAATCATGAGGTGTGTAATTTTACTGATAGTGTTACAAAATGAGTGTATACATGGGTATAGTCTGGATTCCTTCATGTTCGAAATTTGATTCTGTTGCATGAAATACAGCAAAAACATTTATTTTATTCTTCTTAAAATATATTTGCTTTCCTTAAAATTCTGAAAAATTTTATTTGCTAAATAAAATTCTAGTTTGTGCATATTAAAATTTTTTTTTTTTTCTCTGTCTCAGAAAAGCACTGCTTTTCTAATTTTTTTTTTTTTTTTTTTTTTTATATTGCACTAAGATCAGCAGATCAAAAAACAAGTTTCTTTGTTTTAAATCACTTTGCTTTTCAATAAATTCGGTACTTTGTCATGAATTATCCTTTTCAGTATTTTTTTTATTTCATAAAATACTGCATTTTTCATTTCACTTTAATAATTATTTATTTTTATTAAAATTCTGTTTCACAAATTTCAGTTACTCACATGGTAGGGTTGCACTTCAGTTAAAAATCGCCTGCCATTGTTTTTCCTCAAAAGGAATACAGAATTCTTGATCCATAATCATGTAGAACATGTAGATTAAATCATGTAAAAAAAATTTTTTTTTGCTGGAATTTTTCATGTATAACAATTTTTTTTTTTGCATTTAACATTTATATTTATACTTAATTAGTATTATAAAATATGTACTAAACTTTCATTTTTTTTATAAATTAATTAAGAGAGATCAATAAACAAAATTTCTTTGTTTTACAATAAATGTAATGAAGTAATAAAATATTATGAGAATGTATTTAAAAGTTTAATATGTGATATTCACTACATGTTTTTAGTGATTTAGACTTACTTTCTAGTGAACAATTGTTTTCTTAATAATTTGTTTGGTTTATTGCACTGAACAAATAAATATGAAAAATGTGTACTGCTCTTTAACATCAACTATGTTTTTATTTTAAGTTGACAAAATGTTTTTAAACAGAATTATAAAAGTTTATGAAATATATTAAAAAAATTTTAATTTAAAAACAAAACAGCTTTTTTTTAAATCATGATTCTATGAAAATTAATGTTTTAGTAATAATATTTTTAACTATAAATTAACATGTATACTTAGCTGAAAATATATAACAAAGTTAAAATTTAAACTTTTTTTTTTATTGGAGTTATGCACATATATATAAATTTGAAAAACAAAAAGGTTGATTTAAGAGTATAAAAGAAATACAAATCATAATTCCCAATTAATTTTAAGGTATTTATTCAGGTAGAATATTGTTTTTTCTTTATTATTAATATTTGTAAATTCTATTTTTTTTAATTGTAACTAAATTTAGTAATTTTGCTATTTTTCCCTAGGATAATATGAAAATTTTCAAACCATGATTAAAAAATGCCTTATAGGATCTTTTTTCATGCTTACTCAGTTATATTATTCTCCAATTTGCAAACATTGTTTATTCCTCACAACGACTCCTCCATAATACTGCTTATGTCATCAACACCATAGTTTATCTTATTTCAATTGAGCTGCTGAGAAAAATTTTATACAGAAGTTTGTAATTTTTTCTTTGTGAAAAGTCCTAAAAACTGCTCAATTCTGAAAAAATCAATTAAAAAGGCCAAATACATTAATAATAATAATAAATAAGTAATTTATTCGTCTTTATTAAATGTCTGTATAAAGATATTTTTGTGTTGAAGTTCTGAATCGTAGTTTTGAAAACCATCATATTTTACTTTTTTTTTGTATGCTTACCAAGATTTTTTGTGAGATATTAGGGCATGATAGTTTTTATTTTAACTGTACAAAAAAAAAATAAAAAAATCTGCCATTATTTATGATTTGCAGATTGATCTTGCAACAGAGATAATAGGATTTCTTATTATTCTATAATCATTTTTGTGTCATAAAATTATGCTTTTACCTCTTTTCTTATAATTAAGCATGCTGTTTTAATTATTGATTCATATAATACAAAATGTGCTTCTGCAAGGTATAACTGATTCTGATATTAGCAAAAATATAAGCATATCACTTTATGATAAGTAAAGCAGCTAAGTAATAGTAGAAGTGAGGATTCCAAGTTTCAATGAAATCGTCATCCATATAAAAATAACACTGATTATTTGAAATACCTGTTAATTTAGCATAAATTAAAGTATATGTTTTAGTATTTAATATTTGTGTTTTACTATATTTTTTTCAGGATTTTTTTTATTAAAATCACCTTTTTAAATTTTATTATTTTAATTTGCGCTTAAATCAACAGAAACAGCCAACTTGGCGATAAAAAGAAGTCTCTAAGACCAAGTTTCTCTCCCTTACAATGGTTTTTCTTCAATAAATAACAATAATTAATATTTCAAATAGAATTTTCTGAATGGTTGAAAAAAAAATTCCATTATCCTTATACAATTACAAAGTTGTGTAAAATATTTTGGTAAACATGTCTTCTATTATTATTTTCTTTGACTCCTTATATGAGAAATGTTTTACTTAACTAGTTTGTTTTTTCTTTCAGATTGAGCAATCCTGGGAATGAATTAATACATTTGAAATTGTATCCATCATCATAAACTGCAACCATGCTGTCAAGTTATGAACTGATAAAATCTGTGGTGATACTTTATTTTACAGACTTTTTAAAATAACATTTAACTTTTCTTAATAACACTTTAACTTTTTTATAACACTATTATAGATGTTTGTTATATCTATTTAAGTTTTAATTCTGGTTTGATAAAAGAAAATATTGCCTACTTAGTCTCCTTTTATTTAAAAAAGTATTAGAGGATATATTTTTTCAGTGATTGTTTGAATACTTATAGAAGTTTTATTGTTTATATCATCATTCAAACATAATTTAAAGGTAAACTTTGGAGTTCATATGAAGGAAAAATCTGATTGAGACATGTAATAAAGGTTTTCCGCAGAAAAATAATTTACAAAGCCACTAC
Source organism: Caerostris darwini (assembly GCA_021605075.1). Classification (NCBI taxonomy): domain Eukaryota; kingdom Metazoa; phylum Arthropoda; class Arachnida; order Araneae; family Araneidae; genus Caerostris; species Caerostris darwini. The sequence continues at coordinate 1,165,139 of BPLQ01013610.1, read as the reverse complement.
CGTGCTCATGCGAAAATGAAACCTTATATTTGTGAAGTGTGTGGCAGAAGTTTTTCCGTTAAAAGTAATTTAAGACGTCATTGTAGTATTCATACAGAAGAGAAGCCTCACAGTTGCGAAATATGTGGTAAAGCTTTCTCAAATAAAAGTAATTTAAATACCCATTATCATATTCACACAAAAGAGAAACCCTATATTTGTGACATGTGTGGTAAAGCTTTTACACTTAAGCATAACTTAAATGCACACTATCAAGTACATACAAAAGAAAAAACTTATTTTTGTGAATTGTGCAATAAAATGTTTCCACGGAAAGATAATTTAAAAAGCCATTATCTCGTTCATACAAAAAAGAAACCTTACATTTGTGAAATGTGTGGTAAAGCTTTTTCACATGTAAGTAATTTAAAAACCCATTATCGTATTCATACAAAAGAGAAGCCCTATAATTGCGAAATGTGCAACAAAAGTTTTTCACATAAATATAGTTTAATAAAACATTGTCATGTTCATAAGGAAAAAAGGTCTTTTGTTTGTTAAATATGCTACAAAGGCCTTTCAGAGAAATCATTCTGTATTCTTATGGGAAAAGTGCCTTACATTTTTGGGATATTAGAAAAGCTTGAATAGGCATTGGAATATTCACACTCATTACAAGGGTTTTCTCTAAACTCTTTTTCATTGGATGACTGTTTTTATAAAAAGTTTTCTGTAAGCAGAAGGATTTTTTTTTTTTTTTTTTTTTTTTTTTAATTTAAGAAAATAATTGAAAAAAAAAATGGCATTTTTTATACTATAATTTTAGATTTCATTATACATTTATTTCATTATTTATCACTTACAGTGCATCTTAATTGTAATTTTGTATTTTCTTATTCACATTATAATTGAAAAAGAAATTTCGTGTAGAATATTTTTCATTTCTTTCTTTTTTTTAATGGTGTAATTATTGATTGTGATGCAATATTCAAAAGGATCTTTGTCTTGTATTTTAAATCATTTAGTTAAGCAGTTTCTTGCAACTGATGAAATTAAAATTGAAACTAAAAGTACATTTTGGGAAGATTAATGTTAATGACTATCTAACAATGTTTATTAATGCTTTAGATGTTTAATTTCATAAATATTACAAGTTTCTATATTTCATTGTGTATTATTCATGACTAAAAATGAAATGTTGATTTAGGTTTGTATATATGCATTTGTTGAGCTATAATATATATATTGTGTATTAATATTTAAAAAATTTATTTTCCATTTAAATATTATTGTACATAATTTGTGTATTTTTGTTTAATTTGATTTAATGTAAATAAATTGTTTAAATTTTTAATATTATATTATATATCATTTTATCATTTAAATGACAAACAACATTATTATTGATCTGTTATTGATTTACGTTAAATTAATCACACATTGTAAAATATTGAAAGAATTTTCATCATTAACATCCATTAATTATTAATTGATGTTTTACAAAATTGTTTATTGATAATTTTTTCTTTAACTTTTAGTGCTGGGGTTTATCAAATACCAATTGGTAATTGATGAATTTGATTCAATCAATTTTTAATTAAAGAATTGAAAAATGTCATTTTATATTCGTAGTTTCTAAGTGTAATAAAAAAAATTTGGGAATTTTTAAATAGAAAAATAAGTTTAACTGAAATTTATTATAATTCTTTAACAGTATTCATTATTTAACATATTAAGGACAGTAAAAAATAATTGCAAATTCAAACAGTAAAAATCGTATGAATTAAAGTAAAGTTGATTAAGTTGTTAATTTTCTTTGTGCATTACTGTAACATTTTAGTATCAGTACCTGTTTATTTATTATAAGAATTTATCCATATCAATGATATGCAAACATCTGGATCAATTCAGTGACAAAGTAATTGATATTGCATATTCTATGAATCTTGAAGAAATATCCAATGTCAAAATACCTTTAGTAATTAAACATTGATGTTTTCTTGTCTCTCAAAATATATTTGTAATTAATAATCGGATTTGTTTTTAAAGTATAAAAAACATAACTGCTATGTGTCTCTGATCAAGTTTACTTGAAAAGGCATACAATTAATAAATTAAATTTCTGCATTGAATATCTACCCTCTAATGTAGAGAAACTAATGGAATTAAATAATTGTTATATGACAATTTTTTTTTTTTTTTTTTTTTACTTTAGTTTCTGTAAAATTAAATTTTTAGTATTTTTAAACATACAAAAGTAATAAACTAAACTATTAGTGTCTACATAAATTAATAAAATCAAGTTAATGTGAAAAATTATTTTCCAACATACACATTTTTTCCCATTTACTTTCTAAATTCTTTTGTTATTATTACTATTATTTTCTAAAAGTTGCCAAATTTTTTCTTCAACTAATACATATTTGATTTCTCAGTATTTATGGATAATTCCATATAATATGAGATTTTGAAATAATTCCATATTTTTGACAAAAATGAATGAATTTGCTGCAGGCTGTGTTTCATTTTCTATTTTGAGTAAAAGAATTGATGTGATCTTTTATTTGGCTTAGGTTTGATTGTGTACCTTGCATTTTACATCTTTTCAACAGAATATCTGCATTTTTTGTATACCTAGAATAATGAAATTTTCAAAAATACAATTTACAAAATATTTATTTAAGAACATATGTATGTCCATTGCATATGTATCCAACATATGTATGTACCTATGCACAATTATACATTCTCATGACATTATTTTTTTATAATAATTTTTTTTTTCTTTTTAAAAATTGAATACGTCTAGTTTCACGTTTCGCAAAAAGAATAATGATTTTAAGCATTTGGAAAACACTGAAAGTGACAAATTATGAAAGAATAATAAAGAATCTTGCAGTTTTAATGTGCAATTCCAGAATACTAATGATAATATAAAAAAATTATGGAAATTAATTTTAAAATAAGTTTATGAAATAAATTAAAGAAAAATAAATGTTGATTTGAATTAAAAAATTAAATTAATAATATGATTATAAAAGAATATTTTACGTTATCGAAAGCAATGACTATGAAAACTATAGCTGATGTTCTTACAGGAGCAATTTAAAAACACATGGAAACAGTTACACAAATCTAATTTTCAAAATACACATCTTGTTCTGCTTCTGAAAAACAGAGAAAAAAAATCTCAAGAAGCATATTAAAGTTATTTTAATAATTTTCATAAAACATCCTTTTTTGACATAGCAGTAGTTCTTAATAAGCATACAAGAAGAGATATAAAGACTAATCTTAACTGAATCAAAATTTATAAAAAGATGTTCCTACCAGGCAAGAAATTATAAATAATGCCTGGATTCCTTATTTCCAAAATATAAAAGATGTCCAGACATCTTGCAAAAGATCTCGGTAAACACACAAAAAGGTAGGAAGACTGACTACTGCTGAATAAAAAGGAGCTTTATGTGGCATGTTTACTGTTAACCACAAAGAAAGTTTGAGGACTTTTTGAAAGGAAATCCCTTCTCAAATTAGTAAGAACTAATTGAGAGGAATAAAAAAAATCACATTTATTTCAAAAGTCATCAAATCCCAGGATTCTCTGAATTATGATTTGGTGTTAGTACATTTTTTGTCAGTTTATGCCAATGTTTGATTTTCGGGTGGATAAAGCTTTTTTTTTCCATTTAATATTGGCCAACTATTGATAGAATTCTCTTTACTCTGAATATTTCTTCTTTCTAATCGGTTTAATTTATTAGTCGATATTTTCTTTCATTTTACTAATGATAGAAATAATTTCAAATCACAAATAAAAATACTAAAGGGTTTTTGATGTGAGAATCCATTTCAAGAAAATTATAATTTTAATTATGAAGTAATGAACTTTGAACATACTAGTAACCATTTTTCTGACTATTTTTAACGATTACATTAGTCAAAGCAGGTTGAATTATGACATGCTTAGCATTGTGAAACCATTTATGTACTATGCAAATAAGTTTATTTTGCACTTTTAATTTCATTCTATGCTCTTTATTTTTGATATAATACAAAAACTAAATTCTACTGATAATAATATTGTTTGCAATATATATATGCATTTGTATATAGACCACAAATGATTTCTAACACTTTTGTTTAATATTTTTATATGACTATAGTTTAAATAGTTGAATTTTATTTATTGTTTTTGTAAAATAGGATATTATATGTACTTAATATACGAAAGTTTTTAACTAACCATTATTTGAAATTTTTTTTGATTCAGTCACTTTAATATATACTTATAATTATTACTTTAATATATACCATTGTTGAATTGAAAGTATTTAATATTGTTTTTTATTAAAGAGTAATTTAAACAAAGGTATAACTGATTTGATAAAGGTAAATATGTGCTGAATTCATTTTAATTACTACTAATTTAAATGTAGACAACTGCTCACTTTAAAGCTGCACACTTTTAATTTAAATATTATTTAAATTAAGAAATTCAAAACCATTTTTCATCCATAAATTTATTTTGTATTCATGAAATCCATCTAATTTTAAATTAAAATCATTAATTTTACCTTTAGAGCTTCTTAATAGTTATAAATAATTGTGATTAATTGACCATATTTTTATGTTAAATAAATTTTTTTAATTATAAATAATATATTTATTTTAAGTATTGAAATGTTGTAATAATTTTAAATGATCAACTCTGTTAATAAAAAAAAAAATACATCCTTTTTATTTAAATTGAATTGAATTTATTTAAAAATAGTAAAAAAGCAATGAATTAATAAACGTTACAATTTTGCAAAATAGTTTGCATAAAATACTCTATGTATTTACCATAACATGTTTATATAATTTTTAATGCTTTATAATCAAAAATGCTGTTGTAATCAAAATTGTCTGTAAGAAATGTTGAAATCTGTCTAACAAGAAGACATATCATAAGAAATTTATTGCAAAAATAAAATAAGAACAAGACAGATATATTTTGTTGAAAAATCTTTATTTAATTTCATTGAACTATGGAGTGTTTATACAAAATTAGGTAAAAGAAAACAAAACAAGGAAAGTTTTTATTATTATACATAATTAGCACTATTAAAAAAGTTCAAAGAAATATGAAAGTTTAACAAAAAAATTACAAAGCAGATATCTGTAGCAAATATATATCCTTGATGTTCATTATTTCCTTGAAAAAGATGCAGGGGGAGACGGCAACTGAAGAAATGGTCATCATGTCATTTCAAAGTAGTCCTCTGATCTTACAATCAGGCGGGTCAAGTCAAAGATGTCATTTGTTGGGAGATGTTGTTCCCACAAAGAAGAAGCAATAGCAGAGGAAGATGGCAGCATAAGAAAATGTTCATCGTATCAATTTGATGTTGCAGTCAGGCAAGGCAAAGATTTCACTTGTTGGGTGGTGATGTTCCCACGAAGAAGAAGCAGTAGCAGAGGAAGAGGGCAGCAGCAGAAAATGTTCATCCTATCAATTTGATGTTACAGTCAGGCAAGGCAAAGATGTCATTTGTTGGGAGATGTTGTTCTCATGAAGAAGAAGCAGTAGCAGATTAAGATGGCAGCAGAAACATCCTTTTTTGACATAGCTGTAGTTCTTAATAAGCATACAAGAAGAGGTATAAAGACTAATCTTAACTGAATCCAAATTTATAAAAAGATATTCCTACCAGTCAAGAAATTATAAATAATGCCTGGATTCCTTATTTCCAAAATACAAAAAATTTCCAGACATCTTGGAAAAGATCTCGGTAAACACACAAAAAGTTAGGAAGACTGACTACTGCTGAATAAAAAGGAGCTTTATGTGGCGTGTTTACTGTTAACCTCAAAGAAAGTTTGAGGACTTTTTGAAAGGAAATCCCTTGTCAAATTAGTAAGAATTAATTGAGATGAATAAAAAAAATCACATTTATTTCAAAAGTCACCAAATCCCAGGATTCTCTGAATTATGATTTGGTGTTAGTACATTTTTTGTCAGTTTATGCCAATGTTTGATTTTCGGGTGGATAAAGCTTTATTTTTTTCCATTTAATATTGGCCAACTATTGATAGAATTCTCTTTACTCTGAATATTTCTTCTTTCTAATCGGTTTAATTTATTAGTCGATATTTTCTTCCATTTTACTAATGCTAGAAATAATTTCAAATCACAAATAAAAATACTAAAGGGTTTTTGATGTGAGAATCCATTTCAAGAAAATCATAATTTTAATTATGAAGTAATGAACTTTGAACATACTAGTAACCATTTTTCTGATTATTTTTAACGATTACATTAATCAAAGCAGGTTGAATTATGACATGCTTAGCATTGTGAAACCATTTATGTACTATGCAAATAAGTTTATTTTGTACTTTTAATTTCATTCTATGCTCTTTATTTTTGATATAATACAAAAACTAAATCCTACTGATAATAATATTGTTTGCAATATATATATGCATTTGTATATAGAGCACAATTGACTTCTAACACTTTTGTTTAATATTTTTATATGACTATAGTTTAAATAGTTGAATTTTATTTATTGTTTTTGTAAAATAGGATATTATATGTACTTAATATACGAAAGTTTTTAACTAACCATTATTTGAAATTTTTTTTGATTCAGTCACTTTAATATATACTTATAATTATTACTTTAATATATACCATTGTTGAATTGAAAGTATTTAATATTGTTTTTTATTAAAGAGTAATGTAAACAAAGGTATAACTGATTTGATAAAGGTAAATATGTGCTGAATTCATTTTAATTACTACTAATATAAATGTAGACAACTGCTCACTTTAAAGCTGCACACTTTTAATTTAAATATTATTTAAATTAAGAAATTCAAAACCATTTTTCATCCATAAATTTATTTTTTATTCATGAAATCCATCTAATTTTAAATTAAAATCATTAATTTTACATTTAGAGCTTTTTAATAGTTATAAATAATTGTGATTAATTGACCATATTTTTATGTTAAATAAATTTTTTTAATTATAGATAATATATTTATTTTTAGTATTGAAATGTTGTAATAATTTTAAATGATCAACTCTGTTAATAAAAAAAAAATACATCCTTTTTATTTAAATTGAATTGAATTTATTTAAAAATAGTAAAAAAGCAATGAATTAATAAACGTTACAATTTTGCAAAATAGTTTGCATAAAATACTCTATGTATTTACCATACCATGTTTATATAATTTTTAATGCTTTATAATCAAAAGTGCTGTTGTAATCATAATGGTCTGTAAGAAATGTTGAAATCTGTCTAACAAGAAGACATATCATAAGAAATTTATTGCAAAAATAAAATAAGAACAAGACAGATATATTTTGTTGAAAAATCTTTATTTAATTTCATTGAACTATGGAGTATTTATACAAAATTAGGTAAAAGAAAACAAAACAAGGAAAGTTTTTATTATTATACGTAATTAGCACTATTAAAAAAGTTCAAAGAAATATGAAAATTTAACAAAAAAATTACAAAGCAGATATCTGTAGCAAATATATATCCTTGATGTTCATTATTTCCTTGAAAAAGATGCAGGGGGAGACGGCGACTGAAGAAATGTTCATCATGTCATGTCAAAGTAGTCCTTTGATCTTACAATCAGGCAGAGCAAGTCAAAGATGTCATTTGTTGGGAGATGTTGTTCCCACGAAGAAGAAGCAGTAGCAGAGGAAGATGGCAGCAGCAGAAAATGTTCATCGTATCAATTTGATGTTGCAGTCAGGCAAGGCAAAGATGTCACTTGGGTGATGTTGTTCCCACGAAGAAGAAGCAGTAGCAGAGGAAGATGGCAGCAGCAGAAAATGTTCATCGTATCAATTTGATGTTGCAGTCAGGCAAGGCAAAGATGTCACTTGTTGGGTGATGTTGTTCCCACGAAGAAGAAGCAGTAGCAGAGGAAGATGGCAGCAGCAGAAAATGTTCATCGTATCAATTTGATGTTGCAGTCAGGGAAGGCAAAGATGTCACTTGGGTGATGTTGTTCCCACGAAGATGGAGCAGTAGCAGAGGAAGATGGCAGCAGCAGAAAATGTTCATCGTATCAATTTGATGTTGCAGTCAGGCAGGGCAAAGATGTCACTTGTTGGGTGATGTTGTTCCCACGAAGAAGAAGCAGTGGCAGAGGAAGATGGCAGCAGCAGAAAATGTTCATCGTATCAATTTGATGTAGCAGTCAGGCAAGGCAAAGATGTCACTTGTTGCGTGATGTTGTTCCTACGAAGAAGAAGCAGTAGCAGAGGAAGATGATGACAGCAGAAATGGTCTACTTATCATTTCATAGTATTCATTTTATGATAAAAACAGGCACAGCAAGATAAAGATGATTTTTATTGGTAATTCCGATTTTCCTCAAGATGCAGGCACAGGAGCAGTGAATGATATTTGCAGAAATATTGATGCAATAATTTGAAATGGTCTTATTTTTAGAGTCTGAGCTCTTATTTATAAAACAAAGTAAAATACAAAAAATATCATTCGTCAGATAACTTTCAAATAGTAAAGAATAAGACAATAGAAATATTTGGGGAGTAATTGTAAGTCAGATTTGGCAGATATTTTCAATATATAATAAATTAGATAAATAGTCAAATGAAATATATAATTTTTTAAACTTTTTAATAGGGAATTGATTTTTAATTTTTAGATAATTTTGAATATAATTGTCTCGTAAAGATTGTCTGAATTAAAAAAAGAAATTTTTTAATTAACATATTTAAATTAGACCCTTAAACTTATAAATAATAGCTTTATTGCCAACATACACCTCATCCTGACGATGAGTTACAATCTCAGCTGCCCATTTATCTAGGGCAGAAATCAGAACTTTCAAACCTCCGTTCTCTTTAACAGTAATAGCCATCAGCTCAGTATAAAACAGTAGGTGAATAAAACTCCAGATAGTATGCAAATATAAATACTGGGCCAAAAGCCCCATCCCAACCCAGAAAAAAATAAGACTTACGGATCTAGCAGGATCCATTGCAGTAAAATATATCGTTTTTTTAGCACAATCAAACTTAAACGTTTTCACACAAGCTTGTTTTAAATCAATTAAACAAATTTGTTTAGAACAATTCGTGTTAGCATTGTTTCGCCTATTCTTTGGTAAGCATTGTTTCAATAACTTTGATTCATATTGTTAAGATCTATACTATTATAGTGTAATTTAAAGAATAACAACAATAGTTATAACAATGCCTTTTTTTTACAAAAATTGTCACGTCTTGTGCTCACATTAACATGTGCTTATACAAAAAAAAAGATTCATTTAAGTAGTTACTTTACCAACCTCACTCTGAAAAACAATTCATCTAAAAAAATGATTTAATGACATTGATTTTCGATACAAAATATGTCAATATCTTTGTTAATGGCATGCCACTAAACGTAACTAAAGTCAACCTTGAGTTCTTGTAAATTGATGGCAGTATAAATAGGGTTAAGTACTTAATTTATTTTAATATGATTTGCTTTTGATAAATTCAATTAGTAAAATCACAGTTTATTTCTATACCAAAATTCTATTAAATTTCTAATCCGTATAGTAAACTAATCAGCAAAATGCACGAATAATTGATAAAAAATGTCACAGGGATAATAATGTCGAATTCACTGCAGGAAGCAATGACACTATTCTCAATAAAAACATATATAATATAATACTTACTGCTTTGTTGATTCCCATAATTAAACAAATATTTGTTTGGAATCTAAAATACTGAGGAAGTCGCCAATTCTGCAAAATTTTTTAATTATAATAAATAAAGAACGTAATTATATATTCTTTTAAATATTTATTCCGATAAATTATTGATTATTCAGAGATGGTTCTTATAACGTATGTTTACAGTATATGATACAGAAAGTGTAATGAATGAATGAATGATAAAGCCATAAATGTTGGTGATAAAGCATTTCAATGATTAAAAATTTGGCAGAATAATGAATATTTGGGCTTTAAAGCGATAAACTTTGGCTTAAAAGCACTTTCAGGTATAAACTTCGACATAATAGCTGTTTGGCTACTAATGTTGGCGTAATAGGAATGTTTGGCGAAATAGAATTTTACAATGAAACCACACTTAGGCTGCCATTTTTTTTTTTTTTTTTTTTTTTTTTCCTTGACGATTTGCCATCTTAGTGAAGGATTTTGGAGTAATATCATTTTACCGCGAAAACAACTGGTGCATTCACTGTTACTTGGTATCCTGGTGATGGATTTGGCAGAAAGGGTGCAGGATTCTAGATTTTTACCATATATATATATAGAGAGAGAGAGGTTTTTCCATATACACAGTCCAGTAACATTTCGAAAGTGTATTAATAGATGATTTTCAAGCTGCCTAAAGAAAGTGGATTCGACTACCAGTGATAGTTTGAATCGAAACGACAACGTATTTGGCCTGAGTTGCACATTCAACCCAATGTAGTGTTCAATATGATCGATTGTTTCGGTTTTTGGACAGAAAAAATGACTTCCAAGTCATTTAACAGTTGTGACACCGATTCCACCACAAAAAAAGTTCCACCGATTTTCCCATCCCAAGGTTATACCCAATGGGATGGGAAAATCGGTGGAACTTTTTTTTTTTTTGGGTATATCGAAATGATATACAAAGAACAAATTTGCATTATTGTATTTGACCTCGAGATGCTTAATAGTTACTCTTCTAGTTGCAAGATTTATTTGATTAATGACCCTTTAACAGAAGACATCGCCTGTGGACATGATAATTGCCACTTTGAGATTTATTGGAGTTAAATTCATATATCTATATTCTGTATAGCACTAGTTACTTACCTGACTACTCGCTCAATGATTTTTTTTTTTTTTTTTTTTTTTTCTATATTGAAGAAATGTTTTCCATTCAATACATTTTTTTTAAACTTGTAGTGGAGGACACTGGATGTTAATGCAGTTTTTTCGAATATTAATTTATTAATTTAATTGAATTATTTAATTTTAGTTTTTTTTTTAGATTTAAGTTGCATGTATCTAATAATAGATGGCGTCAGATAAATTTTTAAAAAAATGAATAAAAGTTATTTGTAAAGGACTCTCTGCAATAGAGTGAAAAAAAAGTAGGAATTGACTTAAATTTTTTTTACTTGTACTTGTTTTTAATAAGTGTCTGTTGATTTTCCATAAACGTTATCTTCTGACTATAATTTTCTACGTCCGTTTTCTGCCTGATACTGAAGAAGAAGGTACTATCCATTCATAAGTCATGAATTATTGAAATCCTGTTTTTGAGAGGGCCAAATCTTTGAAATATTTTCTCCTAACACACACAAGAAGAAATTTTCCTCCTTTTCGGATTTTGAACCTTAATGTAGGTTTAAAGTCCCAAAGGTTTTTTTTTTCCTAATGCAGCTGGCAAACACTTAGACAATTGTCTTGCACCGTCGTTACTCACTTAACACTACCCAGGAGGTGCGTGTAGCTTGAAGATAAGCTACGGACGCGGAATAACACTACCCCCGCAACACGCTACTATCCAGTTAGACTGGCATTTGCGCTTTAAAGTGAATTCCGAACCACTACAAACATGCATGACACCGCCGGAACTCGAACCCGAAACCTGTGGTATCTAGCTCCAGAGCGCTAGTCACTCGGCCATCAAGCCCCTATTTCTGAATTGTGTCGTTATGTATTTCACAACTGTGCTTCCTTCAGGTAAAAAGAAATTCTACGTCTTTTTATTCTCGATGTTTTATCAGTTTAGTTTAGTTTGTCGCTCTACGGTCATCTTGTGCAGACGAGAGCTAAACAGTCCCGGACCTACAATTTAACGTGGATTCCGAAAACATCCGTGCCACCGCCAGGATTCGAACCTGAAGCCTGTGATACCAAAGGTCAGAGCGTCATACACCAGGTCACTCGATCTTTTCTCAGATTTCCTCTTGCTATCCGGGGATCATTTGGATGCAATTAAGGTTTGAGCGATTTTATATTCTTGCTATATGAAAGTCTCGAGACCATTTGTCTATAAAAATCTCTTAACGTCATCCAAGAAAATCTACAATTTATGAGATTAACATTTCGACAGATTCTTTGCAAGTCTGGAAATCACCAGATCTAATCTTGAATCCCTTTCTAGTCACAATGACCTTATTTCTACATTTAAGAATTTGTTAAATAATTTTTATTGCATTCTCTCATTTATCGAGAGATATAATTTTTTTAAAATTTATCCGCATTTTAATTTTTGCACACTAATATTTACACGTAGCATCTAGTACAAGGGTGGCCAACCCAAATGATCTTGCCGGTCACTTTGGAAATGCATCACGACTCCGCGGGCAACATACGAAATTACAATATATATCTCTATATTAGATTAAGACCCACTATACACATTTTATTGGAATGAACAATCGAAACATGATGAGTTATGATTTTTGTGTTCATTTTTATTCTTGCATGTAAACATAGATATTATAATACTAATGATACTAAATGCACATTGTAAAGATATATACAACACTCAAATGGAAATATAAAAAATATATAAATATAAAAATGAAATCATTAAAAAATATTTATTTGTTTGCGTAAGAATATTATTTTAATAAAGTTAATTTCTTCTCATCCTTTCGCAGTTCATTTTCGAATAGAGGGATGCACACAGAATGTTTTTTTTTAATGCATTGGTTTTCACTATGTTGGCCATTATAAAATAAATATATTTTGTAAAAGTGTAATCAATCTCACGGGCCTCAAAAACATTCAATGCAGTCCGCAGGTTGGCCACCCCTGATCTAGTATAAAATCCGAATTTGTAAATGCATGGAAATTTCGAATTGCAAAAAATATTTTTTGGTGCTTTATTATAATCATGGTTTTACAATAAATCACCAACTTACAGTTTGCCTAACAGTAAAAAAAAAGCTGTTATCGATTATTTGGTCATTATTAAAAAAAGAACATATATATTAATACAAAAGAAATTTTTTCCTCCGTGATTTTCCACGAAATAATAATTTAGAATTATAAAATGTAACGTCCGTATATGAAAAAAAGGAAATTGTAAGAACTTTTGTACTTTAAACTGACAACTTTTAGCAATTATTTAAATATGTACAGGATTTTTACTCTACTTCAAAAAGAACGTGATAGGATAAATAATTATGTGATGACAATTATTGATGCATCTGCAAGTAAGTTTTGTATTAAGGCAATATTCTTATTGGCACTATTTTTTTTTTTCTATAGAGGCCTTGGCGATTTGATTTGCCATTAACGTAATTCCAATAGACGATCTATCGCCAAATGTTATAAACAGATGTAGTAACAATACTATAGAATCATTTTATTTTATGTGCAGTCTAATGCGTAGCTACCAAGCTAATAAATAGCGTATCTTCATAAAAATACAAAAATGTTTACTAGATAATTAATGTATGATTTTCATATTCGTTGGAACAACTTAATATTGAAATTACAATTTATTTTATTTTAACTTCTCAAGCATTTATTTACTACTTTTTAAAATTTATTTTCGCCTTTTTAATAACAGAAACCAGGGGATGAATGGCTAACGCTCTGCCGCTCGGTATCACAGGTTTTTGTGTTCGAGTCCCGGCGGTGCCATGGATTTTTTTAGTGGTTCGAAACCCACTTTAAACCATAGGTCCCGATCTAATAGGATCGTAGAGCGTTGAGCGGGTTGTGTTATTCCGCGTCCGTAGCTTATCTTCAAGCTACACGCACCTCCTGGGTAGTGAGTAACGTCGGTGCAGCCCTTGCCTGTGATAAAAAAAAAAGATAACTGTCTAAATATTTAGTAGTTGTATTAGAAAAAAAAAAAAAAAGAAATAAAAGAAATCTACAATTAAGGGATATATGAATGTGAATTTTCAACTTCTCATAATGAACGATTAGCTTATCTGACTGCGAAGTTTGCGAAAAGTAGACACACAGCGTGCCACTTTACGATAAGTGCAGCGACTAACATTAGCTTAAAAAGAACGAGGGCTCGAAACCGTAAAGTCTGAAGTGACATTGATTAGTTATCTAAAAGAAGCATTCATCAAATACAATTATCGATCTTTCAATGAATTAATCAGAAGGGGAAAATATCAATGAAACGCACTGAACTTTAACAGCAGTAGTAAATAACATTTGTTTACTGATATTAAAAACTTGGAATTATATTTGAGAAATTCTGTAATGTTCATTTATTATAATAACTATTGTAATTACTTTTTCTGTAATGTTGCTCGTCCATTACATGTTCTAAACTAATGAAGATGGAAACAATGCAAATGAAACAAATTCAATATTGTCAATCCTTAAAATAATATTTAATTTAAAAAAAGATGTATATGCACTTTTCACTTAATGAAAGGCTACCTGTTATTTGTTTTATGTAGCCATATTTTCGTTCATATTCAATAATTTACAATAAAATATGAAATAAAAATATAAATGGAAAAAAAGAAAAATACTATTCAGCACCTTTTACGTAAAATCTTACATTAGCATTTTCAAGGCTTTAAATTAATATACAAATGCATGACTGAATTTGAGGGTTTTAATTATATTAATTAATTTTTGCTAATAATTAAATCATTATGTAAAATTTTGAGATCAGACTTGCCATTATGTATACGGGTTTAAAACATTTCGAAGTTTAGAGGAGTAGTAAAGTAAATAAGTAAGTAAAAGTAAAAAACGTAAGTAAAGTAAATAAGTAAAAAACGCTTATGTTTTTGTATGGTATTCAATAAATAAATAAATAAAAAAGCTCATAAAATAAATATTTGGAATGCTAAATTTATTTAAATTTTATGATCAGATAGTAATACAAAAAAAATGAGTTTATTTCCATAAATATAAAATTGCGCAAATCATAATATATACCCATAAACCTTTTCTCTTTATGCTCTAACTGTTGCTTATTCTTATCACACTTTAACTGCTGTGACATAGAGGCGGCTCAAGTTTTCACCCATTGCGTTACTGATCACTTAGCAATCAATCAATCAAATTCTACCCGCAGCAATCGCAGCGCCCTCTGGATTTGGCGATGTCTACGCTCGTTCGAGCCGAATTCCTGTCACAACAAACCGTGATTAATCCGCGGGTGTAGTGGATCATCAGCTGACAGAGCAGCAACAATCAACTGACAGCACGGATTCGCACGTGACTGTTTTATTCTGACAGGAACGGCCTGCTCTAATCAAAAAACGAACGACGACGAAGCTTCGACTACCTGTTACCCGAAATCGAATGCTGCAACAATCGACCTGTTGATTTTTGTTTAAACGCAACAACAGAGAATGGAGACGACATCGGAGGCGAGTCCGGTTTTGGACCCGGGAAGAAACGATGGCAAGACGACATGCTTTATGTATCTTGTGGCCGGTCTCTCGGCCATCGGTGGGCTACTTTTTGGCTACGATACAGGGGTGGTCAGTGGTGCGATGCTGCTCATGAGAGACTATTTCCACCTGGACAACACTATGCAAGGAGTGGTGGTCAGTGTCACCATCATCACAGCCTGGTTGTTCTGTCTCATGGCTGGTCAAGCAGCTGACAGGTTTGGCAGGAAGATAGTCATAGTGATAGCAAGTGTGGTGTTCACCGCCGGGTCCATTGTCATGGGTTTGTCCGAGCATGTTGGACTGCTCATTGCAGGAAGGATCATCGTTGGCATGGGAATAGGTGAGTCTTCTTTTACTCTATATCTTTTGTTATTTCTTGTATTTCAATGAATATATCATTTTGTGTCTCAGTTTGGAGACAAACACATATCCTTATCTGTGTTGCTAGACAGTACAGATAAAAGCAGACATTTCTACTGTAGCATTAAGTGAATATCTTCATCACAAGTTATTGTCAATGATTTTGTATCCGTCTCTTTAGTTTGATGGACTTATGGGGGAAAACGAGAGAAAAAATAAAATGCTTTAAGGTAACACAGATAAAACAAAGAATATATATGTCAGTAGCATAATTGTCATTTGTCTACCTTACATTGTATTAACCGTGATCTTGTAGCTATCCTTGCAAAGACAATTTCAAGATACAGCCATAATACTGTCTTTACCACTGTCTACTTGCCCAGGAGTCTCTTTATCTTAAAATGCTGATTAATTAATCAATTCTAATAGATAATCATATTATCATTATCTTTAAGAATTGTATATCTATTTAATTTAAAGTGAGTTATGAGGATAGTTCTGGTTTTTTTCTATTTCTAATATAATTACTTTACGAAGGATGTGGATTTCTATGTAAAGCTATCCACATGAAAACTATTATGCATTGATTGATTTTTGAATACACTTGAGGAATTTTCACCAAGTTTTTGACATTTATTTAATCTGCCATTTTAGTATCATTTTCTCTTTTGCATAATATACATATTTACATTCAACATTTTATTCATAAATTTGTTCATAAATTTGTTAAAATCATTTGTTTTTCTAAAATGTAAATTTATTTGAATTTAGTTAGTATATAACAGAAAAAAATTTAAAAGTATTTAAGAATTTTCTTGACATTGCTTTTTTGTGGGCTTCAATCTATTGTTAGGATTTTTTCTGATTCATTGTATAGTTTGTTAGTTGCCAGTTATGACAACTCTGCTTAGAATTGTATTTTCTGAGAACAAGAAATCCGATACTATGGCAATTGCATCATTTTCATTAATTGGAAGGTTAGAAAATAATTCAAAATAGTTGTCAACAATATAACATGAATCAGAGATTTAATAGCTTTTTAATGTTTGTATAGAGGTGACAGTATTTCTAATTCATCTATAGTTATTCATTTATACTTATTTCAATTATCTTTTTTTTTATGATATGCGTGTATTTTTACATGCTTACATTATAATTACTATGAAATGAATAATGATCAATATAATATTTCTCTGTGGATGATAAGATAAAAAAAAGCAAAAGTTTTATTTTTTGTGTACTTTTTAAATATAAAAACAATACTTGGTACAAACTTCAGCAATTGGAAAGGAGGTTAAAACCTAGCAACAACCAATAAACAAAGATTGTGACATTCATTTTATCTAATGCACTTGAAATGAATAATGAACATTCTGCAAATTAAAATTTAAAAAAAAATTTATCTTCAGAAAGATGTTTCTTATTATTTTAGGTGCTCTAATTACATTATACCATATATAACATGCTTTTGGCAGAATTTATTCCAAAAATGTATTTTGTAAAAGAGAATATTACAAAAAATTTATTTTAATGATATTCTGCAATACATCTGCTTATTATGGTGTCAATTTAACAAAAATATACTAAATAACTCCAAATAATAATTATTTATAAAAAAACTGTGTATATACTTGCATGCTATGCTTTTCTATTGATTTTATGTAATATAAAAGTAAAGCAATGATCATTAACTGTTGTGTGTGGAAAAAGTCATCAAATTTGATATGCAATGAATAAAATTCTAAATATTTTGAAAACAGTCACCATGTAATATGAATTACACCGATTTTTAAAAAATTATGTTAAAATATTTTACTAATTTTTAAAACAATTATATTTTAAGTGTGGGACTAAATTTTGTTAGACAAATATAAATTTTTTTTCTTCTGAAAAATACCTAATACCTTCATACTGATTTCATGAAAACTGGATGTAGAGTATTTTCAAAATTCTATTCAGAAAAATTATGCTATTTGCAAACATTTTTACAAGATATTTTGTTGTGCTTTAACATTTTGTTGTCATAAAGTACTATTTGAAATTAAAATACAAAGAATTATTTATTTTGATAGGTGGATTATAGGGATTACAAACTAGTAAAATAGTGATTATAAACTAGCATATTTTTACCTAATAAGACATTGTAAATATAAAATATTTTCATAATTCGAGCATTTCAAATATATTAAATTTCAGCTACTGATTTATTGTATTAACAAATTTTAAATATATTTGTCTTAAGTATTATTTAAATATTTTAAAATAATTTTTTAAATCTCCTTTTAATTTGTTTAATTTTATTCAAAAATTTTTTAATTTCACTCATTGTTTGTCAAATTAAAAGATTTTTTATCTTTCTCTGACCCTTTCTTTGCATAAAATCTGTAGGAAGAATTGGATATATATGGCTGTTTATTAATAATTGATATTTTGTGAAACTCGTGGTTTACATTTTAAATATATTTTCATGTGAGATTCAGAATTTATTATTAAATGATATTTAATAATTTTTTATTGATAATTGTGATATATTATTATAAATATATAAGTTGTTTTATAGCATTTGTGTAGATTTTCTTATAACATTAATTCTTCTTCATTGTTAAGTATGTACAATGTGCTAAGATAATTATTATAATGAGAGATTTATTTCAAAATAAAAAATTAAAGTAAATTTTTATTATAATTTTGCATTTTTTAATGTGCAGAATTCAAGTACAGTAGGTAAATTAAATATGACGATTAATATACATTTATCTGCGGTGGCTTTACATTCCTTCCCCCTTTAAGATTTTCAAATTCATTCTTGAATTTGACATTTTAGTAAACTTTATCATTGGGTATATTTTTAGGATTCAAAAATCAGATAAATAAGATTCAAAAGAAAAAGAGAAAAGTATAATATTTTGATGTTTAAATATTGTGAAAAGTAGATGGAAAAGTAGAATAGTTTAATGTTTTAAATTCTTCAAGTATAATTCATTTTAACATAATTAGCTATATTTTCTTTTGATTTATTATCTTAAAATTATTAATCATTGTGAACAAAGATATTAAAGTGTGGTAATTTGAGTAGAGAAAGTGAAATCATTTTATCATAATATTTTTTTTTCATACAAATGTGACTCTGTTCTCTGATATGCAACTTTTATTGCTTATACACTTAGTCACAAAAGTAAGTATGCAACTCATAGCTTAAGTGAAAAAGCTCTAGTTCTCAAATAAATATTAAAAAAATATTATTTTGGAGAGTGTTGTTTATAGCTTCTGATTCAAGTCATGAAGTATTGAAAAATAAACCTAATCATTATATTTTAAAAAATTTTAAGAGTAATTTTGTTAACTACCAGTAGAAATTTAAATCACAAAAGTATGTATGCACTCTGAATTTTTGAGTTTTAAATAGGCTGAATGAAACTTCTCGAGTGATTTTTCGTATTTCAGTGATAAGTTTAGAAGTTCTGCTACAAAGCTTGTAAGTTTGAGCTTTAAGTACATCAACAATTCACCAATGGCTCCCCGTGGAAAAGAATTATCAAAAGATTTAAAGGATGGAATAATAAAGCTCTATAAGGAAAGCAAGTCCCAAAGACAAATAGCTAAAATCATAGGCAAAAGTCCTGCAACAGTGCAAAAAATCATAGAAAAGTTCCAGGCTGCGGGAAATACTCTAAACAAGCCAAGAACAGGACGACCGCCCATTTTGACATATCGAGAAAGGCGAATTATTGTTGGAAATGTGAAAAAAATCCGACGATTAGCGCACCAAAATTGACAACTTATGTGTAAAACAATTTTGCGAAGTCATGCAATCCTGAAACAATTCGCCGTGTGTTACGGAAGGCAGGATACCACGGTCGAAATATGCGAAGAAAACCATTTGTTAGCAAAGTGAATCGCAAAAAGAGAATAGATTTTGCAAAAGAAAATGTAAAGCAGGACACAAATTTTTGGAATTCCGTGATTTTTTCGGATGAAAGTAAATTCAACATCCACGGGTCAGATGGACACCAAAAAGCTTGGAGGAAAGCAAATGTAGCTCTAGAACCAAAGAACAGGAGAGGAACTGTAAAACACGGTGGTGGTTTGATTATGGTTTGGGGTTGCATGGCAGCAACTGGAGTAGGAAATTTAGTTATAATGTGCGGAATAATGAATCAATGTAGCTATTTGAATATTTTAAAGACTAATCTAAGCCAAAGTGCTTCTAAATTGGGACTCGATGGATCCTTCACTTTCCAACAAGATAATGATCCCAAACATATTGCTCGGGTTGTTCGGGAATGGCTGCTATATCACGTGCGAAAACAGCTACAAACCCCACCGCAGTCACCTGATCTTAATCCCATTGAACACTTGTGGGATTATCTCGATCGCCAAATTAGAAAGCAAGAGATCAAAACTAAGAATGATCTAAAAAAAGCCCTTTTGGAGGAGTGGCAGAAAATACCATCTTCTGTCACTCAAAATTTAGTAAAATCAGTGCCGTCTAGATTAAGAGCTGTTATAAAGGCCAAAGGCTATCCAAAAAATTACAAATTTTTTTGAAAAATTGTAAAATTTGCAATATTAATGTCTTTGTTTTTGTTTGCATACTTACTTTTATGATGTAAATTACATCCTATTTTAAGTTAAGCTCATCTTGCTAATTAAATATTTGTATTTCTTTAATTACTTTTCATTTTGTTATTAAGCTCGATTTTGCTGTAATCGAAATAAATCGTTAATTTGAAAACTCTAATATTGTAGGTCTGTTTTTTTTTTCATAGGACATCATCACATACTCACTTTTGTGACTAAGTGTATCATAGTTACACAAATTATGTTTGTGTCTTTTGATGACTATTTTTTAAAATTGATAGGTTACTTTTTAGTTCTCTTTGAATATTTGTTAATTTGCTTTAAAGTTTTTCTATCAGTTTGTGCCTATTATCTTATTTTGTTTGAAGGAGGAATATTTTTGAGAATAGTGTAGAAATTCAGTTGTGTGTATGAGAGTAGAAAATTTAAAGTCCATATATAAATACAATCTTTATTAGTTTGATTTTTGTCTTATCGATTTAATATCCACAAAAATATTTTTTGAAAAATTTTGTGGTTCTAATTCACTTAAGTGAATGTTATGGGGGGAGAAAAACGTGTGTATGACTCTAGAAAAACAAGTCTGAATTTGTCTCCTTCAAAATTTGAAATTCAAAACACTTTGTGTGAAATTTTATTTCTTTAATTAAATCTAATTTAACAGAAAGTGTAAATGTCAAACTCAAATATTGAATTTCTCTTTTAAATTGATTTTCTCAATTTCACACTTTTCTTCAAGATTGAAAAATCGGCCTGAGAGCCTATTGGCTAGCGCTCTTACCGTGGATCCCACAGGCTTCAGGTTCGAATCCCGGCGGTGGCATAGATTGTTGAGTGGTTCGGAATCCACGTTAAACTGTAGGTCCCGGTCTAACGTTTCCGTCCAAAAATGAAACAATCAAGCGCGTTGTGCGCTACAGTTGATTGAATGTGCAACTCGTGTGAAATACGTTGTTATTTCGATTCAAACTATCACTGGCAGCCGAATTCACTTTCTTTAGGCCGCTTACAGCGCCATCTATTAATACACTTTGGAACTTTTTTGGATGCCATACCGTTTCTACCTTCTTCAAGTATCTTCAGTTCAAATGTGAACTCATTGTGACGAGTTTTTTTTTTTTTTTTTTTTTTACAACATTTTGAAAGTGGGACTTTAATTATAATCACCAGGTACTTCGTTATATAGTGTTCTGACTACTTATGTTACATGATAAAGCAAAATGGAGTGCATGAATTATGATAAAAGAAAAATAATCCATCCTTAACGCACAAAATAAAAAAAGCCGCATTAGTAGAGAGTAACTGATCTTTTTTTTCTTTATCGCAACTGGCGGAATATATAATTTGAAAAACTCGCAGGTGTTTTTTCGCGTATTCTCTGCTGTGATATTCGATAAATTCTTGACGTCTAGTTTTCTCGTTCAACGTCAGTAAAAAAAAAAAAGAAAAAAAAAGTTTTAATGATGTGTTAAGACTTGTGATATTTCACGTGACACTGTGTAGCTGTCATTGCAACATTTTTAGCTTGTCTAAGTCATTTGGCGAACAATGCAATTGGCGCGTTGTGAAACAGTTGCAAAATCTCTGAATTGCATTATGATTGTGATTTTGCAAATTTTCTACTGCAATGATTACGATCTTAGTGTGACGTTATATTATTCTTACTTTTTCACATCCGAGTTAAATTTCGAAATTAAGTGATAAAAAAAAAATCGATTATAATTTAGACTACCCTTTCTTAAACGTTGTATTGCAATTTCGTGTCGTTTTTGGCCTTATCTAGCGAATTGTTGTTTTAAAATTAATTTATTTTATGTTGAAGAAATCCACAAAATTAAAACTGGAAACTAAAAATGTAAATGCTCATAAAATTTGTTTTCATTAAGTTTCAAAAAAAAAAAAAAAAAGCCAAATCGCCAAATAAGGACCGTTTGGATTTGGCGACTTTTTTATGGCGCCAACTGTGCGATTAGCAATCAAAATATCAAATTTGTAGTCAAATCGCAAACAGTACAGAGCTTCTTGTACTGTTTGCGATTCATTTCATTTATAATCGCAGCCCGTTACTTCGCGTACTTTGTGACCTACAGTTTAAAGTGTATTCCGAACCACTCACAAACATCCCTGCCACCGCGAGGATTCGAGCCTGATGTCTGTGGTACCAAAGGCTAGAGCACTATCCAAACGGCCACCAGCCCGTTTTTCGTTCGAGGGGTCGTCTGAATGTTTTCTCTGGGTTTCTTAAAAAATATTTGGTTTCGAGAGATTTATGAGCAGTAAAAGAAAAACATTTTCCCATAAATGCATGGGTGGAAGAGCCTTCAACATTTCTAGATTTAAGAATCGTAAAATTCAAATCTCTCGTAAATTTAGATTTTACGATTCATCACAATCATTCATTTCTATTTCAAAACAGAGCTTCGACTCATACAAAAGTTTTTCCTATGTTATGTGTTGTAAATATTACATTGAATGAATTTTAAATTTCTCCTGTAAGAAAAATTATGCGGTGGCATGGATGTTTGTGAGTGGTTCGGAATCCACTTTAAGCCGCAGGTCCCGGTCTCATAGGACCATAGATCGTCACAGATCTTAAGCAGACTTCTCACCCACATCACTCCCAAACTGTAAAGGGGCAACTCAGCTCGAGGTGATGTGGTGTGGAGTATTAGTGGTGGTTCGGAATCCACGTTAAACTGTAGGTGCCGATCTAATGAGCCCAGAGTGTGCACAAAACGACCGGAGAGCGACAACTCAAACCAGTGATGGGCAAACTTTTTAGGTCGTGGGCCAAAAATTGGAAAAAAAAAAAGTTTGGCGGGCTGAGATCAATTTTTCTAAAATTTTAAAAACAATATACAAGTATTACAATTTAAATATGTTAATGAGATGCATGAAATTGCGATTTCATTTTTAAAAGTTCCTTATAGTGAGGTTCGAAGTGAGATGGACTGATTCTAAGGAACAGGGCTAAATGCTCATCTGTCAATCTACTTCTGAAATAATTCTTTCGAAGGTTCATATTCGAAAACACTTGTTCACGTATATAAGATGAAGCAAACATAGCACTGATTTTCTGGGCGTGAGATATTAAACTTGGCAAACTTACTTTCGATAATGATTTGTAGAACACTAACTTTGGCATATTTAGAAACAACTGCTATACATTTCTTTTAATTTGCTTCTGAGAGGCAAATTAAAATTCTATCCGCGAGCCGGATAGAACCTTCCGGTTGGTCAGAGTTGGCCCGCGGACCATAATTTCCCCATCCCTGAATCAAACTAAACCTGTAAGAAAAAGGTCGCCTGCCCTTTGGAGATAACCAGTGCTTCGGATGAAATGCAGCCGGATTATTCCAGTATGTGTTTCTAAGATCTTTTCCCCGCATCTGATCTCACGTAAACATGGAAAAACCCCAATTTGTAATCAAGTTAGATAATAGCAATAATAAACAAAAAGAAAAAGGAAAGTTACGTATGGTCGCTCGGAAGGAACCTTCAACCCGTTCCACTGTAAATAAACACGGGAAAAGCCTAACGCTTGAGTCCACACTGGTGAAAGCAGATAGTTCCGAAGGTCGCCGGCTTCGTTTGGTATCTAATGATTGTACTGTTTATGCCTTTAGTGAAATTGACCTCTCCTTCGTTCTGACCATGAACGGCCTTCTAGAGGGTCGACCTCAAATCACTCAGCGACATCATAGATTAGTAATATTGGTGCAAACATACTTCTCGCTTGACTTTTACTTTGTAGTTTAACATATGCGCTGATTTTTTTTTTTCTTTCAATTCCTTCTATTAGTTCACTCTCTCCCTATCTATATCTTATTCAAATTTCCAATCCCTCATAAAATACTTTTTTATTCATCCACTCCAGTTCAATTTTTTTTTTTTTTTTTTTTTTTTAACTTTTAGTGGAGCACACTGGATGCGAATACAGTTTTTTCCAAATATTCATTCATTCATTTTAGTTTTTTTTTTAGATTTAAGTTGCATGTATCTAACCATAGAGGGCACCAGATAAATTTAAAAAAAATGAATGAAAATTATTTATAAAGGACTTTCTGCAATAGAGTGAAAAAAAAAAAAAGTATGAATTGACTTAAATATTTTTTTTATATTGCTTGTTTTTTTTTTTTTTTTTTTGTTGTTGTAATGCAGTTGGTAAACACTCAGACTGTCGTTTTTTTAAGCCTTAAGGCAAGCGCTGCACCGATGTTACTCACTTTGCATTACCCAGGGGCACGCGTAGCTCGAAGATAAGCCACGGACGCGGAGTAACAGTGCCCCCGCACATATACGATGATAGATTGTGTATTCTTTATTGTTGACCATTGCTATGTGCTGTTGGCGCAAAAGGAGAAAAAAAGTCTACTAACCTACAACGATTTTTAAGAGAAAGGGTTCAATTTTTTTAAAGCTGTCAATAAATATAAATTAAATTTTTCTAAATATTTAGCTTTTACATTCTTTAGATACATTTTCTGGTGTGGATTAATCTTTATGTATAATTTTTTTACCGTTAATCTTTATGCTATTTTTATACCTTAATATCGTTTCTTTTATGTATAATTTTTTACCCCTCCTTCGTTCTACCCTTAAACGGCTTTCTAGTAGGTCGACTCAAATCACTCAGCAACACCCTAGATTAGTAGTATAATAGAGCGCTCATCTGGATTACCAGTTTGGGGCAAACATTATCTCCTCGTTACTTTAACTTTGTAGTTTAACATATGTAGTGATAGATCAGAGGCGGCCTACCTTGAATATCTTTCTGGCCTGTGAGATGTATCACCCTTTTACAAAATATATTTATTCCATAATGGCCAAAGTAAAGAAAACCAATGGATTCAAAAAAATACATTATTTGGGCATCCCTCTATTCAAAAATGAACTGCCGAAAGGATAAGAAAGAATTAACTTTGATTTTAAAATGTTATTCTTCCGAATAGTGGAGAGATAGTGCCTGCTTTATGGATGGGTTTACAAAGTTCGCAGAATAGTTAAATTGTATTCTGCGAACTCATGGTGCATCGATTTGCAAAAGCTAAGAGAAAGAGTGGAGAAACATACATCGCACTCGTAAAATACATATTTTTTAATGATTTCATATTTTTTTTTTATTTCGTTTATGTTTCTATATTTTTTAATGATTTCATTTTGAGCGTTCTCTATTTCTTTACAATGTGCGTTTAGCATCATCATTATTGTTATGTTATCTATGTTTACTCGTAAGAATGATAGTAATCACATTAATAATAACTCATTCTGTTTCCATTGTTCACTCCCAAAAACTGTCTATAGTGGATCTGAATCTAATAGGGGCATATATAATTTTACACGCGGAGTTATAGCAGTGGGCTGTTGTGCCACTGCTGATGATGATGACATTAAATGTTATTTTCGCTGATGGCTGCGTTAAGAAATGAATCGATTCGAATGCCGATTGTGACAAAGTCATTAACAACAATTTATACCAGTAGATTATCAATCCTTGGAACATACTAACCCCCCTTCTCCTCCTACACGCATGGTTTATCAGGTGGAAAGTGTAGGTTCGTAAGGCATGAATTGAGCACCCGTATTAGATGAGAAAACAAACTGGAAATTCAGTCCTTAACTGTATGCAGGTGCTCAAAAAAAAATCAGCTGCGTCCGTTATGCTTTCATAAATAAATAAATGAAGATGGGATGCAAAAGAGGATGTCACAAAGCGACTTGTTGGTTTCCGAAATGTCAAGGTTATGAAGGTTCTGAAATAGCAATTTACTTTGATTTGGAAAGTTCTATTATTTAAATAATCTTGAATGAGGTACATGATATAGGGAGAAAATTTAGAGAAATCAATTTATAAATTAGGCCATCGTGCCACAATCGGTCAAAAACTTTTGCCACATCAAGGAAGACACCACCCGTAATAAGTTTATTATTCATGCATTCACTAATAACATTGGTAACTCTGAGAAGTTGATGAGTTGTTGAGTGTTGTGGTCAAAACCAAATTGTTCCGGAGGAAAGACATTGTTGTCAACACAGAAAGAATAAATTCTATTGTAGAGTAGTTTTTCAAAAACTTTTGGAGCACAACTTAGTAGGCTGATAGGACGAAAATGCTGAGGATATTTATAGTCTTTGCCTGGTTTAGGAATCATTTTTATTATTGCGTCTCACAGGTTTGGTTTGTCGCTTTGCGGTCATTTTGCGCACACTTTAGGCTAATCAGACCGGGACCAAGAGTTTAACGTGGATTCCGAACCCCTCACAAACATCCATGCCACTGCCAGGATTCGAACCAGAAGCCTGGGACGCCAAAGCGCTAGCCACTTGACCATCAGGTCGCTGCGTATTACAGCAGATTAACAATCCGTAGGATGTATCCGCCCTGCCTACACGCATGGTTTTCAAGTGGAAATATTAAGTTCGTAAGACATGAATTGAGAATCCGCATTAGATGAGAAACTAAACTGGGAATAATGGACGGAGACAGTAAATCTTTGACTGTATGCAGGTGCTCAAAAAAAAAAAAAAAAAAAAAAAAAAAAATCAGCTACGTCGATTATGCTTTCATAAAATAAATAAATAAATGAAGATTCGATGCAAAAGAGGACTCACAAAGCGATGTGTTGCAAATGCAAAGTTGTGTAATTTATCGGAGTTTTGGGGGATTAATCCCCACACCTCCTATTTAATTTTACTATTTAAGCTGCATAATAGAATCTATTTCCAAAATTAAAAAACAAACAAGAATTAAAGTTAAAAAGCAGCAATGCTCTTGATGTGTTGCTTTCCGAAATGTCAAGGTTCACATCTGCCTCCCTCTCCTGTTTAAAATGCGAGCTGGTCGGTGCGTGCCGAATGAAGCAAGTTGAAAACAAACCCCCGTGTCGCGGAGGCACGATCGCCTTTTTTATTCTTCCTAAAAATGACTCAAAAATTGATTGGGAAGCATGAAAATGTTTTGGAAAAACGGATAGCATGTGCAGAAATGAAAAGTAGCGAGTTCAGTTTTTTAAAATAAAATGTTTCGACATCTATATCGATTATGAACTTTTGTCAGTACTAAACAAATCCCGATCGTTAGGTTCTTAAAATAAAATGCCATATTGTACAAAACAAAAATGACAAAGCAATTAACATTCAAAACACATGCACATTAAATATGGCATATTGTCCTCTTCATGCCAGAGATGCGGCATGGTGACCAAATGGCTAGCTCTCTGATCTTTGGTAGCGCAGGCTCCAGGTTCGAATCCTGGCGGTGGCAGGGATGTTTGTAACTGGTTTGAAATCCGCTTTAAGCTGTAGGTCCCGGACTGTTTAACTCTCGTATACATAAGATGACCGTAGAGCGACAAACCAAACGAATCAAAATTCTGTGATTTAAAGCTAAAATTTGGGGTAGTGTGAGTCGCTTCCGTAGCCTATCTTCAAGCGACACGTGTCCCCTGGGTAGTGCTAAATGAGCAACAGTAGTGCAACCCTTGCTTATGACATAAAGCTAAACTGTCTCCGTATTGCCAGTTGCATTAGAACAACAACAGCAGGAAATTTTGTTAGTACTGATAAATCCCGATCGTTAGGTTCGCAAAATAAAATGCCATATTGTACAAAACAAAGACGTTAAAACAATATAATATTCGAAAAGCATGCACAATAAATATGGTATGTTGACTTCTAAATACAAGAGACAGAAATGTGCAACAAAACAAAGATGTTAAAAGGCGCCTGATGACCGAATGGGGCTCGGTACCACAAGTATCGGGTTCAAGTCCCGGCGGTGCCATGGATGTTTGTAGTGGTTCGGAATCCACTTTAAACTGTAGGTCCTGGTCTCCTATGATCGTAAAGCGTCAGAGAGCCCAATCAGACTTCTTCTCACCCACATCGTTCGCAAATTGGAAGGGGGCAACTCAGCTCTTGGCACAGTGATGTGATGTGGTGTGGTGTAGTAGTAGTACAAAAGAGTGTGCATAAAAATGACAGTAGAGCGACAAACCAAATCATCCTGGGATGCCGCTTGTACAGAGCTCGTTTTTAAAGTTCGAATGCACCCTAATCCACGGCAGCATAAAAATAGCCAAACTCCCCTTTAACTTTTGTTAATTAATTGTTTTTCTCTCTGTTTGGAAACTTTGACAACTTTAAAACAGTAAAATTGAAAGATAATTTTAGTTTCGTTTTAGAGTTCAAGAACACAGATTTGCTGTTTTTTTTTTTTTTTTTTTTTCTTTCTATCTATGTATGTGAATAACAATAAATAGTTTATCTTATGTTTTGAAACATTGATATCTTATGATCAAAATCCTCAAGTGACCGGTGACAAGTTGTATGTTTTTGACAGCCATGTCCAAGCCTCACGCTAGACTAAGTATTTACACTCAGTTGATTTTTCATATTTATTATTTTTGCCAGCTTAAATAAACTTGTTATTTTTTGTAAGTGCGCCATGCATCTAATGTTGTTGATGCCATGCTCATTCCTTACATCATTGCCGATTGAATTCCACTTAACATTATGTAACGATGCTATTATGTAATTGTTATAAAACTGATCTTATTGCAAGACAGCTGTTCACTTGGTTTGATAAGGTTTTGAATTGTAATTTTATTGTTGTTTGGATGGAAGTTTTTCTTCGACGTGTTTCTCTATTTTAGCATAATTTCCGCTGTGTGGCCATGATAAATAGCCTTTTATATCGTAATGTTTAATTAAACATATTATATTTTTATATATACACTTATATTTTTATTATTTATAGGCTTAGAAGAATAGCTTGCCGATATGTGGGCTATTCTTTTCCCACCGATTGGCATTGAAGGGGGAGGTCAGTGCATTATGGGAGGAATTTTAGGAATAATTAAACCCATATTTGTATGTCATGTGAGAAAAAAAACCCCGAAAAATTCCCGCCAAGTTATCTGACTATCGATGCGACATGCTTTTGCACACATTGTCACAATTGCCATCGAGTCCTCCTCGTTTCTGAAGGCCTTTGGTCCTACAGGTTTCAGGTGTCATAAATGTTCGTTGGTGGTTCGGAATACACGTTATACACTGAAGTGACAAAAGTCATGGGATACCTCTTAATATCGTGTCGGCCCTCCTTTCGCCCGGCGAAGTGCAGCAACTCGACGTGGCATGGACTCAACAAGTCGTTGGAAGTCTTCTGCAGGAATATTGAGCCATGCTGTCTCGATAGACGTCCATAATTGTGAAAGCGTTGATGGTGCAGGATTTTGGGCACGAACAGACCTCTCGATGATGTCCCATAAATGCTCGATGGGATTCATGTCGGGCGATCTAGGTGGCCAGATCATTCGTTGGAATTGTCCAGAATGTTCTTCAAACCAATCGCGAACAGTTGTGGCCCGGTGACATGGCGCATTGTCATCCATAAAAATCCCATCGTTGTTTGGGTACATGAAGTCCACGAATGGCTGCAAGTGATCTCCAAGTAGCTGAACATAAGCATTTCCAGTCAATGTTCGGTCCAGTCGCACCAGAGGACCAAGTCCATGCCATGAAAAAACAGCCCACACCATTACGGAGCCACCACCAGCTTGAACAGTGCCTTGCTGACAGTTTGGGTCCATGGGGTCTGCGCCACACTCGAACCCTACCATCAGCTCTTACCAACTGAAATCGTGACTCATCGGACCAGGCCACGGTTTTCCATTCATCTAGGGACCAACCGATATGCTCACGTGCCCACGAGAGTCGCTGCAAGCGATGTCGTTCTGTCAGTAAAGGCACTCGAGTCGGTCTTCTGCTGCAATAGCCCAAGAAAGCCAAATTTCTCCGCACAGTTCTAACAGACAAGTCCCTTGTACGTCCCACATTGATTTCTGCGGTTATTTGACGCAGTGTTGCTTGTCTGTTAGAATTTACGACTCTTTGCAGACGTCGCCGGTCTCGGTCGTTAAGTGCAGGCGGTCGACCACTGCGCTGTCCATGGTGGGATGTTATGCCTGAAATTTCATACTCTCGGCACACTCTTGACACAGTGGATCTGGGAATGTTGAATTCCCTAACGATTTCCGAAATGGCATGACCCATGCGTCTAGCTCCAACTAACATTCCGGTTCAAAGTCTGTTAATTCCCGTCGTGCGGTCATCATCACGTCAAAACCTCTTCACATGAATAACTTGAACAGAAATGAAAGCTCTGCGAAAGCACTGCGCATTTATACCTGTTCTACGCGATGCTACTGCTATCTGAAAATTTGCATATTGCTATCCCATGACTTTTGTCACTTCAGTGTATTGTAGCTGCGGGGACAGTGTGACTCGAGGCCGTAGCCCATCTTCAAGCTACTAGCCCCTGGGTAGTGCTGAATGAATAATAGCTGGTGCATCTCTTGCTTATGGTATAAAGATTAACTGTCTCTTTATTATCAGCTGCATTAGAAAAAAGCAGTAGAAGAACGTAGATTTGCTAAATTTTTTTCTTTCTATTTATGTTTGTGAATAACAATAGATAGTTTATATTATCAAAATTCTCAAGTGACCAGTGACAAGTTGTATGTTTTTGACAGTCATGTCCAAGCTCACTGTAGACTAGGTATTTATACTCAATTGATTTCTGATATTTATTATTTTAGCAGGCTTAAATCAACAGATTTTTTTTTTTTTTTTTTTTTTTTTTTTTTTTTTTTTGTAATTGCATCACGTGTTATTGTTGCTATGCTGATTCCTTACAGCGCTGCAGATTCAATTCCACTTCACATTATGTAACGATGCCGTTATGTAATTGTATAAACTGATCTTATTGCAAGACAGCTGCCCATTTGGTTTGATAAGGTTTTTAATCCCAGCCCACCCAATTTTATTGTTTGGAGGGAGGTTTTTCTTCGACGTATTTCGCCATTTTAACATGGTTTCGCTGTGTGATCATGATAAATAACCTTTTACTCAAATGTTGTAAGTGTTATAAAAATCTATTTTTGGTTCTGATGTTTCAAAAATGTGTTTTAATTCAATATTGCATTGTAAGTCAACTAGTTGCATTTCGAGATATTCTCAGATCGACTCAATTTCAAAATGAAATTTAGATTAATGCATTTCAAAAATTTTGTTGCATTTGTTTAAATTACTGAATTGGCTTTCAAAAGCAGCTGTAAGTTTTCTTATTTCTGTTGCGTATTTGATGTAATTTTGAATAGAGGAATGCACAAATAATATATATTTTAATGCATTGGTTTTCTCTACTTTGGAAATTATAAAATAAATATATTTTGTAAAGGTGAGATATTCAGCAAAAAAAAAAAAAAAAAAAAAAAAGAGCCCATTTTGTGCACAGGTTTCGGGTTCGAATCTCGGCGGTGCCATAGATATTTGCAGTTGTTCGGAATCCACTTTAAACCTTAGGTCTCTGTCTCCTATGACAGTAGAGCGTCACGGAGCCCAATCAGACTTCTCACCCATATCATTCCCAAACTGAAAAGGGCCAACTCAGTTCTAGGCACAGTGACGTGATGTGGTGTGGTGTGGTGTGGTGTGGTGTGGTGTAGGAGTAGATCTTTGGATTTGCACTAAACCGAACATGCATCTGACGAATTTCACCTCCTCATAATTAAGGAGGAAAGATTAATTTGCTCCCATAAACAGTTTCTGTTGTTGGAATATTATACACAAAGAGAAGTCGTAATTAATTGCTGTTGCGCTACCAGTTATAGTTGCGGCCTGATGGCCAATTGGCTGGCGTTCTGGCCTTTGTGGTACCACAGACTTCAGATTCGAATCCTGGCGATGGCTTGGATGTTTGGGAGTGGTTCGGAATCCACGTTAAACTGCAGGTCTAGTTAGCCTAAAGTGTGCACAAAATGACCGTAGAGCGACAAACTAAACTAAACTGCTCTTTGCTCTCATATTATTTTATTTGAATAATATCTCAACGAATCAGCACATTTATTTTTAAAAATTAATTTTTATCTGACTCTTAAGAACATGTGTTAAATTAAATGTAATATTTTTTTTTTTGAGTGTTTTTTAAGCAAGTCTAAAACAATCTTTCTGTTGAAAGAACGAAATGTTTTGATTATAATTAAAAACAAATGAGTTGTTGCGTGAAAAGATAAGTTTAGTTTCCACTACAAATCCAAAACTGGACCGAGGAACTTTATCTCTGGGGGTGTGTGCTTTGGAATGTCAAACACACTCGGGAGATTCGAACTTTCTCGCGTAAAGCGTTAAACGGAATTTCAATACAAATTCCAAATTTTACTCAAATGTCAAAATAACAATAGCAATCGGTCACGCCCTCTTGTGACGTAGTCATGAAGCGAGCAAAATCTGGAAAGGCCGATTATCCCGAATTCGTAACCTTATCTCGCGCTTATCAGCAAACCTTATCACCCGCCGATAAGATTCGCAAACCGATATGGATTCTCGACATGTGTTTCACAAACATTTATTTTCGTTACCGATAATTATCTGCTCGTAATTTCTTGATGTAATAACAACGTTTCCCTGGTAACCAAGATTCACTTATTACTCGCTAGAGGGCGCTGTGGAACTAAACGCTGTGATGAAATTCATTCAGATCCAATTTTAAATTTGTTTTTATTATTATTGATGGTTTATTATTTAACTAATTGCATGGGGCCTGAATGGCCGAGTGGTCCTTCATCGTATTTTTGGCGTCTGGTTTGATTAGATTTGTCGCTCTACGATCATTGTGTGCAAACTTTGGGCTAATTAGTTCGGGATCTATAGTTGAAAATGTATTCCGAACCACTCGCAAACATCCATGCCGCCGCGAGGATTCGAACCTGAAGCCTTTTTGACGTCTGGAGTTGTTACTTGCGCGAGAAGTTGCATTGCAAGAAAAGAGTTGGGCTGCTTACAGAAATTTTAAGGCGGGTGATATAATTAAAATAAAAAAAGTGACTCCATACAAAACATCCGAATAATACGACGTGTTAGTTTCGGTACTTTTTATATTTTCAAGGTGACTTCAAAAGAAAAGCAAATTGAAGACCTGTTATTATCAAATAAAACTGAAACCAAAATGTGTAAATATAATTCGCGTTGTGTTAACGATACCCGCTTATCTTTATAGACCTCGAATGTTCCCCTGTTTTTCTCGCAGGTGCTTTCATTGCATTCCAATGAATAGCAACGACCGACCCATAAAATGAAGACCAAGGACACGCAGCTCTGTGAAACTGCGAGCTTCAATAGAGGTCGTTTGTTTCATAACTGCACCAATATGTGAAATTAAAACCATGCTATGTTATTAAATGAGCTAAAAAATAAACTAAAAAATAAAAAAAAAAAAGTTTTATTATTATCAATTTGTGAGTGGATTTTTAATTATTTTATTGGGAAATATTTTTTTGTAATGCAACTGGCAAACACTTAGACTATTGTCTTGAATGCCCTAAGGCAAGCTCTGCACCGACGTTACTCACTTAGCACTGCACAGGAGGTGCGCGTAGCTTGAAGATAAGCTACGGATGCGAAGTCACACTACCCCCGCAAAGCTCTATGATCCTATTAGATTGGGATCTACGGTTTACTAAAGTGGATCCCGAACCATTACAAACATCCATGGCACCGCCGGGACTCGAATACGAAATCTGTGGTACCGAGCGCCAGGGCGCTAGCCACTCGGTTATTCAGGCCCTCTTTTATTGGGAAAATAGTGAGAAGAAAAATAAATGGCAAGCGGAGGGTTCTTCTGTCTTCAACGCGTTCTCTGCCTTCTTTGAACTGCTTATACCACTTGTAAACATTTCTTTCCGATATAGGAATGCCTTCTGAAACATTCTATACGTTTCCGCAAAACAAAATCGAATGCAAGTTCTTTGCTCAATTCATTCAGACATTTCAAAAATCACCGGAATCCGTTTCAGCATCTCACAAAGCCAAGTGTAACTCAAACACTACTGAATATTTTGACGTCATATTTCAGGACAGTGCCAGCAACTTAAAGAAGAGCCGCGGGAATTTTAAATTGAGAATTGGTCTTACTTTTTGGACACAGTTGTACTGTATTTAGCAACGCAGAAAATTGGAAAGTTAATTCAGAACTTGGTATAGAATATCGCGTGTAAACTGATAAAAGGACATGAAAATTACGATCGATTTATCAAGCAAAAAACATTCTACTTCTTACACAAATCGGCAGTTTAAAACTGGTGCGTCCGACAAATATTTGCAAACGTAATTCTTTTCGTGATTAAGTGACAAAAAAAAAAAATCTACTTTATCGGCACAAGATTATTTTTGTGCTTCAATTCCCAATTTATTTGGAACTCGCAGCCTAAACAAAACGATTCTATTTTTTCCTTATCAGGTTGCCACAAAAATAGAAGTAATCAATAAAATTGAGAAATAAAGTCGTTTGTTTTCTTTGCGATGACGTCGGGAATTCTTTTTAATCGAAATAAGACAATAATTTTTTTGGGGGATTTTATCTCTAAATAGGGAAAAAAATGGAATAGTTGGCATTTTTGTGATTCATCTGTAACAGATAGTAAAAAATAATTAGCTGTAAAATATTTTTACAATTGCTATAAAAGTTTAAGAATATTTTAATAAGATAACGTTCTACAAATATTCTTAATATAAGGTTATTAAAATTCTTTTAATATTCTCTCTTTATGTTCTTAAAATTCTCTAAAATATTTTAAAGATATTTACAGAATTTACTAAAGTTCTCTAAATATCTTTACAATATTTTGAAATATTCTTAATTAGTAATTCATATCAAATTACTTAATTATTAAGTTTATTAAAATATATTTTTTTCTATTTTAAATATAACTTTGGAAATGTATCCTAATTTCTCGGGCTGCCTATAAAATTACAGATCCCCCTATTAGATTTAGACCCTCTACATATTAGATATTTTAGATATCTAATCAGACATCCTTTAGACATTTTAGACATCCTTTAGATATTTTTTTGGAGTAAAACATTGAAACGTAATTATTTTTGTGTTTACTATTATAAATATGAACTTATTTTTGAAAATTATGTGTAGAAATTAATTCATTTTTCTAAAAAAAAAATTAAAAGTTCAACATTATTAAAACGTCTTATGCAAACATGTTTTTTTTAAGAATTTAAAAATTAGAACTAGAGGTTTGGTTTGTTTGTCGCTCTACGGTCTTCTTGTGCGCACGAGGACTAAACAGACCGGGACGTACAATTTAACGTGGATTCCGAACCACCAACAAACATCCATGCCACCGCCAGGATTCGAACCTGAAGCCTGGGATACCAAAGACCAGAGCGCTAGCCACTTGGCCACCAGGCCGCCTAGAACTAGAGGAGGCGCTCTAATGTATTTATGTTCGGTGTATGTTTACTAATAAGGACAACATCTATTTGTTATAAAGGAGGGGGAAAAAAACCCAGCATTTCGTATTAATATAAGTAAAATAAAAATTATAATAGAGACATTAATATCACAATATTAAAAAACAAAAAATAAATGCATTTAGTCTGAAATAGGGGGGTTGTTTAGTCGCTCCACGGTCCTTTTGTGCACACTTTGGGCTCATTAGATCGGGACTTACAGTTTAAAGTGGCCTGTCGTACCAAAGGCCAGAGCGCTAGCCACCAGGCCGCGCGAATGTTTTTGGAATTTCTTAATCGTTAATTTTTCTAAATAAATGCTTGCAGAGAAAAGAAGCCAAGAAGCTATGCATTTCCAATTCGTAGGTCCCGGTCCAATAGAATCGTGGAGCGTTGCGGGGATAGTGTGATTCTTCGTCCGTGGCTTATCTTCAAGTTACACGCACCCCCCTGGGTAATGCTAAGTGATTAACGTTTGTGCAGCCTTTGCATATGGCATAAAAGACAACGGTTTAAGTGTTTGCCAGCTGCCAATTTTTTTTTTTTTTTTTTTTTTGGAAAAAAAAATCAAATTATTAAAAAAGCAAAACATAAATGCATTTAATAGGAATTAGGGTTTTGGTGAGAAATCAAAAGTGCCTCTATGTTTCAATGATGGAAACCAAGTTATCGGGGATAACATACTGTTTTATCCATTTCAGGAAGTGTATCTTGAGCTAATAAAAAAATGTATGAGAGGAAATAGTACAATTTTGCAATTCTATCTTTTACTTTTCTAACCTACTTGATGGCCATACTTTCACTATGGTTTGTGATAGTTAGTATCCACTTCCTTATTCATTGCAAATGAGCTGTAAGAAGGAAAAGACGTCACAGTTGCGGTTTGCACGGGATTTTACATACTTTTAATGATTCGTAATTTGCATGGATTACGAAGTTTGATTTTTTTTTTTTTTTTTTCACATTTTTGTTAAAAGCCTGTATTTGTTATAATGTGTGCTGACATTTTAAATGTTAGATTGATTTGGATAACTCGTCTTCCTCATTTCTAAGAGTTATTCAGTTGCGATTAAATTTTTATTTTAATTCAAGTCGGGAAGTGATGCTTTTTTGGTGAATCTTGACCCAATATAATTTTTCTGTCCCGCATACAATTCAGTGAATTCTTACGCCATTGTAAGTTTTTCGCCAAGGTGATTTACGCTTCTGGGCTGTCCAGTTTGCTGAAAAAAAACCATGATAAATTTATAAGAACTGTAGAAAGATTATTTTATTGAAAGAACCAGGGGGCAAATATCGGTTGCGATTTATTCTTTAAATCGCAACCGATTAAAGAATAAATTGACAGTGGCGCCTACATATCGAGTATTACAATATGTGTTCTAGAGAAGAAAAAATGTGCTTATTTAACGATATTGTTATACTTGATAGGTAGGCGCGATAAAAATTCTGCTATAAGGCGAGATGCATTTTTGTATATAAACATTGTTTCATTGAGGCGGGGTGCCTGATGGCCGAGTAGCTAGCGCTCTGGGTCTCGATACCAGAGGTATCGGGTTTGAGTCCCGGCTGTGCCATCTATGATTGCAGTGGTTCGGAATCCACTTACACCAGGTCCCAGTCTAATAGGATCGTAGAGCGTTGCGGGGGTAGTGTGACTCCGCGTCCGTAGCTTATCTTCAAGCTGCGCGCTCCTCCGGGGTAGTACTAAGTGAGTAACGTCGGTGCAGCCTCTGTTTATGGCATAAAAAGATAAATGTCTAAGTATTTGCCAGCTACCGTCCTTGAAGTGAACTGCTCTTGTGAATCAAATTACATCTTTAGTTTTTATTTCTTTGTAAATAAGAATTTGTGATAACACGGAGTTCTGTGTGTGTATATATATATATAACGCTTGTAAATAAAGATTAAAGTGTTTCCAACCTGAAAGTTGCTTTCTTGAAGCTGTTATGAGTCTAGTATAGGCCGAAGCATTGATTTTATTACAATGTATAAAATAAAGACCTGCGAACTTCTAGTTAGCGTAATGGCCCGATGGCCAACTGCTAGCTCTCTGGCTTTTGGTATCCCAAACTTTCGATTCGAATCCTGGCGGTGGCATGGACGTTTGTGAGTGGTTCAGAATCCATTATAATCTGTATGTCCCGGTCTGTTTAACCCTCGTGTGTACAAGATGATTGATGACAAACCAATCTGTTACTCAAATCTCTTGAACGATACTGTAATACTCAGCAGGTAGGAGCGACAAAAATCGCTTCAGTAAGTCACGATGTATTTTTATATATGAATATTGTTTCATCGAGACTACGGACACGCTCGTTCAGAAAAACAATATATTAGAATAATAACAAACGCTCGTTCAAAACTCTGGGTTATTACAGCAATTTTTAATAATTCAAAGTTCTGTATATGTATAATGCTTGTAAATAAAAATTAAAGTGTTCCCCTATACCTGAAAATAGCCCTGTTAAAGCTATTATGGGCCTAGTATAGGCAGAGACGTTACAATGTATAAAATCTAGAACTATGATCTTCTAGTTAGCGTACACAGGTTTTGGGTTCGAGTCCCGGCGGTGTCATGGGTGTTTGTAATGGTTCAGAATCCACTTTAAACTGTAGGTCCCGATCTGTTTAGCCTAAAGTGTACACAAAATGACCGCAGAGCGACAAACAAACCAAACCAAACCAATCTAGTTAGCGTAAATCGGGATATTATTATATTGTTTATCAAAAAGGAATCAATGAATAACATTGCTGGTCAACACCAAACACCTTTTCATCAAAATGATTTGCTTAATAACGAATAAGAAAAGTTTCAAAATTATAACGGCTTGTCTATCTATTTAAAAGCAAACGCTACAAATCTTTTCGCAGATTTAATGGATCATCTACCGCATTTCCTATTTAAAAAAAATAGACCCATAGCAGTAATGCGGGAAAAGCAGTTTCGAAAACAGTTTTCTTTTAAAAAATGTTGTTGTTGTTTTGATGCCAATCGAAGCGTTTAGGCGTGCAAAACACTTGTTTATACTGACTGGCAACTGGCAACATCTGGAAAAAGGCAGCGGGGAAAAAAAATCTATCTCGTTAGAATATGGAGTTTTTTTTTTTTAACTTAAAAATATGTTTACAAGTTATTACGCATGAATTGCGTCACAAATAAGATAGTGTTTTATGCACGTAAATAACTAAATCTTAGTAATCCTTATATATATATATATATATATATATATATATAATTATTCTGTACATGTGTTTGTCAGTGAACTCCTCCTAAACAGTAAGACTGATTTTGAGGATATGTTTGTGTGTGTTTAAGTCCTTGGATGATTTAGATTCACAATTGCAACCGGTAGGTGGCGCTGGAATGCGATTCTTCTGTGCGTGTGTTTGTTACTGAAATCTTCCTAAACGGCTTGACCGATTTTGATGAAATTTTTTGTGTGTGCTTGACAAAACGTGGAGAATGTTTTTATGCTATCCCTTTTGTTGTAAGTCGCCACCAGAGGATGCTGTACTGTATCAACTTCTGTACTGTTCAACCAATCGCTATAAAAATTGATAATAATATATATTCGAGTATGGAAAATAGATTCGCGCTATTCACGTTATTGTTACTTGCCACCAGAGGGTGCTGCAGCATTCCATGTTGTAGACCGTTCAAACCATATCCATTATGAGTATTCACATATATTGGAACATGGAGAATATAGTCGCGATATGTAATTTTCCACAATGTGCACACACACACACACACAAATCGGTCCAGCCATTTAGGGGGGGGGGGAGTTTAGTGACAAATACTTGTACAGAAGAAATATATATATATATATATATATATATATATATATA
This sequence comes from Caerostris darwini, assembly GCA_021605075.1. NCBI lineage: Eukaryota > Metazoa > Arthropoda > Arachnida > Araneae > Araneidae > Caerostris > Caerostris darwini. The sequence goes on along the minus strand of BPLQ01013610.1, from coordinate 1,125,690 downwards.
TATATACATATTTAAATAAGTTACGGATTGTAAAATTCAGTTGTGTACACACACAATTTTTTTTTTTAATGTAGAATGGTTTTTTCTTGAATAATTAGTAATATTTTTTTATTAAATTCGAAAACAGATGCCGGTTATAATACTAAAAAACAAATTTCAACAGTCTTTAATAACCATATAGATTTGTTCATTGTTAGTAAAATTTACGTTAAGTATATACAAATTACCGCAAAAACTTCATCTGAGAATTTTACTGAAGGAATAGCAATATCAATTCATTCTTCGTAAAGTTCTGGATCTATTCAACATTGCTGTATTCATGTGGCAATTCGAATTTGGCCGTTCTTGTAGTATTCCGATCCACTGCTTCCTATATCTCGTGCATTATTAAACATTGGCCTATTCCTGAGTTTATTCTTCCGTTCTCGAATGTTCACACATGATAAGTTGAAATTTGTGGAGCAGATTTCTGTTTTTTTTTTATTTGTTATTTATTTATTTATTTTGGGCTTAAACAAAGGTTTCCATGAGGACGCTGAATAATAATTTTTTTTTCTGAAAAGGGAACGATAGTTTGGAAATCGTTGATGTAGAACAAGAAAAAAAACGTGTTGATAAATTAAGCAGGTCGAACACACATGCTGTACTATTTATTCCTGTTTGTCAGTGAAAAAAAGATAGATATTTCCAGGGGGGTCGCTGAATAATTTCTTTTTCAATTCCTTCTATTAGTTCACACTCTCCCTATATATATCTCGTTCACATTTTCAATCGTTCATAAAGTACTTTTTATTCATCCACTCACGTTCAAATGCATTTTTCTTTTAACTTGCAGTGGATGACACTGGATGTGAATACAGTTATTCCTCAAATATGAATTCATTCATTTTAGTTTTTTTTAGGTTTAAGTTGCATATATCTACCAATAGATGGCGGCAGATAAACTTTAGAAAAAATGAATGAAAATTATTTATAAAGGACTTTCTGCAATAGAGTGAAAAAAAAAGAGGACATGACTTAAATTTTTTTTTTTTTATATATTACTTGTTCTCAATAGGGTGCAATAGGACAAATAAGTTTGTAATCTTTGGTCTAAATCGGCGGTTTCCAAAAAAAGTCTAATTCATGACACGAATGTGACATTTTGTTGTCAGGTCGTCTCTGTTCTTAAAACAATCGAGATATCTTCCCTTTCGAAATTGCCTCCTCGCTTATCGTTTTATCTCAATCGCAATAACGTTGATAAGCCCTCAATTGTTATGCACACACTGGTTTCGTCAGTTTGTTAAGAGATGTGTCTCTCATTTTTTCGATGTTTTAAAATCATTTCCCATAAAGAATTGTTGTTGTTTCCAATCCCATTTGGTTGACATGCAGACCAAGCTCATGAGTCTGTATGGACTCATGGATGGAGGGAAAGGTTACAGCTTCTGTTGTGATGGAGCACCCGCAGGTAGAAGTCTGACTTTGGCTCCGTGACGCTCTTGCAGTCCTATGAGATCTGGAAAAGTGGCTGCTTAAAGTGGATTCCGAACCACTACAAACATCCATGGCACTATTAATTATCGTTATTAAATATTTATATTATAAATAAATAAAAATAGTGTTTTAAGTTAAAATATTTCAACTGTGTAAAAAAGGAAAAAACGATTTTATTTGCTCACCGAAATTTTTTCCAAAGTTTAGGATGTTTGGTTTGTCGCTCTACTGTCATTTTGTGCACTATTAGACTACAGTTTAACATGGATTCCGAACCCCTCACAGACATCCATGCCACCGCCAGTATTCGAACCTGGAGCCTGCAGGTCCAAAGGCGAGAGAGTTAGCCAATTGGCCATCATGCCACCCAGTGTTTTGGAGGAGCAGGTGTCCACAATCCTTGGATTATAATTAATATTTTATTTTTTAATTAATGAAGAAGAGCATAAATTATTTGTAATTTATTTATTTTTTGGCTTAACAAAGTAGGTTTCCATGAGGACACTCAATAATTCCTTAAGAGGCTTAAAGAGGATTCCGAACCCCTACAAACATCCATGGCACTATTAGTCCATGCACCGAGCCCGAAACCTGTTGCACCAGAGCGCTAGACACTCGGCCATTCAGGCCCATGGTTAACATTTTGGAATAGTTTTGAGTCTGCCAGTCATAATAATGACTTATTAGATAAAGTGGATACATTTAATTACCTTAAAGCACATTTAGGGGGCACTGTTTTTGAATACTGTAGAAGGTTTTTCTATTTCTGCTTCTACATATGATTGCGGCCTGGTGGCCAAGTGGCTAGCGCTATGATCATTGGTACCAGAGGCTGTCAGGTTCGAATCCCGGCGGTGGCATGGATGTTTGTGAGTGGGTCGGAATTCACTTTAAACTCTAGGTCCCGGTCTGTGTAGCCCAAAGCATAAGATGGCCGTAGAGCGACCAACCAAACCAAACCAATCTACATATGATTCTGCAATTAATTTGTTAAGGGAAAGGTGTGCGAGAAACGATTTATTGATACAAACAAATATGAATAATATTTGAATAATATAAAACCATTAAGAAACTCAAATGATATTTGCGCTTTTAGAAAATTTTGTGATAAAATGTCAATAGAATTAAGAAGGTTAGAAAGTTGTTAGATTAGAAGGTTCGACTGGAAAATAAATGTTGGAAAAAAAAATGTTTTCTTCACATATTAGTTAAGCGCCTAATGAAATAAAGTAATTTTAAATATTAAAATATGTACTTTCCTATTTGCAAATCTATATATTGTATGTTATTATTCTAATGCAACTGCCAATACAGAAACAGGTCATCTTTATGCCACAAGCAAGCGCTGCACCGATGTCACTCACTTAGCACTACCCAGGGAGCACGTATAGCTTTAAGATAGGCTACGTACGCGACTAACACTATCCCCACGATCCTATTGAACCGGGAACTACGGTTTGAAGTGGATTCCAATCCATTACAAACATTCACGGCACCGCCGGGATTCAAACCCGAAAAATGTGAAAGATTTCTATGAGGACGTTGAACAATTTTTTTTCTCTGAAAAGGGAACGGTAATTGGTTTCGAAACCATTAATGTAGAATAAATAAAAAAAAGTGTCATGATAAATTACATTGGTCGTATGCTGTACTATTTATTTCAAATTGAAAAAAAAAATATTTCCGGGGGATCACTGAATCATTTTTTTTTCTTCAGTATGGGCAATAGGACAAATAAGTTTCGAAACTGCAGAACAAAGATTGATTGAGAACAAGGCCTGATTTTGGAACAAAGATTAAAAATAAATGTCTAATTGATGACACAAATGTGGCAATTTGTTGTCAGATCGTCTCTGTCCATGAAACAATGGAGATGATTTCGAAAGGAATGATACCGTCCTGCTTATCGTTTTATCTCGGTCGCAATAATGGTGATAAGTCTCCAATTATTATGCACTCGCTGATAAGTCTCGTAACGTGCGGAGATATCGCAGCATATTTTTTTGTGATGTAAATATCATAACCTAATAAAAATGTTATCAAAGGTGTGAATCGAGATAATATTGTAGAGCAAAGATTTTGCTATCCAAGGGACGCATTTTTATGAATTCAAAACTAATAAAATTGTGCATGAGTTTCGCTTCTTTCAAGTCCTGTACATTTTTATCTAGAATGAAAAAAAACAAAATATGTTTCCTTCAAATATTAGTTAAGCGCATGATGAAATAAAATATTTATAAATATGAAAATATGTACTTTCCTATTGGCAAATCGTTATATTGTAGTGTTGTTGTTCTCATGCAGTTGACTCTACATAGACAATTAATCTTTATCCCATAAGGAGGGCTGCACCGCTGGGACTCATTTAGCACCACCCAGGGGGCACGTGTAGCTTGAAGATAGGCTATGGACGCGAGTAACTCTAACCCCACAACACTCTACAGTCATATTAGACCGGGACCTACGGTTTAAAGTGGATTCCGATCCACTGCAAACATCCACGGCACCGCGGGACCCGAACCCAATACCTGTGGCACCGAGCGCTAGACATTCAGGCCCTTAAATGAGTCATATATACATATACAGGAAGGAAGAAGGCGCATTTGCCAGAAATAGCACTCAGTCATTTTTTTTTTCCGTAAAGGATTAAATAAATTTGGGAATCTTTGATGTAGAGCGAAGAAAAAAGAAATTAAAGTTAAGTTGTAGTAATTAATTATATTTATTAAGTAATAATATTATAAATAAATTAAAATATTCGAAGTGTAAAAAAAATTATTTCATTTTCGTACCGAAATTTTTTTCCAATGTTTAGTAGTGCACAACATTCACAATCTTAAGATTATTTTATTTTTTTAGGGGCCGCTCAGTACCACAGGTTCGAATTCCGGCGGTGCAATAGATGTTTGTGAGTGGTTCAGAATCCACTTTAAACCTTAGGTCCCTGTCTAATAGGATCGTAGAACATTGCAAGGGTCGTGTGACTCGCGTCTGTAGTTTATTTTCAAGCCACACGTGCCCCCTGGTTGTGCCTAATGAGTAACAGCGGTGCAGCGTTTGTTTGTGGCATAAAGATTAACTGTCTAAATATTTATTGCCGAGCAGATTTCGTTTTTTTTATTTGTTATTTATTTATTTTCTGAAAACGGAACGCTAGTAAGTTTTGAAATCACTGATGTAGAACAAAAAGTGTGATGATCAATTGCAAGAAAGTGTGACGTTAAACGCGTAGGTCGAACACACATGCTGTATTATTTATTTCTATTTGTCGGTTTGAAACAAGATGAAGTATTCAGCGGCCGGGGCCTGAATGGCCGAGTGGCTAGCGCTCTGGCGCTCGGTACCACAGGTTTCGGGTTCGAGTCCCGGCGGTGCCATGGATGTTCGTGAGTGGTTCAGAATCCACTTTAAACCTTAGGTCCCTGTCTAACACGATCGTAGAGCGTTGTGGAGAGTGACACATAATAAAATTAAAAATAAGGAAAAACTAACTGTTCATATATATATATATAGCGATTAGGGGATTATAGTCTTTGTTGCTTCACATCCCCATATACCACTTCATTCATCATATTCAGCGGCCCCCTGGAAATATCTTTTTCCTTTTTCTCAATAGGACAAATAAGTTTCGAAACTGCAGAAGAAAGATTGATTGAGAACAAGACCTAATGTTGAACAAAGATTTAAAAAAAAAAATCCCTGTTCGTTGTCGGGTCGTCCCTCTCCTTTAAACAATGGAGATGATTTGGAAAGGGAATGATACCCTCCTGCTTATCGTTTTATTTCGGTCGCCATAATGTTGATAAGTCTCCAATTACTATGCACCCACTAATAGGTCCCGTAACATGGGCAGATAGCGCAGCATATCTGTTGTGTGATGCAAATATCATAACCTAATAAAAAAACTTATCAAATACTTTTATTGTCCAAGGGGCACATTTTTATTGAATTAAAAACTAATAGAAAGAATTATTCATGAGTTTCGTTTCTCTCTAGATAAAAATTTACAGGACTTGAATGGAAAAAAAATGTTTTCTTCAAATATGAATTAAGCGCATAATGAAATAAAATAATTTTAAATATTAAAATATGTACATTCCTACTGACAAATCTTACAATATAAAGATTTTTTGTTGCTCTAATGCAGCTGGCAATACAGATACAGTTCATCTTCATGCTATAAGCAAGGGCTTCACCGCTGTGACTCGTTTAGCACTACCTAGGGGGCACGTGTAGGTTTGAAGATAGACTACAGACGTGGAGTAACAATGCCCCCACAACGCTCTACAGTCATATTAGACCAGGTATACGGTTTAAAGTGGATTCCGATCCACTGCAAACATCCATGGCACCGCCGGGACTCGAACCCGAAACCTGTGGCACCGAGCGCCATGCAGGCGCTTATAAGTGTTACATAAGTGTGTGATACGAGAAATAGCACTGAGAAATACGCGCGCATTTACGAGAAATAGCACTGAGTCATTTTTTTTTCCTTAAAGGGAGCGGTAAAACAAATAAATTTGGGAATCTCTGATGTAGAGCGAAGAAAAAATGAATTAAAGTTAAGTTGAAGTAATGAATTATATTTATATATAATAATAGAGAGTTTTTGCATAATGTTTTTTTTATCATCCGATATTTGTCTTTCTAGCGCGCATGCTCATAGGAAACATTGTACTATTGCATGCGTCTCTGTAATACTGCACTACCGAGCTATTCCTATGAGCATGCGCACTAGGAAAAAAAAATATAGGACGATTAAAAAACGTCATGCAAAAAGTCTCTGAATATTTTAATTTTTTGTCCAATGTCCAACATCCACAATCCTGTAACTATAATTTTAAATATGAAAATATTTACATTCCTATTAGCAGATCTTTATATTGTATAAGATTGTTTATTTTCAGTTCGTAATATTGTGTTTCGGATGCACTTGATATTTCGCAAAAGAGAGAAAAATCTGGAATGAACTTCTGATCAAACAATGTTTTTAGTAAACAACTTACGTTATTTCTCGTGGAATTTCACGGCAAAATGCTTAAAGGCATGACTTAGAGATGTGAATTAAGATGGTTTTCTGTGATAAAAAAAAACAGCTTTACTTTTTGCCGATGACTGTAGAGCGTTGGACGTAAGACTGACAACCGTACCCCTTAAAAAAAAGAAAGCATCTGCTGTCAAGAAATTTGCCAGTAGTCAGATGCCTTGGCCCAAAATGGAGCTGTTGCGCTACTGATGATGATGATGATGATGATGATGATGAATATTGTGTTTTAAAAGTTCAATGCAAAAATAAGATCTAAGCTGTGGATTAACTTTCACTCTAATACGGATCCTAGATAGAACTTTGATTTTAACTTGTTATATTATTTGTTTCAAGATCCGCGCACATCATGAGTTCGCAGAATATAATTTAATCATTCTCATATCTGTATAAACTAATCAATCTCATATTGAACTCATAACTGTCAACTCATCCATAAAACAGGCCATATCTGTCACACATTCGCAAGAATATTATTTTCAAATCAAAGTAAATTTTTTCTCATAATTTCGACAGTTCATTTTTGAATAGAGGTAAGCACGCATATGCCACTAACGCCTCACAGTTTTATATCCAAATGGCCATCTCCACAGACTACTACTTACGGAAGGCGGATTCTCAGTGACTGGAAGGGGTCCAGTTCCTAGTTTCTCGGAAACTTTCTTTTGCAAAAAGTAATAGGAAAGGTTAGTTGTTTGACAAGAAAGAGAAGATAGGTTAATAAAATTGGCAATAATTTTTATATATGGGCACATATTTCTTTGGAATATCACAGGGAATACAGAAATACCACTCCATTTGAGAAGAAATCAAGCAAAAATCCTTGGAACAAAATTCCTCGATAATTTTCTTGCTACATTTTTTAAACCTTCTATCTATTCCATTTCATTCTATTATTCATTTCGACAGTTCATTTTTCAATATTTGAATGCACACATAATGTTTTTTTTTTTTTTTTTTGGTTTCCACTACTCTGGCCATTATAAAATAAATATAGTTTGTAAAAGTGTGAAAAATCTCACTGGCCAGAAAAATGTTCAACGCGAGCCGTGAGTTGGCCACCCCTGTTCTAGAGCATCACGAGCAAATCGGGTCGACCTTTCAAAGCTGTACTAAAAAGACTCCAAATGGCCACTCTCCATAAAACAGGCCATATCTGCCACACATTCGCAAGAATATTATTTTAAATCAAAGTCAATTTTTCAGGGGTGTAAATAGTGTGATACATTTTGTGTGCATCCCTATAGTCAAAAATGAACTGGATCAGAAAAATGAAATTTTAAAATAATATTCTGGCGAACATAGGACAGAGAGTGCCCGTTTTATGGATGAGTTGACAGACTCATGATACGCGCGCATCTTGGAACATCTAATATAACAGGTTCTATGTTTCACTTGGGCCTGAATGGCCGAGTGGCTAGCGCATTGGCACTCGGTACCACAGGTTTCGGGTTTGAGTCCCGGTGGCGCCATGGATGTTTGTAGTGGTACGGAATCCACTTTAAACCGTAGATCCCGGTCTAATAGGATCATAGAGCGTTGCGGAGGTATTGTTACTCCACGTCCGTAACTCATCTTCAAGCTACACGTACCTCCTGGGTAATGCAAAGTGAGTAACGTCTGTGCAGCGCTCGCCTTAAGACATCAAGCTGTCTAAGTGTTTGCCAGCTGCATTAGAAAGTAAAAAAAAAAATGTTTCACTTTTGAGAAATCTGACACAAAAAGCTGTTAGCACTTTTGGTTACACCTGCTAATCGTTTTTTTCGACAACGGAAATGGACATAACACAAAACACTCTCAAACAGAATGGACGCTCACCTGCAACACCCATTATACAATGTGCCAATACCCAAATGTACATCGATTTGCGAAAGCTGAGTGAAAGAGTGAAGAAACACATATCGCTCTAGTACAATAAATATTTTTGAAAGATTTCATTTTTTATTATTTCGTTTATACTTATATATAAACTTTATAGTCCATTTTGAGTGTTTTGTATTTCTTCACAATGTGCGTGGCGTTTCATTATTATGTGTCTACACTCAAGAGCCAAAACATTATGACCACCCCTACATTTTGCAATGAACTTGCCTGGATGACGTGGAAGGCACGTGATCAGGTGGAAGTGGTATTAAGTGGTGGTATTAATCCATGCCAAGGCGGGTTGAAGCTGTGTTGCGCGCCAACTCGTTATTGACAGGTGATCATAATGTTTTGGCTCTTGAGTGAAATGTAGGGGGTCATAATGTTTTGGCTCTTGAGTGTATGTTTACATGTAAGAATAACAATGAACACGAAACTAACAACTCATTATGTTTCCATTTTTCACTCCCAAAAAATGTCTATAGTGACTGAATCTAATAGGGGATATATAATTTTACATGCGTTAGTTGAGTTAAGATGCTTTTCCAAAGTGGCCCGCAAAATCATTTGGGTTGGACACCCCTGATCTAAAACTATCTTGAATTCACCATGAAAAAAGGTCTTATAGGAGCTATTTTCTGTTATTAAAAACAAAATGATTCAATGCATTACAAATAGAACATCTTTTGTACAGTAATAATAATTTTATAAGCGCAGTTAGGATGCTTTTCCAAAGTGGCCGCAAGATCATTTGGGTGTATAGTTTATTATGCATACCATTGCATCATAAAACATAACACTATTTCAATAGAAGAAAATAAGGTATTGCCGTAGTAAAATAAATATTTTTGAATTATTACTTTTTTTTTATTACGTTTATATTTATATATTTTTTAATATTCCATTTATAGTGTTGTTATATTTCTTCACAATCCTTATTATTATATTACCTATGTTTACGTGTCGGAATAATTGTAAAAACATACTCCCAAAAATGTCTCTAGTGGGTCTACATCTAATAGGGGGAAATATAATTTTACATGCGGTCCATTAGTTGAGTTAAGATGCTTTTCCAAAGTGGCCCGCACGATCATTTGGGTTGGACACCCCTGGTATAGACATTGCTCTAAACATTTTGCCGTGAAACTCCACGATGTGCGACGAAAGCTGTTTACTAAAAACATTGTTTGTTCAGTAGCGCATCCCAGATTGTTCTGTCGTTCGTTTACGAAATCCTCAGTGCATCGCGCTTCTTTAGAAACAGTTCCCTCCCCCCATCACGCGCCTCGCAGACGATTCCAGAAACCTCTCACGTGAATTCGAAAAGAAATCGATTCAGTCTCATTTCGAATTCTTTACGGATTTCATTCGCTTTTTTTTAAAAAAAACACCGACGCTATTTATTCTTTCGAACGTTCCCAATGCTCTTTGTCTGTCTCTTATTTTGTTTTCGGTGGCAGCAAAGCGATTATCGTTTGGTATTTATTAGCCTTCTCCCCACCTTTTTTCTTTCTTTTTTTTGTACTGCATTCAAAAGGTACTGGTATCGTGTGACCTTTGACATTTGGCTTGAAGACAAAAGTCGGTCCCCGTGACAATTAGTTTCTTAATGAACTTAAAGTTTACCAAACCTTTTTTTGTTATAAGTTTCTCGTTGGACATTGTTGAGACCAAAAACATAACAAATATAAGAAAAGATAACTAATAAATTATAACACAATAATAAAACAAAACATAAATAATAAAACAAAACATAAATAATAAAATGGGTCCTGATGGCCGAGTGGCTTGTGTGTATTCTCCCTTGGTTCCCCAGGTTTTGGGTTCGAGTCCAGGCGGTGCCATGAATGTTTGTAGTGGTTTGGAATCCACTTTAAACTGTGGGTTCCGGCCTCATAGGATCGTAAAGTGTTATGGGGCGTTGTTGCTCGTGTGCGTAGTCTGTCTTCAAGCTGCACGTGCCCCCTGGGTAGTGGTGAATGAGTAATAGTAGTGCAGCCCTTGCTTATGGCATAAAGATGAACTGTCTTTGTATTGCCAGCTGCATTAGAACAACAACACAAAATAAATACTAAAATAAAACATAAATTTAAAAAAAAATAACATGGCAAAAATATGACATTAATATGTAAATATTATATCTATAATTAATTTTCATGTAAACATTGAATTGAATTCGAATCTTTCGCCGGCTATAACCCAGTGGTCTGTAGTATTAACAGTATTCATTCATCATAAATAAAATTCCGATGACTGAGAATAACGAAGAATGTGGCAGGGTTTGGTTAGGTTTATCGCTCTACGACTTTGGCTCATTAGATTGAGATCTACGGTTTATCGTGGATTCCCGCGACCCGCCTTGAATGTTTTTCCGGCCCCTGAGATGTATCACACTTTTACAAAATATATTTATTTGATATTGGCCAAAGGAGTGAATGCCAATGTATTAAAAAAACGCATTATGTGTGCATCCCTCTATTCAAAAATGAACTGCCGAAAGCATGAGAAAAAAATGAACTTTGATTTTAGAATAATATTCCTGAGAATGTAGGATAACTGTCAACTCATCCATGAAACAGGCAACATCTATGAGTTCGCAGAATAATTATATATTTTTTTACACTGTGCGTTTAGTATCATTATTATCTATGTTCACATGTAAGAATAATGGTAAGCACAAAAAGTCTAACAATTTACTATGCGGCCCGCGGAGTAAAGATGCATTTCCAAAGTGGCTCGCAAGATCATTAGAGCGGGGCCTACTGTCTAACGTGGATTCTAAACCACTCGCAAACATCCATGCCAGCGCCAGGATTCGTACCTGAGGTCTGTGGTACCAAATGCCAGAGCGCTAGACAGTTAGCCATTGGTCCACCAATTTTTGAGATTAATACATTATTAAAATTATTTTTAGAAAAAAAGTCTTTTTAATTTTCGTCAAATCTGTCAGTACGCATAACTACAATGTATTTTTCATGTAAATGCAAATACTGTTATTACAAGGTATTTCTTTTTTTAAATCCATTACTTTTTTTTTAATTGTCTCCAATTGACATCCAGAGGATGCTCGTTGACATCGAAGTTCATCTTTTAAAATTTTATTTTCTGCCGTTTTATGGTATTTAAAAAAAAAAAAAACGGGAAAAAACAAGTTTCGTAAAATGAGGATGATATCAATTCCCTTTTAAAAAGAAATCTCTAATAAAAAAAAATATATTTACATAATGAGGAAAATCTTAATAATCATAGGACGACGAATAGGTCAATTCCCCCTTTTTTAAACGAATCTCTATTAAACTAATAATAAAGATGATCGTATGAAAAAAAGAAGATAGTTATAAAACGAGGTCGATGTCGATTCTTTTTTAAAAAAAGGACCTTGAATGAAATTGAAGGTCATAAAACGAGGGAAATGTCTTCTTTTTTGGACAAAGGACGTAATAGTCAAGTAATAATAACCATATGTGTTAATCGTCACTGCATGGTAGTTAGTATTTGCTGCTTTCTTTACTTGTCGAATATAATAAAAGTAATTTTCAGAATTGAGAGAAAAAAAGAACGATAGAGTGCTCATTCGATTTACGTCGTTCTAAATCCATGGATTTGTATCAAATTAATTTTTTATATTAAAAATAAGCAGCCTGATGGCCAACTGGCTAACGCTCTGGACTTTTAAGAGTCATCATTGAGTTAAAATTTGATTATACATTTTTTAAAAAAGATTCCACTCAATAGTTACAAGCGTGCGAGAACAACTTCTGTAGGCATTATTCATCGGAACTATAGCATTAGCATCATTCACTGGAGAACTTGATACGATAGACGCTACATAGGCCCAACTCGGACGGAACTGTCTGATGGCGAATTGGCTAGTTATCTGTCCGACAGCCTTTAGGTTCGAATCCTGGCGGTGGCATGGATGTTTGTGAGTGGTTTGGAATCCACTTTAAACTGTAGGTCCCGGTCTGTTTAGCCCTCGTGTGCACCGACGAGCACCAAACCAAACTGTTAGATGTAAAGAAGAAATGCTTAATGAAAAATACTTATTGTTGCGAACATACTATACGTTGATGGAATTGTGAAAAATAATTTAAACACTGTATGGTACTAAAATGCTCTGGCGCTCGGTGCCACAGGTTTCGGGTTCGATTCCCGGCTGTGCCATAGATGTTTGTAGTGATTCGGAATCCACATTAAACGGTAGGTCCCGGTCTGTTTAGCTTAAAGTGTGAAAAAGATGACCGTAGAGCGACAAACCAAACCAAGGTTTTTGAAAAAAGGACGTAATAGTCAAGTAATAATAAACATATGTGTTAAAAATCATCACTACATGGCCGTTAGTATTTGATGATTATTACTTATCGAATATAATAAAAGTAATTTTCAGAATTAGAAAAAAAGAACGACTCGATTCATTCGAGGTCCTCACTCGATCTACGCCGTTCATTCGTTCTAAATCCATGGATTTATATGACATTAATTTTTTCCGTTAGAAATAAGCAGTCTGATGACCTATTGGTTAACGCTGTGGACTTAAAAGTCATGAAGTTAACTCAATGATAACACTTAAAATGGTTTAAAATTTAATTATTTTTTTTTTAAAGGATTCCACATAGTTGCATGTGTGTGAGAACAACTTCTGTTGGCATTATTCGTCGGAACTGTAGTATTAGCATCATTCACTGGAGAACTTGATACCATAGATGCTACATAGGCCCGACTCGGACGCAACGGCCTGATGGCCAATTGGCCAGCTCCCTGGCGCTGGGTTCCACAGGTTTCAGGTTTGAGTCTCCGCGGTGCCGTGGATGTGTGTGTGTTGTTCGGAATCCACGTTAAACTGTAGGTCTCGTTCTAATGAGCCTAAAGTGTGCACAAAATGACCGTAGAGTGACGAAGCAAGAAAGAAATGTTTAATGAAAAATACTGATTGTTGAGAACATACTATATGTTGATGGAATTTAAAAAAATAATTTAAACACAGTTCAATACTAAGATGTTCTGGCGCTCGGTACCACAGGTTTCGGGTTCGATTCCCGGCAGTGCCATAGATGTTTGAAGTGATTCGGAATCCGCATTAAACGGTAGGTCCCGGTCTGTTTAGCTTAAAGTGTGAAGAAGATGACTGTAGAGCGACAAACCAAACCAATGTTTTTGAAAAAAGGACGTAATAGTGAAGTAATAATAACCATATGTGTTAATCGTCACTACATGGCAGTTAATATATGCCGCTTTCCTTTTGAATACAATAAAAGTAATTTTCAGCATTGGGAAAAAAGAACGACAGACTCGATCTACGTCATTCGTCCGTTCTAAATCCATGGATTTATTTCAAATTAATTTTTCTCCAGCAGGAATAAGTAGCCTGATGACCAATTGGCTAACGCTCTGGACTTAAGTCATGAAGTCAGAGCATTTTAAGTGTTATCATTATGTTAAAATTTGATTATAAAATTTTTTAAAGGATTTTACATACGTGCGAGAACAACTGCTGTAGGCATTATTCGTCGGAACTGAAGTATTAGCATCTTTCACTGGAGAACTTGATGCGATAGATGCTACATGGGCCCGACTCGGACGCGATGGCCAATTGGCTAGCGCTCTGGCCCTTGGTACCACAGGCTTCAGGATTGAATCCTTGTCGATTGAATAGATGTCTGTGAGAGGTTCGGAATTCACGTGAAATTGTAGGTCGCTGCCTAATGAGCCTAAAGTGCGCACAAAGTGACCGTAGAGCGCCAAACTGAACCGAAGTAAAGATTATTGTTGAGAACATACTATACGTTGATGGAATTATAAAAAATAATTTAAATACAGTATAATACTAAAACGCTATGGTGCTCGGGGCTACAGGTTTCGGGTTCGAGTCCCGGCGGTGCCATGGATGTCTGTAATGGTTCGCAATTCACTTTAAACAGTAGATCCTAGTTGCATATGACCGTAGAGCGTTGTGTATGTAGTGTTACTCGCGATCCATAGCCTATCTTCAAGCTACACATACCCCCTGGGTACTGCTCAATGAGTAACAGCATATGTCTGTGCAAGCCACACGATACGCCTTTTTCAAGGCTAGTTTCCCGGTCTGGTGTCCAAGTGGTTAGCACTCTATCCTTTGATACCACAGGCTTTGATCCAGGTTCGAATCCTGGCGGGGCCTTGGATGTTTGTGGGAGATTCGGAATCCACTTTAAACTGTAGGTCCCGGTCTGTTTAGCCCTCGTGTGCACAAGATGACCACAGAACGACAAACCAAAACCAATTAAGATTGGTTGGTTTTGGTTTCTAAAATAAATTTAGTGTGTATTGCGCAAAACCAATCTAGTCTGTATAGGGCTGCTCGCAGGGAAATAGTCAATACGACCCAGTCTTCAACATAATTTTAAAAAAAATTGTGTATGATACAGTATGACAATCAAAATGTCGTTGTCAGTGGCAATGTTTTTTCCATTTAAGTACCTATCCGGTTTTTTTTTGAGGTAAATAATTTCAACTGGGCCTGAATGGCCGAGTGGCTAGCACTCGGTACCACAGGTTTCGTGTTCAAGTCCCGGGGGTGCCATGGGTGTTTGTAGTGGTTCGGAATCCACTTTAACCCGTAGGTCCCGGTCTAACAGGACCGGAGAGCGTTGCAGAGGTAGTGTGACTCCGCGTCCGTGGCTTATCTTCAAGCTCTACGCACCTTCTGTGTAGCGATATGTGAGTGATGTCGGTGCAGCGCTTGCCTTAAGGCGTCTAAGAGTTTGCCAGCTGCATTAGAACAAAAAAATAATAATTTCAACTTTAAAATTATTTGGCAAGTGTGTGCAGAAGAAAAAAAATCTTCTTGAAAGGTGTTATTTTTATTTAATATTATGATAACATAATTTGTTGTTGAATCTAATGGGTGTTCGACATTATCAGAAACTTGAAACCTTTAGCACGATGCTTTGAACCGGATTGGAGCGACCTAATCGATTCGAATCGTCCATGAACCTAACGGCGAATGAAAACCAAAGGTTCCTGTCCTACAAGCGATGAGTTACTTTTCACCTTCGGCCGGTCTAATCTGATGAAAGGGTAAAAATAGATCTCCCCGCCCTGTTGGTGAATGACGACCTCTTCGTATAAACCGTCCGTCTATTTACCTCCACGGGAACGCTTTCCAAGAGCGCGTCTTATCTAAGATATCAACCATTCACCCGAAAAGAGTTGCTGTCGTGCAAAGAGTTTTCAAGCTGTCAATAAATTCGAATTTAATTTCTCTAAATATTTGGCATCTATATTCATAAATCCCCACCTAAAATCAGTAGTAAAATATTCATTTATATGAACTTCTTCTAATGTTTGATTGTATTTCATACAAAATGATGCGAGGTATAAACAAAATAATATTTCTAGAAATTTTCAGAATCACTTCGTGACATGTTTGTCATCTAAATAAATGCATGCAGGGACAAAAAACAATCGGCGATGTAGCGCCAATTCTAGTATGGGGAAGGGGGAGGGGGGGAAGACAGGAAATGTTTGCATCAACATTTTATTCCTTTTGAATAGGGGAAAGCACCTTATTATACTACTGTGTCCAAAAAGTAAGACCAATTATTTATTTTTTCAAATTTATTTCGT
The DNA here is from genome assembly GCA_021605075.1 of Caerostris darwini. Taxonomy (NCBI): domain Eukaryota; kingdom Metazoa; phylum Arthropoda; class Arachnida; order Araneae; family Araneidae; genus Caerostris; species Caerostris darwini. The sequence goes on along the minus strand of BPLQ01013610.1, from coordinate 1,109,699 downwards.
CGCCTTCAAAGGAATCACCTCCGAACACAATGCACTTAGGCTAACGTTTTTTTTCCAATCCTCAATGCATGCTAAAAAGTCATCGGCCAGGATAGCCTTCAAAGGGCGCCGATTCACGTTGAATCTCTTCAATGCACTCAAAACGGTGCCCTCGCAGTGCTCGTTTGAGTTTAGGGAATAGCCACACCGTGAGTATGAAACGACACCATGGTTTTAACTTTTGGCGAAGAATCAATGCAGTGTGAGCTGGCGCATTCAGTGTTTTCGGTTTTCGGTCAAAGACAGTGCCAAGAACCTAAAAAAGAAAAAAAAATTGAAATTTTATAATCCCCGAGAAGTTTAAATTGAAAATTAGTCTTACTTTTCGGACACAGTAGCATACAATTTAAGATTACCAGTAGGACAAATAAACAAAAATGTTACAATAAACGTAAGAGACGTGGATAATTTAAACCTTTCAGCTGTATGTCAAGGAGGTTTGAAATACTTCAATAACAAATATCTTCAGGAATAAAATTAGGGAATGTAGATTTAAGTATATTTTTTCTCTTTCTAATGCAGCTGGCAAACACAGACAGCTTGGCCTTGGATGCCTTAAGGCAAGTGCTGCACAGACGTACTCACTTTGCATTACCTAGGGGGCGCGTGTAACTTGAAGATAAGCCACGGACGCGGAGTAACAATGCCCCCGCAACGCTTTACGATCCTATTAGACCGGGACCTACTTTTTAAAGTGGATTCCGAACCACTACAAACATCCATGGTACCGCCGGGACTCGAACCCGAAACCTGTGGTACCAAGCGCCAGAGCGCTAGCCACTCGGCCATTCAGACCCCAGATTTAAGTATATTAATGCCAAGTTTTATTATATATGTTTTGGCAGAGTAGTCCAAAAGTCTATTGTAGCATTTTTTTCTCATTAGAGAGGAATGTATGTTATTTAACTCGCACAACGATTTTCAAAAGAAAGAGTTCGTTTATTGACAGCTAAAAAAATACAGTCCAGTCCAATTTATGTGAAAACCTGCCAAAAACCAGAAAAACCACCTTTGGCAGAGCGGGCGAGACGTGCAGGAAGAGAGTCAATTAGGTTTTCTGAAGGTGTTCACTGGGATGCTGAGCCACGCCGACTCCAGTGACGTGGCCAGCTGTACTGTAGCTTCGAAAGTAGGCGGTGGTCACATTAATGTGACTGGACTGTGTATTTTAACGCAATAAACTGCATGCAGTTTAAGTATCTTTTAATTCATCCCATTTGTTTCTTCGTCTTTGGACATTGACTAATGTCTGAAGTATTTGCTTAGGATGACTGTGTTAACACTAGAATGTTTGATTTACAGGCCTGGCGTCCATGTGCGTGCCCATGTACATCGCGGAGGTGTCCCCCCAGGAGAGCCGCGGGCTGCTGGTCACGATCAACAACTGCGCCATCACGTCGGGGCAGCTGTTGGCCAGTCTGGTGGACGGGGCCTTCTCCGGGGACCACGCGCACGGGTGGAGGTGAGTCCGCCTTTTTTCTTCCATCGACCCTTTCTACCCACTGGGCATTAGCTAATCGTATACAGTGTTAAGGCTCGTTCCCACCGAGGCGTGAAGCGGTGAAGATACACTCGGCAGGCGAGAAAATTACCTAATTGTACCGATAGCTTTAGCTTTTTCGATCTCCTGCTTTAATTGTTCTCAAGCAGCAGATGTTTTTCCTAAATTTTAAATTCATTTTATTTATTTTTATTCATTAATTTAAGAAACTACAATTTATGCTGATGTGGAGGTTTTCGTGATTCTTAAAACCACCTAGGAACTCCGTAACCGGTACGCCCGTTGACTCTTTCCCTTCCTTCCATCGACGCACCGGGGCACCAGCTAATCGTATATAATGTTAAGGCTCGTTCCCACCGAGGCGTGAAGAGTTGAAGATTCACGCGACAGGCAAGAAAATTGTTTCGACCCCCTTCACAGGGAAACATCAGAAATAGCATTACGCCTAGTGAAATTCCGCTTCGAGTTGAAAGTGGGTCAACTCGAAGCGGTGGATTTCAAACCGGTTTCAGGCAAACTCGGTGATTTCTCTTAACTTTCAATGAGATATCTACATATTGTAATCACGACATGACACACAAAATAATAGAAATACAGTTACAAAAGCCCACGGATGACTACCAACAAGAAGGTTCTAAACTCCAGCGGTAAAAATTCTTACAACGAAGTACGGTTACAGTTTAATCGAGTGGTAGAGAGTTCACGTGGTAAATGATTCAAAAAAGTTCTAGATAGACAGAGTTCTAGATACCTGTTGTCCGGTTGCTGTCTGGCGCTCTGGCGTCACAAGTTTCGGATTCGTCCCGGCGGTGTCTTGCATGTTTGTAGTGGCACGGAATACGTTTTAAACTGTAAGTCCCGGTCTAACAGGATCGTATTGTCTTGAGGTTGATGCAGTCTTCATCCCTCGTGGTTCCTCCCTGAAAGTGAAGCTGCATATTACCCTTAGCCATAGTTCAGTCACCTGCGATGAGGTCTTCTGGTACTGATGACTGGCATTTTAGACATTTGTTACTAATCCTTCTGGTGCAGGAAAGTCTTCACCAGTACCAGAAGACCTTATCGCAGGTGACTGAACTATGGCTAAGGGTAATATGCAGCTTCACTTTCAGGGAGGAACCACGAGGGATGAAGACTGCATCAACCTCAAGACAATACGATCCTGTTAGACCGGGACTTACAGTTTAAAACGTATTCCGTACCACTACAAACATGCAAGACACCGCCGGGACGAATCCGAAACTTGTGACGCCAGAGCGCTAGACAGCAACCGGACAACAGGTATCACGATTTACTGTGGCCAGACGTCTGCGTAAGGATGGCCTATTCGCCCGCCGTCCTGAACGCTGCATTCCATTAACAGCACCAATTACAGTGGTGTCAAGAACATTAATGACTGGACATCTCATCAATAGAGTCACGTTCTGTTTACTCATGAGAGTAGTTTGATTCTGAGCAACGATTATCAGCGCCAGTTGATATGGAAGGAGGCAGGGACTCCAGATTTTCGACAGCGGCTCACTTAAGGCTCGTTCCCACCGAGGCGTGAAGCGTCGAAGATTCACGCGGCAGGCGAGAAAAAATTGTCGGCCCCTTCACAGCGAAACGCCAGAAATAGCATTGAGCCTGGTGAAGATCCGCTTCGAGTTGAAAGTGGGTCCGCTCGAAGCAGTGGATTCCAAATCGGTTTCAGGAGAACGTGGCGAGGCTAGTGATTGGTCAGCGCTTCACGCTTCGGTGGGAACGAGCTTTTACCGCAGATCATTACTGCGATGAAATTATCATCCCACACGTGCGTTTGTTCCGTGGGGACATTGGTTCTCACTATATTTGTGTGGACGACCATGCCCGTCCGCACAGGAGCGAAAGTGAGGATTTCTGCAAGCAGGCCAAGCGCACTTCCCTGATTTAAATCCCATCGAACATGCGTCGGATGCTCTGAGGAGACGCCTGGCCGCACGATTCTACCCTCCCGAGAACACCAGACAACTGAGACAGATGCTTCTTGAAGAGTGGCAACTCTATCCTCAAGAATTGCTGGAATAATTCTTTATTGAGTATGAACAGACGATGACACGTAACCATTGCAATTAGGGAAGGTCATATCCTTTACTAAGGGACTTTGGTTTGCTGTTTCTCCTTATGGCTAAAGAACGTTCTGTCAATCAAGCCATTTTGTGCGTACAATTCATTTTTTTTTTTTTTTTTTTTTTTTTTTTTTTGCTACAATGCGTTCTACATTGTTTAAGTACTGAATTGCGCCTCTGTAGTATGAATTTCATACTACAGAGGCCTCTCTCTCCCTCTTGATTTTTTTTGCGGAATTAAGCATCTTTTCTAATTTTTTCATAAGCTTTGCACAATTAATTGCTTAAATTTTCGAATTAAAAAAGGCCTTATGCGTGGTTTCATCATTTTTAAGGAAGGCTTTGCAATTGTGTAACGAAAGTGTGGTTATCTCCAAATGCCGGATACTTTGCCCTGCAGGGATTGGTTAATTCGGTATATCATGGAGGGCGACCCATAGTGTGCCACCGCAATGTTGAAAGAATACATGCAGGTTTGTTTTGTCGCTCTACGGTCATTTTCTGAAAACTTTAAATCAATTAAAAAACCGGGGCCTACATGTAACGTGGACTCCGAACCACTCACAAACATCCATGCCACCGCCAGGATTCGAACCTGAAGCCTCTGGTACCAAAGACCAGACCATTAGCCAATACATCCAGGAGTAATATTCTTCTTTCTGATATCCAATTGCAGGATTTTCCGACCTATAGACCAACTTTCAACTCGAGGCGGAACTTCACTAGGTGTAATGCTATTTCTAAAGTTTCGCTGTGAAGGGGTCGAAAAAAGTTTCTTACCTGCCGCGTGAATCTTCAACGCTTCACGCCTCGGCGGGAAGGAGCGTTAATACGTTTATGGGAGCTTTAGATTCCAGGTTCGATTTCGGGGTTATCACGTGACGCACAAGCATAACTGTTTTTTCTTTACTTCTACCAGGTACATGCTGGGCATCGCAGCCGTGCCCTCAGTTCTCCAGTTCGTCGGCTTCCTCTTCATGCCCGAGTCTCCTCGTTGGCTGGTGGCCAAGGGTCGCCACCAGGAGGCGCTGCAAGTGCTGCAGAGGGTGCGCGGCCCCGACGCCGACGTGCAACAGGAGTACCAGGCCATCCAGGACAGCGTGATGGAGGCGCACATACAGGACGGTGAGTGGCATCCATCAAATAGGGAGCATTCCCTTATTCCGTAGGAACACAATGTTGAGGCCAACATCTCCCGGCCTCTTCGTACTAGAGTTGGCGCTGTGTTGCCACTCGGCTCCTGTTTAGTAAATGCTCCCTTAAAAAAGACACATGCATACATACATACATACATATATATATATATTAATAGTATGAACTGATATACAGATAAATTTTGCCTCACAAAAGTTAAAAATAGTTACCAACCCAATATATATATAATTAAGTGATTTCTGATTTTAGATAAGAAAGAAAATTCAAAATTTTTGCTTAAAAATATAACTTTATTCAATTATGTATTGTCCGTTTTTGTCGATGACCTTTTGCCATCTTTCAAGGAGTGTTATGATTCTATGTTCATAAAACTTGTGATTTTTACCAGTAAAAAGCGGAATTACATGTGATTTTACATCAACAGCGTCATTGTAAATTTTACCATTTAAGGAGTTCTACATGGAGCGAAATCAATGGTAATTTGATGGCGCAAGGTCAGAACTTATAGGGGGGAATGTGACAACACATCCCAATTAAGTTTCAATAATTTTTGGCTAGTGACCAAAGATGTGTGGAATTTTGCATTATCATGCTGGAAAATAACACCCTTGCGATTTGCCAATTCTGGACTCTTTTCTTGAACTGCATCGTTCAGCTTATACGTTGTCTGGGCTGGTTCATCTTGTCTCACCCACGATCTTTTCCGATTAACGTTGGTATATACTATCCACTCTACACTCAAGAGCCAAAACATTATGACCACCCCTACATTTTGCAATGAACTCGCCTGGATGACATGGAAGGCACGTGATCAGGTGGAAGCGGTATTAATCCACGCCAAGGCGGGTTGAAGCTGTGTTGCGCGCCAAAGGTGGGCCAACTCGTTGTTGATAGGTGGTCATAATTTTTTGGCTCTTGAGTGTAAGTCGCTAGTTCTCAGTCGTTTCAGAAACGGATCCATTTCGTTCAGTTTCAGAAGCGATTCGCAGATGTTAATGCGTTGCGTCAAATGAATCTCCTTAAGCATTGATGAATAGGAGGGATCCATAAATCGAGTTTCTTGATATTACGTCTATTTTTTCCTTTGATATTGGATCATTTAAAACTTCACGAAAGAAATATATTTTTTTAATAATTAATCAAAACTGCACTGAAAATACTTTTATCTTCTGTTACGTCGTTGTATTTGAATCCCTGCCAATTTCCTACACAATCGGTGGTCGCAGTATTTATATATTTCTCAAAGTTTGTATGCGTGTCCTGTCCCACATTTGCAACAGGGATGCTTCTAATAGAAATCCTAGATCCACTGGAAAAAAATTCAATACTGTGTCAATATTTTTTTTTCTTTCTAATGCAGCTGGCAAACACAGACAGCTTGGTCTTTGGATGCCTTAAGGCAAGTGCTGCAGAGACGTACTCACTTTGCATTACCCAGGGGGCGCGTGTTACTTGAAGATAAGCCACGGACGTGGATAACAATGCCCCCGCAACGCTCTACGATCCTATTAGGACCAGGGCCTACTTTTTAAAGTGGATTCCGAACCACTACAAACAACCATGGCACCGCCGGGACTCGAACCCGAAACCTGTATTACCGAGCGCCAGAGCGCTAGCGACTCGGCCATTCAGGCCCTACTACTGTATCAATATTCATTTTAAAAAAGTATTACCCATTTAGTGATAATTTAGATTTTGCGCCAATTTTGCTGCTTTTCGGGGTTGGCGAATTTTTCATGGTTGATTTTAGACTGGATTTAATATTTGTATTTTTGATCGCTATCACGTTATTTTTGGGCTCGCGATTAACATTATTTTTAATATAATCTGTATATTAGAATTCCGATTTTCATAGAAAAGGTTGCTGGCAGTTTGTTATTCATGATGTTTTATCAATTTATTTCATTGATATGACGACTTCTTTCTATTAGCTCACACTCTCCCTATCGAATATCTTGTTCACATTTTCAATCGTTCATAAAAATACTTTTCATTCATCCACTCGAAGTTCGAATGCATTTTTCTTTTAACTTGCAGTGGATGACACTGGATGTGAATACAGTTATTCCTCAAATATTCATTCATTCATTAATTTTAGTTTTTTTTAGATTTAAGTTGCATGTATCTACCCATAGATGGCGCCAGATAAACTTAAAAAATGAATAAAAATTATTTATAAAGGACTTTATGCAATAGAGTGAAGAAAAAAAGCAGGAATTGATTTAAAAAAATTTTTTTATTATGATCTTTATATTAGAATTGCGAATTTCATAAAAAAAAGAAGTTGCCGGCAGTTTGTTATTGAGTTAACGATTTCTTTGATATGAAGCCTTTTTTTTTTCTTCTTGAAATCGGGCAGTGCCGAGTTATACATGTTAATTATATATTATACGGCCGTACCATGCTGAATATACCGGTTCTCGTTAGATCACCGAAGTCAAGCATCATTGGGCGCGGTCAGTACTTGGGTGGGTGACCACTTGGGAACACCGCGTGCCGTTGGCAAATTTGGGACCTGAATGGCCGAGTGTCTGGCGCTCGGTGCCACAGGTATCGGGTTCAAATCCCGGCGTTGCCATGGGTATTTGTAGTGGCTCGGAATCCACTTTAAGCCGTAGGTCCCGGTCTCCTATGACTGTAAGAGCGTCACGGAGCAAAAGTCAGGCTTCTACCTACGGGTGCTCCATCACAACAGAAGCTGCTTCCTTCCCCTTCAATCATGAGTCCATATGGGCTCGTGGGCTTGGCCAGCCAAGTGGGATGAGAAACAACAACACATATAATGACCTTATGCGGGTATAAATTATATTCTACCCACGTCACTTATCCATTGGTGCCATTCGTGCAGGTCTCGCCAAGTACGACGGGCCCTGCACCCACGCTGTCTCATTCGATTACTCGAAAAGATGAGACACTGTGATGTGACTTCTCCATCCCCGCGTAGGACATTCTACTAGTCAATCGGTATTTCGATTGAGTAGAAAACTAGCAAGGATGGGGCCTGAACGGCCGAGTGGCTAGCGCTCGGTAACACAGGTTTCGGATTCGAGTACCGGCAGGTGCCACGGATGTCTGTAGTAGTTCAGAATCCACTTTAAGTCGCAGATCCCGGTCTAACAGGATTGTAAGCGCGTCACGGAGCCAAAGTCACACTTCTACCTACGGGTGCTGGGATCTGAGGCCGAATTAGGGGACCTGACGGCCGAATGGCTAGCGCTCTGGCGTTCGGTACCACAGGTATCGGATTCAAATCCCGGCTTTGCCCATAGGTGTTGCAGTGGTTCGGAATCCACTTTAAGCCGTAGGTCCCGGTCCTAATAGGATCGTAGAGAGCTGAGGGGGGTATTGTTACTCCGCGTCCGTGGCTTACCATCAAGTTACACGCTCCCCCTGGGTAATGCAAAGTGAGTAAAGTCGGTGCAGCCCTTATGGCGAAAGATCACGGTCTATTTGCCAGCTGCATTGGAAGAAGAAAAAAAAAAACCTACGGGTGCTCCATCACAACAGAAGCTAGCCCTTTACCTCTCCATCCATGAATAGATTACTCATGGGATGTCCGTCCCGCACTGCAGGACACTGAGGATTAGTCAACAATAACTAGCAAGGATTCAAACACAACGACGTAACAGAAGAGTGGGGTTTTAATTACAGATAATTTTATTTTTTTGATGATTAAATGATCCAATATCAAATGAAAAATAGATGCAAAAAATAGACGAGACTTTACTTTCTCCAATACTTTAACCTCGAATTTGGATCATAAAAATTTAATTATTATATGGACATGTAGAAATAATTAATTTATTTGAATCATTTTACCAAGTCGACATTCTAAAATGAGCCCCAATGTGTCACTTAAGTTTGGATTTGACATTTCATTTCCTTGTGGCTTTTATTCTTATACAGAGTTAGATCCCGCTACTCTGTGCCTAGAGCTTAGTTGCCCCCAAACGGTTGAATGATGTGAAGTCTGATTGGGTTCCATGACTCTCTTACAGTTATGTGAGACCGGGACCTACGGCTTAAAGGGGATTCCGAACCACTACAAACATACATGCCACCGCCTGGATTCGAACCCGAAACCTGAGGCACCGAGCGCTAGACACAGTCATTTATATCCCAGTTACATCACGCTGAGACCTTTCCTAATGAATCCGCGATCATTTTCAATAGTCTTATGGCATCGACAACTGGTTCCTAATTGTACCGAATTTTAACTTAGATTCTTTTAATTTTATCTTTTAGTAATTTTTAATTGTTGTGTACCAAATTTTAATTTTTAGAAACTCTTTTATTATATTTATTAACCTAAATCAGCCAACTAAAATATTAAACATGTCTATTAATTAAGACGAGGCGGTTAAGGGGTGGGGTACTACTATGCCCATGGGTACTCCGTAATCGGTGTGCTAGTTGCCAGTCGATCATCTGGGTTCCGAAATAGAGCAGTGGGAACTCATAGAGCAGTGAGGCCAACACTCTCTCAGTTTTTCTCTCCTGCTCTTCGCTATGTGGCTTCTCCCCCAACAGAATCTTTCTTCTACCCGCTGCTGTATTTAGATTTTTTAAATTATATATAGTTTTGAAGCGATTCACATTGCAAACTGGACATGAATCACCCATCCTGAACCGGCTATGTTTTCAGATCAATAAACCTTTCGCAAGTCAAAGCCCTTTTTCCACCACCTGGATTAAGAGGTTTGACGCTACTTTCAGAAGGGCCGGAATGGCCGAGTGTTTAGCGCTCGGTGCCACAGGGTTCGAGTCCAGGCGGTGCCATTGATGTTTGTAGTGGTTCGGAATCCATTTTAAGTTGTAGGTCTCACAGAGCCCAGACTTTTCACCCACATCATTCCCAAACTGTAAAGGGGCAACTTAGCTCTAGGCATACTGATGTGGTGTGGTATACGAGTAGTAGTAGCTATTTTCAGAAATGCTCTGGTTCCTTTTGTTGGCGTTTTTTTCTTTCGTTTCATTAAACAAGACTACTCTCATTGATTTAAAGATGAGTATATATATTTAATAACATTTGACATACATTTTTGAGCCATCGCTCGCCATCACCAACCTTCTTCTTACCCGAGTTCCATAGTGACCACACCTTATTACATTTGTATGCTGTTGGCGCCACCTATCGCCATTTATATTAAACAATATTTTACACTTTGAAATGCGTGAACAGGTAGTGTAAGGATGGGCCAACTCCGGCCCGCGGATAGAATTTCAATTTGCCGGCTCGAGGTAAATTAAAAGAAATATATATTATATATCCCTTTCTTTTTTTTTCAAAAGACTGATGATTTTTTTACTTTCTCTATTTGCATATTTTTACCATGGGGCCTGATGGCTAGCGCTCTGGCGTTCGGTACCACAGGTATCGGGTTCAAATCCCGGCTTTGCCCCTGGGTGTTTGTAGTGGTTCGGAATCCCCTTTAAGCCGTAGGTCCCGGTCCTAATAGGATCGTAGAGCGCTGCGGGGCCATTGTTACTCCGCGTCCGTATCTTCAAGTTACACGCGGCCCCTGGGTAATGCAAAGTGAGTAACATGGGTGCAGCCCTTATGGCAAAGATCACGGTCTATTTGCCAGCTGCATTAAAAAAAATATATATATTTTTACCATGCCTTTCAACGTAAATTGTGAAGCAGTGAGGTCAGATTTGCAGGTTTATTAGATTGCAACTCAATTAATTCTCTCTCTCTCTCTCTCTTTCAGACGAGCGCTCCGTCATCCGCCGCGTGCTGACCACCTCCTCCCTGCGCACCGCCCTCATCGTCGGGTGCGGCCTGCAGATCATCCAGCAGATCTCCGGCATCAACACCGTCATGTGAGTACTTATTTAAAATCCGTCATTCATTTCGCCTTCTGCGTCGCGTTGCTTTTCGTCTTTTAGCCTCTTCACACCAAATTCCACTTTTTGAAACTAGTTTTTACGATACTCGATCCTTTCTGAGAGAATGCAGAACCAAAGTGATGCCTCAGTTATGGTTCCAGTTTATGGGTCGGTTTTCACACCGCGACGCATTTTTTTTTCTAGCCCGAATTGCTTGAGGTATCCCTACCTCACAATCATTGGATGTGTCCATTTGGGAATTGAAGCCTCTTTTATTGCATTAGATGGTGGCATCGAAGCAGCAATTCTGATCTTTACAATATTTTATATACAGGGTGATTGTAATTAAAGTCCATTTTTCAAAATGCTGTCAAAAAAAAGAACCCCTCGTCACAATGAGTTCGCATTTGAACTGAAGACACTCGAAGAAGGGGGAAGCGGTACGGTATCAAAAAACAATTTCTATTTCCACCTATTTTTCCCATCCCATTGGGTGTGACCTTGCCGTGGTGGATGGGCTTCCCATTCACAGTGTCACGACTGTTGAATGACTTGGAAATCATTTTTTTCCATCCAAAAACCGAAACCATCTAGCACATTGACCACTACATTGGGTTGAATGTGCAACTCATGCCATGCGTCGCGTCAGGTCAGCGAATAAAATTAAATCCCAGAAAACAAGTAATATAAAAAAAAAAAAAATTATGTCAATTCCTACTTTTTTTTCACTATTGCAAAAAGTCCTTTATAAATAATTTTCATTCATTTTTTTAAGTTTATCTGGCGCCCTCTATTGATAGTTATATGCAACTTAAATGTAAAAAATGCCAAATACATTGTCATTTCGATTCAAATTATCACTGGCAGCCGAATTCACTTTCTTTAGGCCGCTTACAGAGCCTTCTATTAATTCACTTTGTAACTTTTTTTTTTTTTTTTTACCTTCGAGTATCTCCAGTTCAAATGTGAACTCATTGTGATAGGTGGTTTTGACAGAATTTTGAAAGTGGGACTTTACATTTATTATATACAGGGTGATTTTAATTAATCGTGGCTTGTCCGTACTTGCCGTTTATAACATCCCCGTATGCCCATGGTGATTACATGATAGGGTAGCCATTCTTCCTCCATTCTTGAAGAAGATTCGGTTTGGAGCCGCAGAATTGGAGTTCGAAGATAGCGCGACACACTCGAACAAACAATCCGTGTGTTTCCATCACATATGTTCATAAGCACATTCGTGCTCGCATATTCTGCAGTGAAGTACCAACGGCCAGAGCGCTAGCGAATTGACCACCAGACCGCTCCATCCATAAAGAAAATTTGGTTTGGAACCGCAGAGCTTGAGTTCAGACAAACCAAGCTCACATTTAACGCTATTTAAATTTGTTTTTATGAAATTATAAAAAATTCAATGTGTATGAAATTCTTGACCAGAAAAGAACGTTCAAAACAATCGATTCAAGGGTTGACACATTTAAATGTAATAAGTGAACTTCTATTGAAGTTAACTTCTGTTGTTGTTGTTGTTTCTTATCCCACTTGGCTGGCCAAGCCCACGAGCCCATACGTACTCATGATTGAAGGGGAACGAAGCAGCTTCTGTTGTGATGGAGCACCCGTAGGTAGAAGTCTGACTTTGGCTCCGTGACGCTCTTACAGTCATAGGAGACCGGGACCTACGGCTTAAAGTGGATTCCGAACCACTCCAAACATCCATGGCACCGCCGGGATTTGAACCCGAAACCTGTGGCACAGAGCGCTGGACACTCGGCCATTCAGGTCCCAAATTTGTGAATGCCAACGGCACGCGGTGTTCCCAGGTGGTCACCCTCCCAAGTACTGACCGCGCCCGATGATGCTTGACTTCGGTGATCCAACGAGAACCGGTATATTCAGCATGGTATGGCCGTTGGCATAGTTAACTTCTATTGAAACTTTTTTTGGATGCCGTACCGTACTCCCTTCTTCGAGTATCTTCGGTTCAAATGTGAACTCATTGTGACGGGTGGTTCATTTTCAAAGTGAGACTTCTATTACATATACAGGGTGATTCTATTTAATGTAATCGTGGTTTGTCCTTGTTTGCCGCTACACCATCCCCACGGGGGATAGTTCTCCGTCCCCATCCATGAAGAAGATTGCGGTTTAGAACCGCACAGTTCGGCGATAGAGCGAGGCACTAGGAGAAACCAAGTCTACATTTAACACTATTATAATATAAATTATACAATTACAAAATTCCTGGCGAGGAAAGAATGTGTAAAACAATCCATTTAAGGGTTGATGTAAGTTGTTCTAATGCAGCTGGCAAGCGCTGCACAGACGTTACTCACTTGGCACTGCCCAGGAGGTGCGTGTAGATTGAAGATAAGCTATGGACGCGGAGTAACAATGCCCCCACAAAGCTCTGCGATCGTGTTAGACCGGGACTTATGGTTTAAAGTAGATTCCGAATCATTGGAAACATTCGGTAACACGGCCGCGACTCGAACCCGAAGCCTGTAGTACAGAGCACTAGCCACGAGCCCATCATTCTCCATAAATGTTTGTTAGTTGATTCAGAAGAATCCACATTAAACTGTATGTCCCGGTCTAATTAGCTTAAAGTGTGTAAGTGTTCATTTTCGAGTTCCTTTAACATTGGTAAGCGAGTGGAATGGGGTGCGAATAGTGTCGCTGACGGCCGGTCTGTTCCTTCGCAGGTACTACAGCGCCAGCATCATCGAGATGTCGGGCGTAAGAGACAAGAGCGAGGTGATCTGGCTGTCGGCCGCCACCTCGGCCATGAACTGCGTCTGCTCACTGATGGGCCTGGTCTTCGTCGAGAGGGTGGGCCGGAGGAAGCTCACCCTCTTCTCGCTGCTCGGTGAGCCTTTCTTTCTGCTTTCATAATAATCTTCCAAATTTCAGAGATGTCCATGACCACGGATTCTGCGTTGTTACTACAGAGAGATTGTCTACTGAACTACGAAGGAAAAAACATATCTATACGAACATTTTTTTTAAAAAAGTAACTAGTTAGTTGTATTTGCATAGTTAAAAAACTTGTATCAATGTCCCCTCGATTCATGTCCTAGTGGAAACGAACGTGTCTAGCGTGCGGAAAGATTAATGTTCGAATCCTTTGGAAGCACTGCCGCTTTGAGAAGCAAGGAGTACAGAAAGATTTTCTACTGAATTATGGGGGGAAAAAAACATATCTAAAGGAGCACTTTTTTTAAAAAGTCATTTTTTACTTCTTTATTAGTTGGGTAGAAGAGGCCCAATTTGTAGTAGATGTCTTCGTTTTGTTGGTTTATGCAGCTGGAAACTGGGTGTGGTCGAATTGAGACTCACGTGTAACAGCACATAATTTATTTTTACAAGCGCACCAGCACGAACAAGACACAACAACAATTAATAACAACGGGTAACACCCTTTTAAAAACATTTAAGAGGGAGGATTCCACTTTAAGCTGTCGGGATGAGAGATTGTTATTCAGCGGCAGTTGCGCCGTGCGACCTCTCGCTTGAGAGTCTCATTGCCTATTCATCGGAACGCCGCCAGGGGCGCTCTTGAAGTGCGTAGGAGGAAACACTGTTACAAGTGGAACCACGTTTGTAGTTGTACTTTGCATAATTAAAGAACTTATATCAATATCCCCTCGATTTATATTCCAGTGGAAACGTGCGGAAGGATTGATGTTCGAATCCGCTGGAGACACTGTTGCTTTCAGAAACAAGGAGAATCGATGGCGATTGGCATATGTAAAAGCATCTCTCTTCGATAGTCAACCTACTTGGTGGAAGTTTTCACACAGCAGGCTGGTTTTCAATGTTTCCCCATGACACTGCAAATCACTCCAAAATGTCCTTCCCCTCAGTACCTGTCATTGTGCTGTTCGTGGTTTACATAAGGCTCACCGATGTTGAACAACAAACAAAATTTAATTCATTTGTTAGCTACTATACTTGCAGCTCGTTGTGTCAGGATGGAATACTCTCTTTTCAATAATACTAATCTTTTTATTTACACTGTGAATGCATACATACACTTGGCACCCTGTGCCACTTCTACAATACTATTGATATCTAAAAACCAAAGGCGGTCCCTGACCGTCTGTTTTTATCTGACGCCTGACGCTCCTAGCGTTCACCTCGTGGTCTCGAGATCTCACCGCAACTGCCACTTACCGCACTGGACCACATTTACCAGTTATAACCGCGACCTCTCGCGGTTATAATTAAACCTTACACATTAATTTTCATTTTTTTTTAAATAATGAATAGAGTTTGTATATATGGAGTTGAATGAGAAACACACATACAGAAGAATTATATAAAGATATGTATTTTTTGTAAACAACTTTAGAGAATAAGAATGTCTTTTAAGGGAGTGCAAATATGACACCTTTAATATTTTTATAGTTACATGAATTTAATAAAAGTAATCGAATTTTTTTTCACAAATCCTTCAAAATCTGTTAGTCAATACCACAGGGCATAAAGAGTCGGTGTAAAAAGTCGATAATTCTGTGGCCTAGTCCCCGCTGAGGCATCCATAAATTGGATCTGTTTCAACAAAGCACCCCCAGTAAATTCCCACATCGCGGAAAGTGGGTCGTTTAAGATAATCGAAATTCACACTCTACAAAATCGCATTGAAGGACCTAGTTTTCTTTATCGATAAATTCCACGCGCTCAATTTCTAAACTGGCAACTGGCGTACCGATTACGGAGTACCAACAGGGGAAATACCCCTTAAGCCTCCTCATCTTAATTCATAAATATGCTTTAAATTTTAATTGGCTGCTTAATTAATGTTAGTGGAAATACAAGATAAAGTCTCAAAAATTCAAGTTAAATGGTACTCAAAAAAAAGATAAAAATACTACTAATAATAAAAGTAAAATACAATATAAAAGAAATTAAACTTAAACTTAAATTCAGTACAATTAGGGACCAGTTCTCGATGCCGAACTATTGAAAAAGTAAACAGAGTTTTATGAACTCATTGAACCAAGTACACAGGGATTATGCTGAACAGAAATTCTAAACCTTTACTCTGATTTCTGATTTGAAACCTCCATTTTTTAACCCCGGTAAACTCCATCTGGGAAGGTCGGAAAATTGTCTTTCGGTAATTGGCCTTCAAAAACCCCGAGACACATTTTAGCAAATTTTACTTATGCATAGATACAACGGCATGCGTCCATTTCTGAATAAGTTCAACTTGATATACGTCCTGTTTTGGACGCGAACAATTGCGTTTGTTATAAGGCTCGTCAAAATCTGGACAGATGTCAAAAACAAACTGAAAGATTTGGTTTGGTTTGTCGCTGTACTGTCAATTTTGTGCACACTGTGGGCTAATTAGATCTGGTTCTACAGTTTAACAGGGATTCCGAACCACCACCACAACTACTACTACACCACATCACTGTGCCTTAGAGCCGAGTTGCCCCTTTGCAGTTTGGGAAGGATGTGGAGGAGAGAGAAGTCTGATTGGGCTCCGTGACGCTCTACGGTCATAGGAGACCGCGTCCTATGATTAATTATAGTTTAGGTTAATTAGACCGGGACTTACAGTTTAATGTGGATTCCGAACCATTCACAAACATCCATGCCATCGCCAGGATTTGAACCTATGGTATCAGAGGCCAGAGTTTTGGCCATCAGGCCGCTATCTTAAAGAGAAAAATAATTCTTGGGGACAGATTTTCAGTAAATATCAAATCTGATTATCCATATCCAACTCCAAGAGGGTAAAACAAACAGAAAAAAGAAAATTAAATAAAGTCGGTTTCCATGCGTCTCTCCTTACCTCTTTTGTAATTTAGTATCAAGCATTTGTATTTGAAGTACAGTAATCCGGCAAGTCGTACGGCCACGACCATGCCGGATTATCGGGCGTCGGTATAGCTTTAACGAAAATATCAAAGCGAAATCACTCTAAATGAAAATTTAAACGAGTCAGACAAATTTAATGTGCTTACGCTCAATTCTAAAGCTCCGTAAATATCCAACAAAATATTTCATCATTCCAGCCAAAACAAAACTAAAATTCATTCCACATTACATTCGTTGAACGTTCTTGTATTGACACAAAACAGGGCACAAAGAATTATTAATATGCAATGATATTGAAAACAAGTTATGACCAGCTAATCTATGGCAAGAAAAAATACACATGAGCGTTACTGCTTAAAAACATATATCTGATATCACGTTGCTTTTGTCGATTTGTATCTCTCCTTCAAAAAAATCGTTGCGGATTAAACACACATGGAAGAGTTCTCCAGATCCTACGCTGCACCGAAATGAAAACTGATAGTTGCCATAAACACTGAATGAAAATGGCAGCAGTAGATGTATCGAGAATGTAGATGTATATGTATGCAGAAAATGTATCGTTTCCGGGCGGTCAAGCTCAACAACTGCACAGAATCAACACGAGAGAGAATCCTGATCTGTGGCGGATTATAAGAAATGCGAACCATCGAATGCCTGATCAAAGAACGCTAATCGTAAATGTGCCATCACTACAAAACCATACTCAAACTGCAATCTACGGAATTACAAAAAAAAACAGGCAAATTTAGAAACTGGCACAAATTGGCCAGTTCTGCGCTGTAGCAAAATGAAAATTGATAATTACAATAAACACGAGACGAAACTGCGAGCATTGCTGTGTGGAAATTTGGCTGTCAGTGGCAACAAACATATACCGAAGGACAAGGTCATATACTGATGGACGCTGTACATGAAGGACAAAGACATATACCGATGTATCACTGTATATCAAATCAATCCCAGGATCAATTTTTTACCTGCGAACTTTTCCATAAATTCACTCATGTGTTTGTCTTTTCTCTGTATTTCTCTTCCTGTGGGCACTTATTTTTAGTGATCCTTTTAATTCCTTTGTCCAAGTATGGAACTATAAAACGTTCGATGAAATGAATTTAATAACATTACATGAGATTTTAAAAAGATGGAAAAACGAGATTCGTAAAAAAAATTATAAAATGAGGAGGATATCTGTTGGGTCTTTAAAGAGGGACCTCTAATCAAAAATATATAAAGATTGAAGATCGTCATAAATAGGGTGTTCGTCAATTCTCCTTTAAAAACACATCTCTAATGAAAAGAATAACAAGGAAGCTCAAGTAAAAGCGAAGGGAATAATAAAACGAGAGATGCATCTATTGTATTTTACGAAAAATAACCTCTAATAAAAGACGTGAAAGATCTTTTGAGAAAGTACTTCTAATAAAGGATTAATAGCCATTATTAATTGTGTTAACCATCACTACATGACAGTTAGTATCCGCTGTGTTCATTACTAATTCAGTACAATGAAAACTCATCTACAATATTAAAAAACAACAGCTCTAGGATTTCTCTGTTGGTTGTGTTATTGAAGGGCATCTCGGCCTGAAAGCAAGAACTCAAATGTTGTTGCAATTATTTTGCGGTTTTTTTTTTTTTTCTCATTAAGTGCAAAACATTTCTATACATACAGTCGAACTTCAAGGGAGACGCCAAATAATTCGAGTTAGAGAGTTTTCGACTTATGGAGGATTTCGACTCACGCGGATTTTGTAAGGAAGTATTCGACTTGTAGAGGTCTAGATTCTGTCTGAGTTAGGGAGGTAAAATGAATAAAAATTCAAGTTACAGAGGTAATAAACATGTTTATTTGTTAGAGTTCAAATGAAATCAATAGCAATAATAAGAATATTTCATAGAATTGTTTATTCTATTTACTGTATGCTCATACATTGATTTCTAAGAAACACTGACGAGCATTGTCGGTAACTTATTTTTCTTCGAGCTATAGAGGTAATTAGTTTCAAATGATCGAGTTGTAAAATCAAACATTGCCAATGTTCGAGATACAGAGGTCCATTTTTTTTCGAGTTACGTAGGGAAAATATATACCAAAATGGCTTGTGGGGATGGACTCATTATTTCGACTTATAGAGGGTTGAAATTTCGAGTCATGGAGGTTTTGGGGCTTGAAGGGAAGTTAACAAAAAAAATTTTCGAGTTGTGGAGGTGTTCTACTTTATAAGCGTAAAACAATGATGTGTGTTACTTGCAGCTGTGACTGATTCTGTTTTGCAGGTGTGACGTTCAGCTTGGCGCTGTTGGCCCTCAGCTTCTTTCTAGCGGACAGGAACTCTCCGCTCCTCTCCTACCACGACCCTTCTGCCCACGGCACCGTCTGCGACACCTTCAGGTAAGTCGGTGGGCAATCGACGCACCAATTGCGGAGTGCCTCTGTCAATTAATTTACTTAAAGCTCCATGTCTTAATGAATGGCTGATAGCATAATTATTTTTTGGGGGTTGTAATGTAGCTGGCAAACACTTAGACAATTGTCTTTCATGCCTTAAGGTAAGTGCTGCACCGACGTTACTCACTGAGCACTACCCAGGAGGTGCGTGTAGCTTGAAGATAAGCTACGGACGCGGAGTAACAATAAATCCGCAACACTCTACGATCCTATTAGACCGAGACCTATGGTTTAAAGTGGATTCCGAACCACTACAAACATCCCTGGCACCGCCGGGACTCGTGGTCCATCAATCGTTATATTTAGCAACGCATATTAACTCGCGAAGTGCCCCTGTCAATTAATTTGCGGAAAACTCCATGTCTTAATGAATGGATGATAACATAATTACTGTTAGTTGCATGCTTTAAAAGATCGTAATGAATTGGTCACTGATCAGAACGTAACAGCCCCGAAAAGCCTTCTCATGTAGGAAATCATATCATCATCGTTCGCGCAACAACCCCATGGTGGGCCAAGGCCGTCTGCTTATTGGCAGATTTCTGGACGGGATTTTTTTTTTGCAAACACTTGCTTGTCACTGAGCGCCAAAGCGCTAGTCACTCTGCCATCAGGCCTGATTGAATCATCTAGTTAGCAAAAATTAGCATATGACCAGAAATTAGGGAAGAATTTTTAATAAATAACGAATTAAAGAATGAACAACAGAAATTTAAATTTAAAACAGTAAAAATTGTACATATAATTATTATACGAGTATAAAAGAATTATTAAAATTTTTTACATATATATTCAAAGAGTGTAGGGAATTCAGTTTCCACGATTGATGTATGTTCTTTATTTTCAAGACTACTAAGAATTTTTTGAATTATATAGATATACAGGGTGATTATAATTAAAGTCCCACTTTCAAAATGCTGTCAAAAAAGAACCACTCGTCACAATGAGTTTAAATTTGAACTGAAAATACTTGAAGAAAGATAAAACGGCACGGCATCCAAAAAGTTCCAAAGTGCATTAATAGATGGCGCTGTAAGCGGCATAAAAAAAATGTGAAATCGTCTGCCAGTGATAGTTTGAATCGAAAAGACACCGTATTTGGCATGAGTTGCTCATTCAACCAACTGTAGTGTTCAATGTGCTGAATTGTTCGGTTTTTTTTTAAATTTATTTATTTTTTTTATTTTTTTATTTTTATGTAAAAAAAAATGACTTCCAAGTCATTCAACAGGTGTGACACTGTGAGTGGAAAGCCCATCCACCACGGCAATGTGATTCACAATTGGATGGGAAAAATCGGTGGAACTTTTTTTTGGATGTCATACCGTTTCCGCCTTCTTCAAATATCTTCAGTTCAAATGTGAACTCATTGCGAAGAGTGGTTCTTTTTTACACCATTTTGAAAGTGAGACTTCTTTAATTATAATCACCCTGTATAATCAGGTACAGGGTACAGACCCCTGTACGTAACAGGGGTCTGTTACGTTTTGCAAATTCTTACCGATCATAAACCTGTGACACTAAAAGGCCCTTCTTTTTCATTCTTACTCTAAAGGCTCGTTCACACCGAGGCGTGAGGCGTTGACCCATCACTAGCTTCACCGCGTTCGCCTAAAACCGGTTGAAATCCACCGCTTCGAGTCGACTCACTTTCAACTCTCAAATGCTTGCCGCGCCATGTGACTTGGATTGAGCCAATAGTAGATCTAGTAGAAAGAACTGGAACTTCACCGGGCGTAAAGCGATTTCTGAAGCTTCGGTGTGAACGGGTCGAAAGTATTTTCTTGCCTGCCGCTTGAATCTTCAACGCTTCACGCATCCAAGGCAGCTGTCTAAGTGTTTGCTAGCTGCATTAGGAAAAAAAAAAGATAGAGTTTCAGTAGCAGTCTAATTGCAAAGGTACTCCTTGAAGAATCGTTGCCGCGCGGGCGTTCTATTTCGCTATGTTTAAAACTGCCATCTGGTGGAGAGATTTTCATTAATTGCTTGTCCTCGCAGCTCCTGCTCCGGCTGCATCTCGAGCAGCCTGTGCGGCTACTGCTTCGAGGAGACGGGGGCCGCCAACCACACCTACAACGGCACCTGCCTGCTCCTCAACACCGAGTACAGCGATCTGTCGGTGGGCGGGGCCTGCAACCTCACCGACCTGCCCCCGCACATCACGTGGGCCCCCAACTGGTGCCCCTCCCTCTACTCCTGGATGACCTTCGGGGGACTGCTGCTCTACCTCTTCTGCTTCGCGCCAGGTCAGCAAATAAAATTAAATCTCAAAAAAAAAAAAAGTACCAAAGTATTTTTGCTGTGCATATTTTAATTATAAATTCATTACGCAAATTGGTTAATTATATTAATGGAGACGAGATTGTATATAGAAATTCAATAACCTTATGAAGATATGTGTTTTAATAGAATTGATTTAAATTTTTGTGTGAAATTGAATTTTTTTTCATGTGCTTTATTGATCTAATTTGCAGACATTTGAATATATACGGAGAGATTATAATTAATGTCCCACTTTCAAAATGCTATAAAAAAAGAAGCACTCAACACAATGAGTTCAAATTTGAACTGAAGATATTTCAAGAAGGGGAACTGTATGGCATCAGCAAAAAAAAAATTCCACCGATTTTTCCCATCCAATTGGGTATGTGGTGGATGGGCTTTCCACTCACAGTGTCACAACTGTTGAATGACTTGGAAGTCATTTTTTTCCGTCCAAAAACCAAAACAACGAAGCACATTGAACACTACAGTGGATTGAATGTGCAACTCATGCCATGCGTCGCGTCATTTCAGCGAATAAAATTAAATCCCAGAAAACAAGCAATATAAAAAAAAAAAATTATGTCAATTCCTACTTTTTTTTCCACTCCATTGCAGAAAAGTCCTTTATAAATAATTTTCATTCATTTTTTTAAGTTTATCTGGCGCCCTCTATTGATAGCTATATGCAACTTAAATGTAAAAAAAACTAAAATGAATTAATACTTGAAAAAACTGTAATAACATCCAGAGTCATTCACTACAAGTTTAAAAAAAAAAATGCGTTTGAACTCTAGTGGAGGAATAGAAAATGTTTTATGAACGATTGAAAATGTGAACAAGATATATAGAGGGAGGGTGCGAGCTAATAGAAGGAAGTGAAAAAGTACCAAAATATTCTTGCTGTGATTTTAATTATAAATTCATAACACAACATTGTTAATTACATTAATAGAGACGAGATTGTGTATAGAAATTCAACCTTATGAAGGGTATATGTATTTTAATAGAATTGTTTTAAATTTTTGTGTGAATTGAATTGTTTATCATGTGAACTTGCAGACATTTTGCAAATATATATCAAGTTAGTAAAAAAGAAATCCATTATTTTTATGTGAACTTCAAGACTTTATTTAACATGTTTCGTATTATCAATTTGGGTCAAATAGGCGCCGTTTTGTTCCATGATTTATTGACATTTTAAAGGTAGCTTCATAATGCCTGTCTCGTAGAAGTCTTGGTCTTTATTGGCGAAAAACTCTAGTAATCGATTTTCACAATCTCCTCTTGATGCCAATTTCTTGGCATGAAGCGATTAACATGTGTTTCTTTCGTTGCAAAACTAACTTAGTGATAAGTCCGGTCTATAGGATGGACGCATCAAGACTTCCCAACAAAGCTTTTGAAGTTTCTGGCGAGTCACTACAGACGTGTGTGGCCTGGCGTGGTCTTGATGACACAACAACTCTCCTGTTGGCCAATTCTGACAATTTCTGGTCAATCGCTATCAACAACTGGATCGTTTGAAGCCAGCGATCCGAATTTAGTGGAAACAACTCATAAGAAATTATTCCTTTCCAATCACCCCAAATGCACAGCAGAACCTTCCTGGCCGTTAGTCCTGGTTTGGCCACAGTTTGAACTGTTTCACCGCGCTTTGACCACAATAGTTTTCCACAATGTTGTCGGATGTGACCCATTTCTCATCCCCAGTTACCATCAGTTTAAAAAAATAGGTCGATTTCATTCCGTTTGGACAAGGCTTCGCAAATGGAAATTCGTTCCATCATGTTTTTATGCGTTAATTGGTGTGGCACCTAAACATCAAGCTTCTTTTTGAATCAAGATTTGTGCAATTGGTTTAAAACTGCTTTATGGCCGATCTTTAGCTCCTGGGCGATGCTACGGTTGCTAACATGCCGGTCTACTTCAATTATTTATGTGATTTTATCGACATTTTCGATGACAGACCTACCTGTGAGAGGTGCATCCTAAACATCAAAAATACCTAAGCGGAATCGACGAAACCAAAATTGCACGTAACTGGCTCCAACAGTACCAGTACCCTAACACCATTCACAACTTCAGCTGCTTGACTTGTATTTTCGCCTTTATCAAAGAAAAATTTTAAAATGGGCCAAATTTTCTCTTTGTTGACTTCCATTTTTAAAACCCTGTAACTCACAACTGAATGGACAAAACAAAAAACAGCAGAAGAATTTTTTTAGTGCGAAATGTCACCTTTCCAGCGAGCATAAATCTGAAATTATTTTATTGATACTTAATACCAGATATCGATCACTACAGCCATCTACCGAAAAAATAATGGATTTATTTTTTTCCAATCTAATATATATATATTATTAAATACTTTTTGAAAATGGGTTTTATAGACTTACATCAAGATTATATATAAATGGTTTATATTTGCTTATAACCACAGAAAGCTTACAACAAAAGTTTATATTATAAAGAAATATATATATATCCTTTTCTTTATAATTTAAACTTTTGTTGTAAGCTTTCTGTGGTTATAAGCAAATATAAACAATTTGAAATTTTCTCGAAATGAGCTTGATACTGCAAAATAAGAAATTATTGCTAGAAATAACTGTTTGGAATGAAATTCTTTACCTTGATTTTAAGAATGAGGTACATCTTAACATGCATTGATTTGGAAATAAAATTTTTATAGTCATTTTAAGAACAAATGGATATAAATACTTTTCATAGGTGATTGTAAAATTAAATTAGTTTTGATATTGTTACAGTTTGCAGAACAAAATTTAATAAGAAAATGTATTTTTTTTTTAAATATTTTTCTTTACAGAAGGTTTATAATTGCAAATGATTTTGTATCAATGTGTTTTTAAATATTAGATATTCTTTGCAAATTCAACTTCTATTTTTAAAATTTCAAGCATTTTGCATTTATTTAATACATTTTTGCTGAGGTTAAGATTTCCAAAAGATTTAAAGTTAAAAGATCCTAATGGGCAATAAGAAGTTTTTAGAAAAGCAAATTCCTTTCTGGGTAAGAAAAGAATTTAGAAAGTAATTTAGAAGATAACTTCAGAAAGTAAGCACCGTTATTTGATTTAAGAAATCTAAGAAAACTTTCATCTTAACTGAATGCTGAATCACTTAAAAAGACTAAATGCCCAATAATTGTTAGATGGAAACTTATAATAATTTGTCTGAAGACTTTTTTGTGAGAAAGCAGAAGTGGCTATTTACGAAAAACGAACAGTTAAGGTTCAAATTAAGTCTAGCTCACAAACACTTTACAAAGAAAGATTCACCGAAAGTTATATTTTCTGACCTATCAAGTATTCGAGTCAGCTTTGTGTTGATTCTATTTCACTGGCTAATAATGTTTCAAAGGCAAGTAAAAGATTTTAGCAACTAACTAAGGTTTTCAAAAGTATAGTTTTTAGTATAATATAGAATACTCAGATGGGCATCAGCGTGCTTGTATAATTATTAGGTTCATGGAATTTTTTTAAATAACTGGCCGCATCATCATGGTTGGTATTAAATTATTGCAACCAGAATAACATTGCTTGCCTTATGTCACCCACTTCAGTGAGTAGATTTTACATTATAAAATTAACAATTTGTACTGATCATCACAATTTCCAGACATTAAGGCAAATGTGCATTCATTGAACTAAAATGGCATTGATTCAACAACAACTTAACATTATCTTAAGAATCATGTCAAAAAGAATGTATAAATAAAAATGCTAAATAATCCAACAATCTATTTCATTATCAAAATAGTAAACATCATAAGATCAAGAGCAATGGCACTCAATATTAAAATTGTGCATAATTATTGTATACAATCAATGGTGACATCAAGATTATATAATTTTGTTATAAGCCAACAAAACACAAAAATCCCTTTTTAACAAACAACATTGAATAGAATATAATTATATCTTCTTTTTCTTTATAATTTAAAACTCTTTGTAAGTTTTCTGTGATTATAAGCATGTAATTGGAAATTTTCTCGAAATGAACTTGATACTGCAAAATAAGAAATTATTGCTAGAAATAAATGTTTGGAATGAAATTAAGAACTTTATTTTGGAACTGTTTACATTTTTAACTTTCCTCATATTCTTTGATGGAGGAGGCTGTACACATTTTCCAATTATTGTAAGTGATAACATCAGTTCTAATAATCTGGTTTGTTCAATTAGATCCTGTCTCACATTTTCCAATTATTGTAAAGGATAATGTCAGTTCTCCTAATCTGTTTTGTTCAACTAAATTCTTTATCAGCATGTAATATATTATATTGCTAAATAGTTTTCAGTAAGTGATTACCAGCAATAACCATTTTTTCTTCTCTACCTAGGCATGGGATCGATGCCCTGGACCATCAACTCTGAGATCTATCCCCTGTGGGCCCGTGGGACCTGCTACTCCATCGCCACCTCCCTCAACTGGCTCTTCAACTTTGTCGTCTCCCTCACCTTCCTTGACCTCATGCAGTGGCTCTCGAAGGAGGGTCAGTTATAAAATTATTAGCAATGGGTTGTTACTAATAGTTATGTTATACTTAATAATGTTATAATATAATAATTATGTTACTTAATAATGTTATACTTATATAATATCCATTGCTAATCATTTGCTACTTCAAATGATTAGCAATGGATATATATAACTAGGCTTTACTGTCTTAAAAACAAATTAGGATTGCACACTAATATTTAGATCCTTCGTTGTAATTGAATATTACAATTCATAAAAAAATTACACCCATTAGAATGAGCTATTTGTTTGTTTTTTATGGCAAGTGTTGATATGAGACACAGACAATTCTGTAATAACTAATAGTAACAATCCATAATAATATTATTGCATATTAATTACGTGAAAAATAAAACAATTTTTATGAATTTTAAAGAAGTACTTTTATGATATCGGATATGCAAAAATATTGTATAGTATTGTTTTTTATATTTTTATGCTGGTATTTGCTATATGCATACTATTTATTTATTTCAAATTATGTATACATTCATGGTATATTCATACATATTTAGAAATTCGTGCAACAAGTAATTGTGCAGATTTATAAACTTGAATTGCCCTAATGAAATACAAACTAAATAATCTGCAAATATGTCATTTACATGGATTGGCAACAGTAGTGACCTAGCGAGTCAATACATAAGAAATTTGCACGCATTTGAATGTGTTATTTTTTTTATGACAGATTTTGACATGAGACACAAACAATCATTGATGATGTTATCTGTTATGCGCATAATATTTATTTTGAATTATGTATGCATTCATGGTAGATTCATATAGATTTAGAAATTCATGCATTGGAACAAATAATTGTGCTGTTTTATAAACCTGAATTGCCATAATAAAAAACAAACCAAATAATCTGCAAATATGTCATTCACATGGATTGGTAACAGTAATGACCTAGCTAGTTAATTCATAAAAAATGTACACATATTTGAATGTGTTATTTATTATATTTTTTATAGCAGTTGTTGACATGAGACACAGGCAATTACTGATGATGTTATTTACTATGCACATAATATTGATTTTAAATTATGTATACATTCATGGTAGATTTATGTGGATTTAGAAATTCATGCAACAAGTAATTGTGCAGTTTTATAAACCTGAATTGCTGTAATGAAAAAAAAAAACTAAATAACCTGCAAATGTGTCATTCACATTGATTGGTAACAGTAGTGACCTAGCGAGTTAATTCATAACAAATTTACACACATTTGTATGTGTTATCTATTATTTTTTTACAACAGTTGTTGACATGAGACACAGACAATTACTAAGGATGTTATTTACTATGTACATAATATTTGTTTTAAATTATGTATACATTCATGGTAGATTCATACAGATTTAGAAATTCATACATTGGAACAAGCAATTGTTTTTCATTATGGCAATTCATATTTGTAAAACTGCACAAACTAAATCTGCAAATATGTCATTCACATGGATTGGTAACAGTAGTGGCCTAACAAGTTGAGAGTCACCTCTGCTACTATATAAAATGCAGTTTTGCGTTACTGAAGAAATTATTTTAAGAAACCATATAGGTAGTCGGGAAAAAAAGGGCCATCAAACAATTTGAAACTAATGAATTTTTGATTCTCAGAATTTATTTTTATTATGCATGAACATAATGTTATCCTGGTTAGGGGTCCATAATGTTATCTGAAAATGAGGGCCAAACAATTAAAACTACATTTCAAATTTTGGCAGAAAATGGTAATTTGGGCCCCTTAACTCTTGGAATGATTCATGAATAATGGTAATCTTCAGGAATTTTCTGGAGAATTTCGCTTTTGATTGAAGTGTTTTGTAGTATGGTTTTGAATTACTTTTCATGTTTTGGGTTGGGATTTTAAACATTTGTATATCCAATGGCTATAAGTACTCGCAGTAAATTGATCAATTCCTTCTTTTTGAAGTTTCACATTTATAATTTTTGGCATTTTCCCATGCCTATTGAGCAGTGCTTCTTATTGTAATTGGAATACATCATTCCTCATTTATGCCTAGAATTTTCCAATTTTGATATATTCTTTTGACTATTGAATGTTGTAGTGTTTCTTGTAGAATTTAGAATACTTCATTTACGACTACATTTATCTTACTTTTGTATATTCTTTTAGAGATTAATTCTTCAAGAATTATTGATCTATTCAACATTGCTATATTCATGTGGCTGTTGTATTTGGCCATTATTGCAGTATTCCAATCATTTATTTCATATATCTCTTGCATTATTAAACATTTGCATATTCCTGAATTTATTCATCCGTCCTCGAATGTCCACGCATGATAAGTTGAAATTTGTAGAGCAGATTTCAGTTTTTTTATTATATATTATTAACTATATTTGTCTGTGCACAAATTAAGAAGTCTGTATGTGCATGCATTGAAAAGCAGTTGTCAATAGTGAGGCATTTTTTAAATCCAGCAACGTTGTGACTTTATATTTCTTTTGCAGGAGCGTTTCTTCTGTATGCCATCCTGGCGTTTCTGGGCCTGGTATTCCTGTTCTTCATGCTGCCAGAGACCAAAGGAATATCCCTGGAAGAAGTTGGCGACCTGTTTGATCGACTCTGGTGGAAAGATGCCACGACCAGCTCCGAGAAGAAGACCATGCAGTATGTACAAATCAGGGGCATCAACCACGCCTACGCGCACGACGACTCAGAGGACGACAGCTGATTGTATTCCCCACCCACACTCTAAACGAGACCTCAGATTTTTGCCCACTAGGGTTTATGTTGTTATCTTAAGAACTAGTCTCAGATGAAAAACAACTTTCTTTCGAACATTCTCTTGAGCCTCGCACTGAGTAGTGTACTTTTACTTACAGTCCCTTTTTATTTATTTATTTACTTGGCATTTCAAATGTCAACTAGGCTGAGTAACACAAAAAATGGGAAATTCCATGCTAGTCTTGTAGCTGCATTCTGCTAGCGTTTATTGTGACTTAAAAAAGCAATGTGTGCTTTTAAGGTAGTTGAATGTTTAGTTGTGACTTCAGACAAAGTAATTTCGTAATTTTCTCTGCAAATAATTGATAATGCACCAGGGAAAAGAATGGCAAACTATTCTCGCCTTATGAATATAGGTCTGCTGATTTAATTCTTAACTCAAAAATCCTGTTCCATCGCTTATCCAAATTTCTGATTTTACTTTTGTCTGGGAATCGAACATTATATACACATTTTTCTTAACTTTTTCTTTAGCTTATAATTGCTAACATATGCTAATGTTGAGAAATGCATGCTCTTCATACATAATTAAATTTTTATATTGTAGTTTTATTTATAAATCATTCTTAATTAAGTACATAAATTTAATGTATCCATATATGTACTATACATGTATACATAAGCATAATGCTTTACTTTATCGTTATTATTTATGTTACATTTTTTATATACCATAACATTGAATCGCAAATATAATGTACCATAATTATATATATATATATATACATACCATAATTTGTATCACTCTTAAATATACTAGAGCATAAAAACATGCTACATGCAGAGATAGTTCTTTAAATAACTAAAATGCAATTTGAACATTACAAATTAGCACATTTTGAACTATTATGTTAAAATCATGAGCTTTTTAATTTTTATTTTAAGTTGTCTTTACAAAATATGGCAATTAATTGAAATGAAATGGTGTGTTTCAAAATTTTATTAATTTAATTTGTCACTATTCAGATGTATTTAATTAACGAAAAAGAATATTAGTATTATTATTAAGTTAAGTAAGATAAGCATTAAATTTTGGTTTTCCGAAATATGGTGTTTTAAAAAATAACCCAATTTAAAGTTAATAAATAATGATAAGTATCCAAAGACTTTTTAATTCCTTAAGATTGTATTTAAATTAATTAATCAACAGAATATTTGCTCTTTTCAAAAGCTACCTAATATATTGAAAGAATTAAGAAGATTATATTTGTAAAGACAAAGTTTTTAATATAAAAAGAATAAAATTATATAAGAAAATTCTTATAAATTCATATTTCAGTAAATTTCATTGCAGACATATATTCATGGCGATGAGTTTTGTCTGGAAATTTCCTTTATTTAAATAATATTTATTATTAAGATTCTGTAATATTAATTTATTGAACTTAATTTCATATTTAAAGTACTAAAATATTTATTTGGCTAATCTAGTTTGAGAAATAAAAAAAAATATTGGTTAAATACATTATAAAAAAAAATTCTATCTAAGAGCTTAAAATTCAAATCAGCACAGAAATATTTGTCCTCAAAAAAATTCCTCTATCTCTAAAATAAATTTTCTAAATTTTATCTAAGCTATATTTTTACAGTGTGAAATGGTTCTTTTCTTAAAACTTGAAAAAATCCTTGACTTTTTTTTTATTGAATATTACTATAAATAATAAATTTATGATCTCAAATATAAATTTTGGATATAACATGCAATTTCTGATTGCTACTAAAACAAAGTAAAATTTTAATGCAGGTTTCAACATGATTAATTGAAATCCTTTTACTGATTTTGTAAAAAATTAGCTAATAATCTTAATTAATTTGCATAAAATAATGAATCAATTATAGTTCTTCTTGTATTGTGTTTTGAAATTGCTCGTTTTGATTTGTTCCAGAATTATTAATTTTTTAAATTGCACCTTTTAAGTTTTAAAGTTTTATTTCTTTGTTTTAATATACTAAATAATAATTGTATTGCAAGTAGCCTAGCAAATCTGACCACTGTGCCATTTAGGACGGATTTTAATTTCAATAAAGATAACTGTAATTTTAAATAATTAAAATTTCGATTACATAATTTTAAAAAAATTAGATGAAAAAAATTCACACTCCATAACTCCACTTTCTTATAAATCTACTATGCATACCATATATCTGATCAGCATCCTTATAATTTATTGATTGGCCTATTTCTGCCATTAAACCAGATGTTTACTATTCCATCCAAAACGTGAAAGGATTATATTTAATCAGTCTATCTTTTTCTTTTTTTTTTTTTTTCTACCTAACCTTTGCAAAATTAAAGCATTTTTTAAAAAAAATCTAAAGCAATAGTCAAGGGATTTTTTTTGAGTTTTGATCCAGAGAATCAGTCTATGTAAAGGGAAACAGATTGCTTTCTATTATATATTTTTGTATCGAATATAATAGAATATCAGTAGAAAGGAAACTGTATTTTCCAAGATATTAAATTCTAGATTATATGTCATTTAATAATAGATTTTTAAAAAATTTAAAGCTTTTACCAATTCGATTGATAACATAGTTTTAACTGTTTATTTTAATGGTTTTTATTTTTGAGAGATAAAATTTCATATATTCTAGTTTTTTAAATAAAATTTTATTCCATTTTAAAATTTATAAAATTAAAAGTAATATTTTTATCTATTTAAATTTACAGACAAGATTTTTTTACTAAATTTGTACTGATTTAAATTATTATTAAATTACTAAATCAACATTTTGAAAAATTAATCCATTCTATTATATAGTGCAAAAGAAGTCACATAAACAAATTTTACAAATGTATAACCCTTTTTCTAGAAATTATTACCATATTATACACAGTTAGTTTTCAGAACTTCAGAATGATTTAATTTTTGAAACCCTGGATTATACTTCAGAGTTACATTACTAAGTACAGTTTGTAGATTTGCATAACTTGCTAAATAGCATAAGATGCGCTGTCTGCGACAGCAGATTTCATGCGGAATATCATGTTTTCTCCAAGTTCAAAGCAACTTGGGATTAGTTCTTGAATACGAAACGAAGTACTGCGAGAAAAACCTCTGTAGTGTTTGTCAGTGAGAATAATTTTTACCAGGGTTGCCCAAGAAACTAGCCCTAGTTTATTTGCTTAGAAATAGTGCATTAATAGTTAAATTAGTATTTTTGTATGTGTTTTGTAGATAACTGTTTATTTTCTTTCTTTCTTTCTCTAAAAATATTTTTTAACAAAAATTGACACCTTTCCTGTGAGGAAATAGAACACACAATTATGCAGAACAGTGTGTTCCACAATTATGTAATCTGTAATAACACACAATCATGCAGAACACACAATTATTGCACAATACAACTGTAAACAATTCTATTGAAAATGCAAAACAATTATAAAAATAGCACATGAATATTGAATTTGTTTTACAACTAATTATAAAAATAAACAAATTGATACTACATCGATTTTATGTTCTTGGTGAAATTGAAATTGAAATAAATCCAATTTCCAAAAGTTTTCTTAATGAAAAGATACAGGAATATATATACTTCAGAAAAAATATGTGTGTTGATGAGCACTTTGCCTGAAACACAATGAGAACAAGCCCTGTCCATTCCTACTTTAAAGTGGGCTAATTTTCTATGGCAACCTCCTGCGTTGCCAGAGTTCTTGTCACAAAACCAACAAAACTGGTGCAAAACTTGCCTGACAAAGTAAAGTAGTACACTGATAAAGTAGAACACATTCCAGATAATTCTAGTCACTGTGTTTGTAGATGGTAGTTTTGTCCCACGTTGTCGAGGGAGAGCGAACTTCATCCTCTGCAATCGCTTTAAGCAAGGCGGTTGTGCCTATGTCGTATAATGAACAAATGTCTGATCCTCTGTGTCGTGCAGACAAATCAATCTTAATACAATCATTTATTCATATTTTTTTTTTATTCGTGTGCAGTAGTTTTTCCAACATCCATATTACAGCAATTATTTACAGTAAAAATGCTATTTGAATCATGAACACTTTGTGTTTTTAATATTTTGGGTTAAAAGTTATTTAAATTGAGAAAAAAATGATAATGATTCTCAAATTGATCAAAAATTAGTTTTCAGGTACTGTTTTCATTTGTATTGACATTATGTGGTATGCTTTAATCAAGATTTTCTTGAAATCCACTTTAATATCATTTACTTAAAAAAGTGTTAATTATTTTAAGAATGCAATTACTAAATTGTTTTTTTAAATGTTTTCATCTAACTTAACACTTTCATAAATAAGAAGACATGATTATTTTTATTGAAAATTGTAGAATTTACGTGACAGACTAGTTAATAGCTATTGTATTTTATTTGCCGCACTAAATGAAGTGAAAACACTGAAATTTTTTAAAATTTCTGCACATAAAACTTATTTAAATTGCACATACAGGAAAAACTACTGTACATTTTACAATTTTTATTATTATTAATGTTTCTGAAATATTAAAATGTTATTTTTCATCTTGTTTTCAGCTAATAACATTAAATTTGGCTGCACGTCTGTTAAAATTATTTTTTTATCTTAGAATTTACAGAAGCTATATTTCTATTCTAGAATCGAAATATAGCTTCTATTTTCTATTCTAGAACATTATGTTTAAAAAATAAATGGTTTTTAAGATTTGTATATAATAACAACATCGACAATGTAACAACGAATGGTTTTGAAATGTCTTTAAAACAAATGCTTCATGTGTGTGACTAACATTTTTTGTTGTTGTGTTATTGTGAGCAAACATGTTTTGCTGAAATATGCTTTTATGCTCTCTGTACTTTTAAAGTATTAATTTTTGTTTAAATGTTCATGGAGAATGAATTTCTGTCTGTTTGCTATTGCTTTGTTTTTATCTTGTGAAATTTGCTATCTGCAAAGCCGATGATTTTGTTTATTTCCAAGTGATCTGTGACTTTTCACCAATGCAAAACTGAACTTCTTTGAGAAAATACTGAAAAAAATTACTCATATTTGTTTTTGAAAATACTGAAAATATTTGTTAAATTATAAGAAAGTTAATATCATAACTTTTAATCGAATCAATCAAGAATTTATTTTCTTCATGCACTGGTAATAGTCTCCTGGAAAGTTAACAAATCATCATTATATGTTGAAACTGTGTTTAGATATGAAATGATTCTTTGTTTTTATGTACATGAGACTTATTATTTTTCTTTATAATTTATTCTTTTTTTAACTGAACATTTATTTGTATGTATGATTATTTTTAGTTATTTCTTTGTAAATAAATTTTTAGTCCTATTAAGAGTGTGATATGTGAGCCATCAGCTGTATTTCAAAAAGAAATTTAAAATTTTAGAGAGTCTTTTCTTTGTTTATTTCTTTAAGAAATATTGTGATATGAACCAAATAGGCTTGATTTTTTTTTATATAAAAGAAATTTATTGTTTAATTTAATTTTTTATGTTAGTATGTAGTTTAATTATTATTTGTGATTAAATAAAGAGGAAAAAGATTTGTGAAAGAAAGTATATGTGCATGAATAACTTATTGGAATATGATTACATTGTAAAATTACATTTTTTTGTGACATAGTTTGTTTGATTACATGGAAGTAACTTTTACTTGTTTGGAATTTTGAAGATTTTACAATTTAAATGAAATAGAAAAAGTCTAGTCTCTAAACTAAAATGTTTTCATGTATATATTAAGGTGTTAATTTTTTTTTTTATCACTCACTTAGATTAACAACCTTTTCAAGGTGTCAAAATAAAAAATATTTCTGATATATTTTAAGATTCCATGAAAGGAAATGGTCAGTTAAAATTTATGGTGTGAACTGGAATTTAATTTTATTTCAATCAACATTAACATAAAATTAATTTTTATATGGTTCATCCCCAATTCAAACTTATTTGATTAAAATATCAATTTGGAATTGGAATTCTCAATTATTTTTAATTTTTCTTTTTCAAATATGTTTTTAAAAAAATGTAATTTATTCAATAAACAACATTATCTATTGCATTTAACCTAATTTTTTAGTTAGTAAACTGGTCTTACATAATCTATTATAAATAAATAAATATTTGTGGAAAAAAAGATTTTTTTCTTTATTTTAAATTTTGTTAAATTTCTATCACTTAGAGTTTTAAAAGATTACAGTTGTTTTAATTATATATAAAATAAAGATCAGGATTTGAAGAATCTTTAAAATAGAACCGTAAAATTCTATTTAAAATTATTTTTTTTTTTTTAAATTTTACTTATTAACCAATATGATGTTAATGCGAAATTCTTTTATGATATCATAAGAAATTTCTCTGTCCTGATTAGAGTTAAATTTTTTTTTTATCACTCACTTAGATTAACAACCTTTTCAAGGTGTCAAAATAAAATTTAACATTAATACTCACATGAGCTTCATAGATTTTATTTAATTATTAATTCATTGAATTTCATAAAAAAATATTTGCACAATATTTCTATTTACTTACTTCCAATGATTTCAAATTAATAAGAATTGCTTAATGAAAAAAAACTGAGATTTTTTTTTTTTTCAAAATGTCAAATATATTTTAAGCTACTATTCCTATATGTTAAACTTACTTCAAATATGTTAGAAGGTGCTTCAAAATTTGTTTGGTAAGTTCCCATACATTATTTCCATGATTAAAATTATATATATAATTCAAATTCCATTAAAATAATCATTCTCTATGTGTTGTGTGAAAAGATTTTTTTGATCAAATTTTACTTAACTAATAATTACTTAATTTTACTTATAAAATAAGCAGATCTGCTTTCAGGACTCCTTCTATAAAGTGCCATAAATTGTATGTGGGGTGAAATCTGTTTGGTTTACATTTTTATATTGTGTTATCTTTGCTCATTTTGATAACTCTGCACTTTAGGATTCCACTTGTTTATTTGGAGATTTTTTTTTCTCTTGTTTTTTTCACCAAGTCTCCTGTTAACCAAATAAAATGGTTATCACCAAATGGAATTGATGGTGCTGAAAAGAGACTTGGTGAGATTAGAAGTCCTAAAGTGCAGAATCCCTCTCATTTTAACTGCCTTGTGTAACATTATCTGGATCCATTATCAAAATTTTAAATCGCTTAAATGCATGTGCATTACTAATATGTGACGTCATTATTTAATATTTTGGTATGCAATTCATGTATTGCCTTGCTGAATGTTATATGCTTTCAGTCATTATGAAATAGCTTATTTTTAAAATCACTAACTTGATTTTGTTTTGTTGAATGTATGACATTAAAAAAATGTGTGTGCTAAATATACGTAATTGTATATAAATGGTAATTTGCAAAGATGTTCAAACTAATACATCTGCTTCTAGTAGAAATAAACTTTCTAATTTATATTAAACAAGAAACTTTCTATTCTGCAAAAAATAGTTTAATAATTTCAGAGTGTGGTTGTTTCGGTGCTTTTTTGTTGTTTTATTTTTGTGCTATTTCTACAATATGTGCCCGTGCATGGCTGATATTTAGAGTTGTATTAATTTAATGTCAGCACCAGCTTATGTTTCGTTGCTATTTATTATAAAATTAGTTTTTTCTGAAATATCGAAGAAATTATATTATTGTTTGTAATAATAATTATATTTGTAATGCACTAATCATAATTATTTTTTCTTTTCTCTTCCTAATTAAAAGTTAAATGCCATTAAAATGCACGATGTTATCCCAAAAACACAAAATTCATAGTATAGTATAACAATTAAAAAAAAAACTTTTGTTTTTAAAGAAATAAAAAAATACGTAGAATAGATAGAAAAGCTTACTATTTTAAGATTTCATAGTATTTCTCACATTGAGTTTCATAAAATTCAAATTACACAATCATAATAATATATGCTGTTGAAATCTTACTCTGTTCGAATTCAAAATACAAGCTAAAATACCACGCCCTCCATTTGACTAGGAATGTGAAGTTTTTCTTTCATGCATTCTGTCAAATTTAGTCATAAATATTTTCTATTTTTAAAATTTTTTTTTAATTTAACTATTACTTTTTAAAATTAAATAGAATAGGGAAAAAAAATTCTGCACTTCTATTTTGACTATTCCCCATTTAAATGTTTTAATATTCCAGTAATTGTTAAAATTGTATTATTTTGTCCCATTCATTCTGAGTAAAAAAAAGAAAAAAAGGGATAATTTAAAAAAGCAAATAAATAACACACAGATGTCGAATGACAATTTATGGGGATTGCGATTTCAGACGTTGGTTTCGAACATTCTACATGAAAACAGAAGGAATTTTTGTTATTTATTCGTTTAGTAGCGTGGATGTCCTTTACGTTTTGTCCCTTGCATGGTTTCGAAATCTTAAGTTTATTCTTTTATTTTCTGCATGCAGATTTACCCCAGCCGTCGTGTATTCGACCGCGAACGAGAACCAAGATTTGAAATTGAATTCCCTGATGCATGGCGCCATCTAGCGGATACTTTAGAGAAGAGGAAGAATTCTGTTGGAAGATGGCACTTTTTGGAAGCAGAAAGTTTGCTGCAAATGCCGCAATTTTTTTTTAAAGGATAAAATTGTAAAAAAAAAATTTGCACATCCTTTCAGATGAATTAACATATCAAGTTTTTTTTGTTTTCTTTAAATCATGGCGAGACTTAGAAAAAAGTCTAAAACAATAAGTTCCTTTACATACTAAATAGGGTTACTACTTTTAGAGATTATTTATTGATATTATTTATTTTACTATGAATTGTGAATATATAGACTTATTTTTCTCATTATCACATGGAAAATCTTGTTATTTATTTATTTATTTTTCCACTTATAAAACAATTTAAAAATATTTTGTTCCATACTATTTATGTATTTCCATTTATATAATTTTTATATTAGAATGGAATATTTACGGTTGAATTTTATCAATTTTGAAATAATTTATAATGTTTTTAATTTTTTTATCAAATAATTATTTACAAATGCTTCTGAAGTATGTTGTATTTACTCGTTATAGATTCTTATTTAATTGTTTTTTATCTGCATTTTTCTGATTTTTATATGAAGGGACTTTTAAAATTGTATTCTAATTGGAGTTTTTTTTTTTTTTTTTTTTTTACATTTTGTAAAACTTCATGAAAATTATTTTTTTTAACTAATGATTATATATGCAATAAAATTGCCTTCTTTAAATTAACTTGGAAAAATTTATAATTATATTTTGTGTAGATATATTAGAAATTTTATTTAATCTAGGTTGTGTCTATATTTATGCTTTTCACTTTGGTAATTTCTGTAAACAGGCTAAAGACTTGAGGACAAACATTTAATTCGGAAAGTATGTGATAAAGAACGTAACACCACTCATAAATCGGGAAGCTAAACATTCTTAAAAACAAATAATAAGGTTTTGTTTTAAATCGGGAAACTAAACATTCTTAAAAAAATTATGTTTTGTTTTGCGATGAATATTTGTAAAATGAAGAAAAGGTTTTTTTTAATTTCAGGAAATTTAAAATTGTTTCACAAGCTCATCTTTGTAATGGAATATTTTATTCTCAATTTAACAATAGGTAGATGGTACTTACGTATTAACGCTACCTTGGCTACAGATTTGGCGGTTTTTAAGTGTCGCCAATCTAACAGCTACAGATTTGCTGATTTTTGACGCCATTTTTTAGTGCTACGTAAATGCGTATTTGGGATTTGCCAGAAACAGAACAAGATGCAATTTTATTTTTTCAGAAGCGAAATATTTTACCAAAAAAACGAAAATGTCCCAATTCCCATGACATGAAACTTTATTTTGGTGAACGTAAGTTTTGGAAATGCAATTTCAGTCAGTGTGCTTATCATGTGGGACTTAGAAAAGACACCTGGTTTGAGGGAAGCAGAATTCTGTTTTGTATTATTTCCATTTGGAACAAAAATTTGAAGTGTAGATTGGCGCCACTTAAAAACCGCCAAATCTGTAGCTGCGGTTGGCGTTCAAAAGATAACTGCTTGCGCGTGCGAACAACAAGATTGTTCCTTATTGGCGCAACCATGCCAAGGTAGCGTTAATACGTAAGTACCAAGCAGATTTTTGAAACTCAGTTCCACAGTTTATTAATCGACTTCTATTGCCTAAACAAGAAATTAATTAAAGGATAAATCGCATCTTACAGAATTTTAGATATGTCTATAAAAATGTGTTCGAATTAGCTGGAGATCCTCAAGCTTTTAGCCATGAGTGCGGATTTTGTTTCCGATCAAATTTGTTTATTTTGTAAATATTAGAGACTATTTTTCGCATGATTGATTCTGTTGTGTTTATTTCAGTGTATGTATATTTAGGTTTGAAATGTGAATTCCGACATACCAGTCAAAACTGGCAACATTGAATGCATTTTTGTTGAAATAATTTGAGTGCTTTTTTACTGCAGTGGCCTTGATGGGAAAGGTGAGGATTTTATTAAGGCTACTTTTAAACAGAGGGGGTCATATAAAGGTTGTTGTTGTTTTTTTCCTTCTGATTTTTCTTCCAGAATAAAGATTAAAACATGGATAGGATCTGTCTCTAGATGTTTAGAAACTAAAGTATTAAAAAAAAAAATTTTTAATTGATGTTTCATAATTTCTTGCAAACTAAAAGATGGAGACTTTTGAATTCCGCGTTGGCTTGTATTGCAGGGTCACAATATTTACTTGATTCTTGGCCTAACGCAAGCGTGTCAACTGTATTGGCTGTCAAGCCATTGAAAAATATAGGTAGATATATATCTAACTTGTAACATATGAAAGAGATTATCTCAATTTTCTTTATTTACAATTGTTCTGTATGCATACTTTTAATAGGAAGCGTATGTTCCAGGTCCCGCCATGTTGTTTGTTACACAGTTCATGTCTCTTTCACAATTTAAATGAAAAAAGTTAAACATTATTTGACAGACAAGAATTCGAACTGTATTTTTCTCAGACGTGGATCCCTATCCTAAAATATTTTCTTAGATTTTAGAAATTAAAATAAATAAAGAAAAACATGTGCTAGCAAGTAACACTCCGTCCTACCTTTCGAACAAATAGCGCGTCTTTTTCGAATAGATCGAAGTGTGAAATAATTCCGGACTCTCCTTTCATTAATTAGAATGCTGTTCGTCCCTAATAAAAAAAATCCCCGTGTTCTAAATGGTTTTATTATTGTTTTAATTGACGAGGGATGGAATTTTAAGGATGGCAACATTTGCAACCACTTCTCTGGTTGCGAAATCAAAGTCTTAAGCATGAAATGCTATTTCGCCAAGAATTCGTGCCACCATGATGGTGATTCGTCAACCTAAATGATCTTTTGGGCCGCATATATTCCCCTATTAGATTTAGACCAACTAGAGACATTTTTATATACATATTACAACCTGTTATATTAGATGTTCCAAGATGATGATCCATCATGAGTTCGCAGAATATAATTTAATTATTCTGCGAATTCATCAATAAAACAGGCAATATCTGTCCTATATTCACAACAATCTTATTTTAAATTCATTTTTTTCTCATCATTTCGGCAGTTCATTTTTGAATACAGGGATGCACACATAATGTATTTTTTTTAATATATTGGTTTCCACTACTTTGGCCATTATAAAATATATATATTGTAAAAGTGGAATAAATCTCACGGTCCGGAAAAATGATCAAGACTGGTCTCGGGTTGGCCACCTCTATTATATTATACTGTTTAAGCCGTTTGTGTTACACGGCGTCTTTCCAGCAGTGTTGCCATAATTTGAATTTCAGTCCTCCTAACTTAGCATTCAATAATTTTTTCCTTTTAAATAGTGATATTTTTCCCCCCTATTTCTTCTAGAAAGCGTAATCAAAGTAATTTTTTTTAAGTTATTTAAAATCGCGTAGCAACAAGAATTTGCAAAGAATGAACAAGTGCAATTTAAAGTGTCGTATACTCATTTTTCTTCACATGATAATAGTAGCTTAAAGACATCGCGTCCTACATTCTACAAATATAAAAAATGGAACATCCACTTTGAATCCCTTAGATGTAGATGAGTTGTCAGATATAGAAACGTGAATACCTTTTCGTGAAATGTGTTATTCTTACTACATTAAAAAAGAGGAGGTTGTGAAACGTGTTAAAACAAATATGCATTCCATTTTGCAAATCAAGCGGGTTTATAAATGTGTTGCCACACAAATGCTAAAAAAGGAAAATTCCAGTTTTGGAACGCGGACATTCTTTTTTTGCCCCGGTCAGTACCTCGATGTTAACGGGGCAAATTGGAATTCCCGCGAAAATGTGTGTTCGATTTTTGGAAATGTTCTAATGTTCCTCGGAAGATGAGTGTGAAATTTCTTGTCATGCCAAAACAATCGCTTTGCCTTTCGGTGAGAGTTGCCAGATTTCACACGGAAATGAATGCAGTCGAGAATCGTTTGTGTTTTGCCTTTTTTAAAAAAAAAGTTTTTTTTTTTTTTTTGAAGATATTAAGTTGGGGGAAAAGAAATCCAATATTTTCACACAAAAATCAGACTTAACATGTTTCGGATTACCAATTTGGGTCAAACATGCGCAGTTTTGTTCTATAATTCGTTGCCGTTTTAAAAGTAGCTTCATTGTGCCTCTCTCGTAGAAGTCTTTGTTTTTATTGGCGAAAAACTCCACTTTAAACTGTAGGTCCCGGTTTGTTTAGCCCAAATTGTGCACAAGATGACCGTAGAGCAACCAAATAAACCAAACCTCTTCCGCCTAGATGGTGTCAAAATTATCTTTTAAACACAGACTACAGGGCACGCGAATGTGGGTATGTTTCTCCTGATAAACACAGCCATTTTGCGTGCGGAATCTGGCACCTCCACCCCTCGCCCCTTTGAAAAGCAATAATAACTCCGTCTCCGTGCGGGGCGGAGAGTCGTAGATTGTAGCGCACTCGAGCTAAGTCAAAGTAATTTGTGTTCTTTCTTTTCTCCCCGCTCTTTGGCGGGAAAGTGTACTAGTTTTCAATGATTCCATTAAAAATGATGACGAAAAACTGTCTCTTTTGTATTCTCTTGCACACCACATAAACAGACTCTTCAAAATGTACAACTCAAAACATGTTCATCCACACTGTCGATCAATTTTCCTTGTTCACTCAAGAAACCAAACAGTAGCTGTACTTGAACATGTTGAATAGAGTTTCGAAAGACAAACATTTATTTCCTTTATACTCGAAACTTGAATTTATACGTATGAAGTATATTTATACTTCATTCATTAGTATGAATGAATTACATTTCATCATTCGAAACACAAACATTTCATTTTTACTTGAATTTATACGAAACTTCATTCATACTTGTTTTTATGCGAGACGTCGTTGATACTAATTCGAAAGATACATATATTTCATTTATACTTGAAACTTGAATTGATACGAAACTTCATTCATACTCGAATTTATATGAAACTTCATTTATACTTGAATTTACTCGAAACTTCATTGATACTTGAATTTACTCGAAACTTCATTGATACTTGAATTTACGCGAAACTTCATTTATACTAATTCGAAACGCAAACATTTATAATTGGTACTTGAATTTACGCGAAACTTCATTTATACTAATTCGAAACGCAAACATTTCCTTGATACTTGAATTTACGCGAAACTTCATTTATACTAATTCGAAACGCAAACATTTATAATTGATACTTGAATTTACGCGAAACTTCATTTATACTAATTCGAAACGCAAACATTTCCTTGATACTTGAATTTACGCGAAACTTCATTTATACTAATTCGAAACAAACAATTCATTTGTAGTAATTCGAAACGCAAACATTTCATTGATACTTGAATTTACGAGAAACTTCATTTATACTAATTCGAAACGCAAACATTTCATTGATACTTCAATTTACACGAAACTTCATTTATACTAATTCGAAACAAACATTTCTTTTATACTTGAATTTATACGAAACTTCATTTATACTAATTCGAAACAAACATTTCTTTTATACTTGAATTTACGCGAAAATTCATTT
This sequence comes from Caerostris darwini, assembly GCA_021605075.1. Classification (NCBI taxonomy): domain Eukaryota; kingdom Metazoa; phylum Arthropoda; class Arachnida; order Araneae; family Araneidae; genus Caerostris; species Caerostris darwini. The sequence continues at coordinate 1,067,241 of BPLQ01013610.1, read as the reverse complement.
ATACTAATTCGAAACGCAAACATTTCATTGATACTTGAATTTACGCGAAACTTCATTTATACTAATTCGAAAAAACATTTCATTGATACTTGAATTTACGCGAAACTCCATTTATACTAATTCGAAAAAACATTTCATTGATACTTGAATTTACGCGAAACTTCATTTATACTAATTCGAAAAAACATTTCATTGATACTTGAATTTACGCGAAACTTCATTTATACTAATTCGAAAAAAACATTTCATTGATACTTGAATTTACACGAAACTTCATTTATACTAATTCGAAAAAAAACATTTCATTGATACTTTAATTTACACGAAACTTCATTTATACTAATTCGAAAAAACATTTCATTGATACTTTAATTTACGCGAAACTTCATTTATACTAATTCGAAACACAAACATTTCATTTATACTTGAATTTGTACGAAACTTCATTTATACTAACGCAAACATTTCATTTATACTTGAATTTGTACGAAACTTCATTTATACTAACGCAAACATTTCATTTATACTTGAATTTGTACGAAACTTCATTTATACTAACGCAAACATTTCATTTATACTTGAACATGTTGAATGTATCAAAGTTATTCGATAAACATATCAAAAAACTAAAAATAATGCAAAGTTTTAGAAGGAATGACAAGTAGACTATTTCAATCCGTTCAAATTCATCTGACAATTGAATTTTTTTCGGCCTTTAATTTTATTATTATTTACTTATTTATTTTTTTATGTATTTGCGAACAAAAAATAAGCAAAATGCTCTTCGGGATTTTTTTTAGCCGGGTGATTAAGTAGAGTTGTTTTCAAGAATTTTTTTGCGATACAAATAAATATAATGTTTTCCAGGATTTTTTAGGAGTTAAGTAAGTAGGATGCTTTCCAGGATATATTTTAGTCACATAAATAAAATGCTTTCAAAGATATTTTTTTTCGACGGACAAATAAAATAAGATGCATTCAAGGATATTTTTTTCGACGGACAAATAAATAA
>BPLQ01013610.1:1047251-1066219 GCA_021605075.1 Caerostris darwini | reverse complement strand
TCGACGGACAAATAGATAAGATGCTTTCAAGGATATTCTTTTTCGACGGACAAATAGATAAGATGGAGGGATATTTTGTAGCCACACAAATATAATGCTTTATAGGATATTTTTTAGCCACACAAATATAATGCTTTATAAGATATTTTTTACAAGATAATTAAATAGAATGTTCCAGTTTTCGCATGCATTGCATTTTCCGTCCAAATTCAAGCTAACTGGTTTGGAGACAGTTCTCAAGCGGCGATCACAGTTCACACTTTCAAGTGCAGACACGGCTTAAAACTAATGATAATTGAACTGCCAAAAACACGTTTTTACTTCTAAACGTCACTTAAATTCTTTTGGCGATTTTTGAAAGGCTCGTCCCGAAATATGAAACTTGTATTAAACGACCACGTTCGTAGGCAACATTTTTAAATATTATTTTATGGATATTTATTTTCACTGCTAGTATTCAATTAAGGTATAAAACAGACAAACAGGAAAAATTAAAATATATGCAGGAAATCAGGGCCTGAGTTTCCTATAGGCTCACTAGGCTTCAGCCTAGGGCCTCAATATCAAGAGGGGCCTCCATTCAAATTGTTAGCAAAATTAGTATGACACTATTCTGAAAACAGTAAATACTAAAACACTGAATCGAAAATAAGGAGAAATTCTACACTTATGACTAATAAACAAAACTAACAAAAATGTAAACTAAACAAAAATGTATTTGAATTTTGTTTCTTTGTAAATGTTGTGTGTTATGTTTGATTAATGCTATATAGGGTGCTGAGAATAAATGCCCAAATAAGTGTTCTCGACTTTTTTTTATTTATTATCCGTGTCACATTTTTTATAAAGATTAGTACCCATCACAACATGTTTCCTTTAACATATTGATATATATATCATAGTAATGGTATGTTTTATTATCTCTCGATAATTTACAAACTGAAAAATGGGAGGTGAAAGGGCCTCATAAATAGAATAGCCTAGGGCCTCTTTTCATCTAAATCCGGCACTGCATGAAATACATTTTGTTAAAAATTGACAAAAAAAATGTTTGTTTTTTTTACTTTGAGTAAACACCCTATTATCTAAAAGATTATGGAAAAGGCATTATCTAAAAGAATATGTAAAACGTATCTCACTAAACATGAAACATCTACCCTTTATACATGCATTGGACTAAAGAATGATATTATTTTAAAGCACAGCTAAGTGACAGCAAATTTAGAGCAAAAATAAAAGAAAAAGAAATTATTTTTTAATTCGTTATGGATACATCTGAAACCTTGTAAGTACTATGCGCATATAATATCATTTAAAACATGTAGTTAAAATTTCATTACATTTTGAACATGATTATTATGAAAAGAAATCCATTAAAAAAAACCCCTGATGTTCATAATATTTATTGTTGTTCATATCAAATATGTTCATAATTGAGCATAAATAACGAATTATGAGCATAAATAACGAATTATGAACATAAATAACGAATTATGAACATATTTATTATTAACATATATTTTTATTTATATTTATAAACATAAATAGCATACTTTGTACCGATGTTGTGTTTTCCCAATATTTAAAAAAGTCACATTTACACTTAAAAAAAACCGTACTTGTTTTTTATCTCATCAAAACCACCCGAAAAACAAGAAAATTTTATCTGAAATTTCTCTTACCTTCCTAGTTGAACGAACCGCGCGCTGTCAATGAGACATCCAAAAGAACAGGGCTGCAGTCGGTCAATTCGAATAAATATTTACACATGACAATATGACACACAAAAATTATAGAAATATAAAACACAAAAAACCCGCGTCTATACCCATGACAACAAAGAAAGTTCTAAAATCCAGGCAGAAAAATTCTTAAACCGAAATACGGTTACAGTTAAGACGAGTGGTAAAGAGTTCGCGTGGTAAATAGTTCACAAAGTTCTAGATAGACAGCATTTCCGACAAATGAAATTTTTCGACTGGATGTGCCATCTATGAAAATAATTCAAAAGTAAGGAAAAAAGAATTATCTGAAAATGTCTAGAGAGATCTATTAAAGTCCTCCTGGACTTTCAGATGAAATGATACCACCAGAGTGTTAAGATCAGTCCTGTATATATTATTTGTAAATACTAACTGTAGGTAAATAAATAAAACTTCACTTGTTTCGGGTTCGAGTTCCGGCAGTGCCATAGATGTTTGTAGGGGTTCAGAATCCACTTTAAGTCGTAGGTCCCGTTACCATAGGATCGTAGAGCGTTGTGGGTATAGTGTGACTCGCGTCCGTAGCCTATCTTCAAGCTACACGTGATAGTGCTGAATGAGTGACAGCGGCGCAGCCCTATCTGACGGCATAAATATTAATTGTCTCTGTATTGCCAGCTGCAATAGGACAACAATACTTTGCAAATTTATCATTTGAAAAAAAAAAAGAAAACCTACAAAAATTCTGATCTACACTACCTAGAGATATCTATTACTGTTTTATTATTTAAACCCATAGGAGTGGGCCAAAAAATGTCCGACTCCTGATATATAAAACAAGTTCTGAAGATAAAATATTTATATTTTTATTGTGCTTAAAAGTTATTCTAAATTTGCTTATAAATAATTATGCCCTATAAAAATATGTATACTAAATGAACGGGTCGAAAAAAAAATATTATAGAATAGCTTAAAACAAGCGGAACGAAATTGTGAATTTTAACCACAAAGCTGCTTTATTTGAAACACAATCTTATACTTTGTACTTTATAATAGAATAGATCTTATGTGGTGGATGGAAGATAGTTTTGGATGAGCGTCACTCTCTAGGTCTGCTGCTGAAGCAATCACTGTCTTCGCTACTGGCTGCATTAAGGAAGACATTCTTCTTTGGCATTTATGAATGCCTCCTTGACATTTAATTTTAACATTGATTCTCAGACTTGTGAAAAAATAAAAACTATTTTTAGAAAAGAGTCGGATTTTTAAACCGACTCTTTAAAAAGTACCGACTCCTCCTCTTTGTGCGAGCCTGATGATTAATTGGCCGGCGCTCTGTCCTTTAAAAAGTACCACAGGCTTCACTACTTTTGATAGCACAGGCTTCAGGTTCAAATCCCGGTGGTGCCATGGATGCTTGTGAGATGTTCGGAATCCACTTTAAACTGTAGGTCCCCAAGTGTGCACAAGATGACCGTAGAGCGGCAAACCAAACCTCACCAATAATTTTAATTTCTGCTTGTATTGGTTTTTATGCAGAATAATCAATACGCAAAAAAATTAAAAAAAGAGTAACAAACTAGATGAAAAGTCCCTATTTTGCTACACAAATGGAATAAGCCATGTTTGGAAAAATATGTATCAATAATCACCAGAACTAAAAATTGGAAATAAAATTACTGTAGTCATTAAAATAGCTGTCTTGTAATAAATAGTTAAAAATCTCTGTTATACCCGACCCTTTTATTAATTATTATTACTTACTACTCGAGTTTTTCTTTTAATACAAAATATTATGCATGTGATCTGCGTGCTGTTTTTAGAAACTCAGCATCCATTGAATGCGATGCATCTTTGCGTGTGTGACAAAAATGTCACCCTCATCTAAACAAAACAGGAGCCTGTTCATTCATTCAACGACGGAAGGGTGCTAAAAGGTCCGCTTTCCATTGTTAACCGAACCGAACCGAAACACTTTCGCCCACACCCTTTTGTGCATCAGGACACTTGGAACAAACTTTGTTCCAAGGGATGTTTGCTTTGGTGCAGATGGTTTGTTAATCGATTCTGGCACGCTCTCTCTTTTGGCGACCGTCAGCGCTGTCAACGCTCTGGTTTTTCGCCAAGATCTTTAGTTTTTACTTGAAGTATTGGATGAATTGCTTTTTGTGTCTCATAAATAATAGAATTAGAAAGGTTTGGTTTGCCGCTTTGCATGCTGTAGGTTAATTAAACCGCTACTACTACACCACACCACATCACATCACTGTGCCTAGAGCAGAGTTACAGCTCTTTACAGTTTGGGAAAGATGGGGGTCAGAAGTCTGATTGGGCTCTGTGACTCTCTACGGCGATATTAGACCGAAACCTGCGGTTTCAAGTGGATTTCGAACCACTAAAAACATCCATGGCACTGTCGGAATCGAACTAGAAACCTTTGGTACCGAGCGCTAGACCGCTAGTTACTCGGCCAACAAGCTCCGGTCAATTGGACAGGGACCTACAGTTTAATTTGGATTCCAAACTAACCATCCATGCCACAGCCAGGTTTCGAATCTGAAGTCTGTGGCACCCATGGCCAGAGCGCTAGCCAATTGTCCATCAGGCCGCTTAGAATTAGAGTCTTTACGAGAGAAAATAGATACGTATAATAATTATTATGCAAAAAAATATATAGATATCCTTGTCAGCTAACCATATATATATATATATATATATATATTGGATTGGCAAGAAAGCAATTTCGGTTTTCAATATTTAAGTACATGGTTAAAAAAAGAACATACTTCCTTGCCATCCAATACACAGCATATATATATACAGAGGTGGCCAGCCCACGTGATTTTGCGGGCCACTTTGGAAAGACATCCTAACTCCGCAGGCTGCATATAAAATTACGTATCCCCCCCCCCTATTAGATTGAGACCCACTAGAATTTTTTGGAGTGAAAATTTGAAACAGAATGAGTTATTATTATTCTGTTTATTGTTATTGTTACATGTAAACATAGATACTATAATAATAATGATATTCAACGCTCATTGTAAAGAAATAGATAATATTCAAAATGAAATATATAAATATAAATGAAATCATTAAAGTAAAACATAGAATCTGTTATATTTGATATTCCAAGATGCGCGCGCATCATGAGTTTGCAGACTATAACTTAATTATTCTGCAAACCCATGAATAAAACAGGCCCTATCTGTCCTATATGAGCAAGACTATTATTTTATTTTATTTTATTTTGTCATCATTTTGTAACAGTTCATTTTTGAGTATAGGGACGCACACATAATGCATTTTTTAATACATTGGTTTTCATACTTTTGCCATTCTAAAATAAACATATTTTGTGAAAGTGTGATGCATATCAAAGGCCGGAAAAATGTTCAAGGCGGGCTGAGGATTGGCCACTCCAGTCTTAGTGGATAGTGCATTTGGTTTCTAAACTTAGAAAGCTCGATTCAAAATCTGATTAGAGAAACCTCTCATGACTTTTCGAGGAATGGGTACGCTGAATCTATAGATTGGAAAGTCCTCTCTTTTGGAAGGGGGCGCTGTTTGGGGTGTTTTGATCTCAATTGCAGTAGAACACTGAATAGAATCTGCCATTTCAGTGGATCTCCTTTCAAGACGACAACAACAATTTATTTCGTTTTCTTTGTGTGCGCTTGGATGTAAGCATGCATTTTTCTTATTATTTTAAAAGTTTCATTTTGTTCACCCTTCAAAAGATTTTATCAATTCCTTACATAATGTTTTAAAAACGAAATAAATCAAAGTATAAAAAAGGTTTGATTTGTCGCTCTACAGTCATTTTGTGCATACTTTGGGCTTATTAGACAGGAACATACAGTTTAACGTGAATTCCGAACCACTCACAAATATCCATGGCACCACCAGGATTTGAATCTGAAGCCTGTGGTACCAAAGGCCAATTGGCCATCAGGCCGCAAATTATAAAAGAAGGCCTGAAAACAGCAGTTTCATTTTTTTGTTTCAGCTTCATTTGGCGATTATTTCAAGTCGCCAAACACAAACATCGCCAGGAAGGGGTATTTGTTTTTTTTACCTACTCATTGACAAAATCGTCAATGAAAAAATAGGCAGGAAAACCAATAAATGGTTGGCGTGCCAATAAATGATCACGCAAAATAGTGATAGAAATCGTGTTAAATTTTCAAAGAACGGATAATTGTTCCGAATTTTCTTTCTTTCTCACCTTTAAAAGGGCTTCTCTTCTATCAGCTGCTCTCATATTGCAACACCAAGCATTAGCTGTTATTTTTATTTTCGATTTTCTCGCAAAAGTCTTTCAGAATGAGGGTAAGTTTTTTTTTTTTTGTTGTTGTTGTTGTTTTTGTCTACTATTGCATATTTTTTCAGTTTGGCTTATTCTTCAATGTAATGATAGTTAACACATGTAGTGATAGTTAATGTGGTTATTATTTCTCTTAGGGGTCCTTTTTCAAAAGAAGTCATTTTTTATCTTATTTTTATTGGACAAAATGGCCTTCCGTCGAAGCTTAGGCGTTATCTTCTCCAATAATGAGAGATTATAGGGCGCTCTCTAAAACCTTTGAAAGTTTTAATGAATCTTCACCAAGAAAATGATTCAATGTGATAAAAATTGAAAAGATAAGGCTTGTGTGCCTAACTTTAACTTGCTTTATTTCCAAGGAATAATGTTCAGTTTTTACAATGCTTCTATCTCCATGTTAAATTTGGAAAAGGATTATTTTTCATCGCATTTGACAAATATACTAGATTCAAATCTCAGACACCTGTCGAAAAAAAGAAATTAATCATAATCACCCTGTACTATATCCCTAACCAGTGATGAATGGCCTCAAAATTAAAACCATACCCAACATTGAAAATAAATCACATGCTAAGTTTAGTTGCATCCTTACAAAGTTGTTAGTTTCTGTACATTATAATAAGTTAATGCAATAATAATTGGTTCAATATAGCTATTTTTTGTTGTTAATTGCGATTAAAATTTGTTATTTGTTTCAAAAATACTCTCTATTTAATGATGCAAGTTCACGTATATATTTAAAATTATTAAAAACACTGATTTCTTTTATAAAAACGAATTCATGCTAAACAAATTTCAATTTAATTTAATGTTATCCAAGGGAAAAAATGTGTATTTAAACAAATATATCAAGAAACAAATATTCATCCATGTAAGTATTATTCATGCAATCTACAGTACGTCAAAAAAAGGTAACTGTAGATTTCCCGTACATTTTGAACTATTTAATATTATTTTTAACTAAATATTTGTTATTTAATTTATAACGTTATACTAGTATTGAAGAATTTTAATTAGTAACATTATTTTGCAGAATTTTGAATGTTTGCATACTTTGTAGCGAGTTTAAAAATCTCCGTGCAGTCTATATTTTATTATTATTTTCTAGAGAAATATCCATAGAGAACAGTCTTGAAACTTCTGCTGATAAATATCGTTTTTTTTTTTTAAGCAATCATTAGTGAGTCAGGAAAATCATTTACATCAGAGTAGTACAACCGGACGAGAACCATTAACCAACAGTAAATTCCTTTAAAGCATTGCAATTTTTATCCATTCATTTTCATTTTTTATATATATTAAAACGTAATAAAGTGAATGCATTTTTAATGTTCTTTAAATAAAGATCTTGGGGGTCGGCAATAAAGTAAGTGCGGTTTTTACGATTTAAGTACAGGGTGATTATAATTAAAGTCCCACTTTCAAAATGTTGTAAAAAAAAGCACAAGCACAAAAAAAAGCACACATTTCAAATCTGAAGTGAAGATACTTGAAGAAGGGGGAAACGGTACGGCATCAAAAAATGTTCCACCTATTTTTCCATCCAATTAGGTATGGCCTTGCCGTGGTGTTTGGGCTTTCCACTCACAGTGTCACAATTGTTGAATGATTTAGAAGTCATTTTTCCCTGTCAAAAAACCGAAACCATCCAGCACATTGAACACTTCAGTGGGTTTCATGTGCAACTCATTCAAATACGTTATCATTTCATTTCAAAATATGACTGACAGCAGAATTCCCTTTCTTTAAAAACAACAATATTAGAAGCGTCATTAGAGTCACTTTAGAAACTACTTTGGGATTCAATTCATTTATCAATTCCATGAGTACAAAATGTTTAAAAGAACATTTTATAGTTACAGTTGTTTTTTCCTAATTTTCTGTCACTACTTTTCCAAAAATTTTTCATATTAATTTATTGTATTTTTTTATTTTGATTTGTTTTCTAAATTAGGTTAACAAATTCCCTTTATTCTAGTGTGTTTTGATTGCAGAAAACCTACAAACTAATTAATTTTTTTGCAATTTCTCCCCTTTTTTAGTGAAGCATAAATTCATAAACTAATCCATTTTTTTCCTTATTTCGCCCTTTTTTCGTGAAGCCTATATATATTTTTTTCAACTGTCAATTTTTTCATGAGAGTAAATGGGAAAAATTTTGGAATTTTGTAAGTAAGTAGACTATTTTCAAAATAATTGTAGAGAATTTTAAAAAGTGGTAAATTATAAAGGGTTGACTGTATACGTTAAAAAACTGGAATTTAATAAAATATTTTTCTTCTAAATAAATGCTTTTGTAAATATTTAGTCCCTAATCAAATTAAATTTGCATGTATTAAATTAAATATGCCAAGTTGTACCCAAACTTACATGATTTTCGATGTACCCACTTATTGCATAACTTCTGAGTATTACTTCACATTATTATTATTCAATTCTTACTATTAGCTCACACTCTCCCTCTATATACCTTGTTCAAATTTGCAATCGTTCATAAAAATACTTTTCATTCATCCACTCGAGTTCAAATGCATTTTCTTGAGCTTGCAGTGGATGACGCTGGATGTGAATACAGTCTTTTCAGATATTCATTCATTCATTAAATTTAATTCATTGATTTTAGATTTTTTTTAGATTTAAGTTGCATGTATCGACCAATAGATGGCGCCAGATGTAAGTGGAAAATCTTAACTTTGTTTGTAAATGACGTTTCTGCAATAGAGTGAAACAAGTAAATATTAAAAAAAAAATTTTAAGTCAATTCCTACTTTTTTTTTCACTTTATTGCAGAAAGTCCCTTATAAATAATTTTCATTCCTATTTTTTAAATTTATCTGGCGCCATCTATTGGTAGATGCATGCAACTTAAATCTAAAAAAAATATAATTAATTAATTGAATTTAATGAATGAATTAATATTTGAATAAAACCGTATTAACATGCAGTGTCCTCCACTACAAGTTCAAAAAAAAAAAAAAAATGTATTTGAACTTGGGTGGAGGAATAAAAAGTATTTTATTTACGATTGAAAATGTGAACAAGATATATATAGGGAGAGTGTGAGCTAATAGAAGGAGTTGAAAAAATAGGAATTGACTTTTAAATTTTTTTTTATATAACTTGTGTTACTTACGTTTTATGCCACCGCGGCTACAGATTTGGCGATTTTTAAGTGGCGCCAATCTAATTAAGTGTGACAAATCATAAAATATATAAAACACTTCATTTAAAACCAAAACACTTTCAAAATTCAAAACACTTTATTTAAAAACAAAGTGGTCAATCGGATTTCGGTGGAAAATGGGCCGATGTAGAGTTTAACATAGATTCAAAACAGTCTCTATTTTGGCGCATTGGAAGCGCTTTATTGGCGCACTGATGCTGCGGTGGCGTTAATACGTAAGAACCTAACTTGTTTACTGACACTTTATTCAAGATCTGTGCCATGTGCGAAAGTGCATTCAAAAATTGAACCTTATGCAAACTTCCTCAGAGAATGCTGCTGGCCTTGTTCGTGTGCCTCCTGGTTTCGTGGCTCCCTCTGGCGGAGATGTTCGGCCCCATGAAGGAGCCCGAGTTCATTGCGGGGGCGGCCCAGGAGGCGGAAAAGATGAAAGAAGAAGCGGAGAAGATCAAAGAGGAGGCGGACGACGAGAACATGACGGAAGAGCAGTTCTTCAGATGCTTCGCCGACATCAACTGCAATTTGGGTGAGTCGCTTCATTTCATATAGCTTGCACTGCCGCAAGAAGATTCAAAGGGTTTTTTGTTCTAATGCAGCTGGTAAACACGACAATTGTCTTGGATGCCTTAAGGCGAGCGCTGCACCGACGTCACTCACTTAGCTTGAAGATAAGCTACGGACACGGAGGGATACTACCCCACAACTCTGTACGATCCTGTTAGACCGGGACATACGGTTTAAAGTAGATTCCGAATCACTACAAACATCCTTGGCACGCCCGGCACTCGAAGCCGAAACCTGAGGTACCGAGCACTAGAGAGGTTCAAAGGGTTTAAATCCTTTTAAATATTCTATAATTACACCACACCCCATCACTGTGCCTAGAGCTGAGCTGCCCCTTTACAGTTTGGGAATGACGTGGGTGAGAAGAAGTCTGACTGGGCTCTGTGACGCTCTACAGTCATAGGAGACCGAGACCTACAGTTTAAAGTGGGTTCCGAACCACTACAAACATCCATAACACCACCTGGATTCGTACCCGAAACCTGTGGTACTCCGCCAGAGCGTTAGCCACTCGGCCGCAAGGAGGTTCAAAGGGTTTAAATCACTTTAAAACATCTACTACTATATCACACCACATCATTGTGCCTAGAGCTGATTTGCCCCTTTATTGTTTGGGAATGATGTGGGTGAGAAGTCTGATTGGACTCTGTGACGCCCTACGGTCATAGGAGATCGGGACTTAGGCCTTAAATTGGATTCCGAACCACTCCAAACATCCATGTTCACCGCCGGGATTCGAACCCGAAACCTGTGGTATCGAGTGCCAGAGCGCTAGCCACTCGGTCATTCTGGCCCACTCACAAACATCCCTGCCAAAGCCGGAACCTGAAGTCTGTGGTATCAAAGGCCAGAGAGCTAGCCAATTGGCCATCAGGCCGCCACATCAAACCTAAAGGTCGACACCGGGATTCGAAACCGATACTTAATATTAGATGAGAAAATTGTTTTTCAAAAATGCAAACAAAACGCCCACGTTCCCTTTCTAAAAGGATATCACGTTTATATAAAAAGCCTTTTTGTTTAGTTCACCTACATTAGTATTAATTTCCAAGCAGAATGTTATAATTTAATTTGTTTTACACCTCTTTAGAAATACATGAATTCCGTGATCTATCCTGATCTAGTCCTACACCCTACTGAGTTGTCCCTTTTACAACTTGTGAATGATGTGGGTGAGAAGTTTGATTATGTTCTGTGACGTTCTACGGTCATTGGAGATCGGGGCATACGGTTTAAAGTGGATTCTGAACCACTACAAACATCTATGGGCCATCTGGGATTAGAACCCAAAAACTGAGGCACCGAACACTAGTCCATTCAGGCCCCAGTTACATCACGCTGAGACCTTTCCCAAAGAGCAGTCGATCACTCACAGGCCCCACCTTAAATTATCTGGAAAATGAACAAAGTCGCTTTTCGACTTTGCACAGTTGGTTTTGACTTTCCTTCCTGACCTGGTCCTTCCTAGGATTCAAAGAAAACAGGTTACAACCTAAAAAGTTTTTTTTATCCTTTAAACAAATCCAGACCAATAACGTCTAAAGTAAAGGCATTTATTCTGGTGCCAAATGTATAGCAATTGAAGAATGAATGTTTAGGTGGTTCTTTTTTTTTTAACAGGATTTTAAAAGTGGAACTTTAATTATAATCACCCTGTATATTTTTTCCTTCATTTTTGTCTCTTTGGGAGGTGTTTTTTTTAAATATTTATTTATATGGTTCCGTTTTATGTTATGCTATGCTTTGTTTTCTTATGTTTTTGTCTCATAAATCATGTCCTTTTGCAGGCATAGAAGCGAAGGATGAACTTTTCAAATGCTGGCACCTCAACACTGCCGAGGTGAGAAAAGTTTCAAAGACATTTTAACCTACTGCCATACAAGAGTATCGGAAGGATGGACAACATACACACCTCAGGTTGTTGTAGTGTTTAGAGTACAGCTACTGGATTATGGTTAGGAGAGAATGATCCACAATGCATCACTACAAACTTGTGACATACACCACCAGGAGTGACTAACAGAGACATGAGTGTTTATTTCAATTCCATCCGTCAGATATCCCCAAATGTATGGATCCGAAAATATTGCGATTACAATTTTTGGTAAATTTAATGAAAAAGTTAAATAGCAAAACGGAGCATTCTGAGTAGAGGGTGCCATGAGTGTTGTTGTAGTTCAGATCTTTTGCTGCGAAACAATCCAGGCTCATGATCTCTTCCTTATCTTCTTTTTAACATCTCATAGAGCAAATTAACATCAAAATCTCAGCAGACATCGGCCCTACCAGTGAACAAATATTTTCCTCCAGCTGACCTATCCCACTACGTTCATATCCATCGTTATGGGAATTCCTCGCCAACCACAGAGCACCAATTTACAAGCCAAAGACGTCGGATATTACAATCTGTATATGTATGTGATCTCAATACAATCTGTATATGCGTTCTCAGATTAGCAATGAGTTCATTCGGCACCTGCCAACTTATCACCCTTGTGTGAAAAGTTCGGAAAAAGACTCAGAGCCATCTACGATGTTTTCTATGAGTGTTTCCCAAAAGTAAAGAGACTCCATGGCTGTTGAGTTAGAGCGAGCAAACTCGGGTAACGGAGTGGATTTAAACGTTCCCTGAGACAAATTATCTCACTGCGTATCTGAGAGCCAATTTGGCTTAAAAAATTGCGACCTTCGATTAAACAAGCCGAATTGGCGCAGAGGTAAAGAAACGGATCTCTGACCGCGAGGTCGGAGGTTCGAATCTAAACCCAACTCTTTTCGCTATTCAGCAACGATGTCCACCTTCATTCTTTTGCCGACTATTGTCACGGTTAGATTTCATTTTTTACCCCTTTTTTTTGTTGTAAAATAAAAAGATAGAAAAAATTATCTAAAAATAAAAAATAAATAAATAAATAAAAATAAAATACCAGAACTTTAACCCCTAGGGTACGTGTACCCCACAATTGTAGACCACCGCATTCTATGCATTTTATGTGTTGTGTTTTATGTCATTCTGTGTTAATTTTAATCCTATTCAATATTTTTATGGCATTGACAACTGATCCCTAATTGTACCTAATTTTTAATTTAAATTTCTTTTAACTTTTTAATTTTTTTATCTTACTTTTACTTAATTTTAGTATTTTTTAATTTTTTACGAGTACCATTTTTAATTTTTAGAAACTTTATTTTTTTTTATCACATACTAACTTTAAGCAGCCAATTAAAATTGTAAATTTATATGTGAATTAAGATGAGGAGGTTAAGGTATCCATATCCATGGGTACTACGTAATCGGTACGCCAGTTGCCAGTATTTATGAAACCTCAACCATTTTCAACCTCAACCAACTTTTACTACTTTCTATTACGACACGATATCACAATACACTAACATGATGTTGAGCTTCCCAGACAACCCTAAAACCAGACGAATTGGAACCTCGCATTCCCATGATACGCAAGTGATGGTGAGTCAACGTCTTTGATTTAACCTCTAGGGCAGGGAAAGGCCTATCCGGCCCGCGGATAGAATTTTAATTTGTCGGTCCGAGGCAAATTAAAAGAAATATATATTTATATATTATATATCCATCTCCTTTTCTACTTTGATGCAATAATTTTTTCTTCGTTTTTTTCAAAGGACTGATAATCTTTTTACTCTTGTTCTACAAAACATAAATCGACGGAAATTGCAAACACAGATAGCTTTCAATCGGTAAAGTGTTAAAAGCGGAAGTTCTTTGTTAGTTATAGCTGTAGATTGGCGCCAACAAGTTGGATTTTAGAAATCATTATCGAAAGTAAGTATCCCAAATTGAAAATCTCACGCCCAGAAAATCAGCGCTACATTTGCTTCATCTTATATATGTGAACAAATATTTTCAACTATGAACCTTAGAAAGAATTATTTCAGAAATAGACTGCCAGATGAGCATTTGGCCTCGTTCCTTAAAATCAGTCCATTTCACCTAGAACCTCACTATAAGGAACTTTTAAAAAAGAAACCGCAATTTCATTCACCTCATCAACATATTTAAATTATAATACTTGCATATTGTTTTTAAAATTTTAGAAAAAATTTATCTTGGCCAGCCAAATTTTTTTTTTTTCGATTTTTGGCCCGTAGGGTACGCGTACCACACATTGGAGACCACTGATTCATATCTTTTTCCCAGGAACTGGACCAGTACTCCGTGCTCTTCAAGGGAAGCCCCGTCGGCAATTTCCAGAGATTGAACATCGACGACGTCAACGCCGACTTCTGTGTTCTGGAGGAAGGCGACCAGGTACGATAATTAAATAAATTTACTTTAATACATTTGATGATAATACCATTATGATAATACATTTGATGATAATACCATTATGATAATACATTTGATGATAATATCTTTATGATAATACCTTTATGATAATACTTGATGAAAATACCTTTGATAAATAAATTCTTCTTTCTCATGGCAGCATTGCGTTCAAAATATGAAGAAACCTTGCCTTCTTTGCGCAAAGAATTTTTATGCAAGGCAAAAAACTGTTTACTCTCTGTTGTTGTTCTCATGCAGCTGGCAATACAGAGACAGTTCATCTTTATGCCGTAAGCAAGGGCTGCACCACTGTTACTCATTTAACACCGCCCAGGGGGCACGTGTAGCTTCAAGATAGGCTACGGACGCAGAGTAACGCTACCTTATGTTTACTCTCTAAATGTCTTTATCAACCTGGCTTATTGCATTACCGTCAGCATAAAAGCAAGATGCCTTAGCCATTCAAATAATGGCTTCATCGCTGAGCCTACATTTAATTTTTATCCTTTGTAGCTCAGTTGTATTAAGCCTTTTGTCCAGAGGTGAGAAAAGAGTATCGACAGTGAGAGTCAGAAGTAGGATTAAAAATTCTGATGGTGTGAGCACAGATTAGAGTCTAATTGGGCATCAGAAAAAAAAACCCTTTTATATTTAAATTTTTAATTTAAAAAATGCAAAATAATATCTTAGATGTATCTTTTGTTTATACAAATTAAGTGATATATTCTTAAATTTAATTATTTTTAATTTAAAATAATTAATACTCAGTTATCGCAAAAATTAAGTACAGCATTAAAAGTACTGTAGAGAATTTGAATTACGTTTTGAATATTTTTTGAAAGGTTTTAATTGGATAAGTTAAAATAATCTATTAACGATAATATTTTTAAATAGTTTTTTCTTTTCTTAATTTTTTTGTGTACTAATGGCAAATTAATTTGGATCTGTAATGGCGCTTTTCAAAATGGCGTTTCTTCAGTAAATCTTAAAACTAGCTCGTAATTATTAATGACGAGCATTGAAAACCTTAGATCATTTGCTACTATTGGGTTGGCAACTACGTGATTGTGGATTTTGTCAATAGATGGTCTTAGTACATTCTTATGTATTGTCAACGTGTAATTTAATTTAGTAAAAATATTGTATCGATTAATTATTATCATGTGTGAACATGATGTTGTCCTGGTTAGGGGTCCGTGACATTATCCGCAAATGAGGGTCAAGCAAATAAAACAATATTTGGAATACTTCCTTCTTTCATTTATACCTATAATTTTCAAACTTTGATATATTCTTTTGGCTATTGAATGTTTAGTGTTTCTTGGAGAATTTGGAATACTTCATTCTTCATATTATGTCTAGAATTTTCAAACTTTGGTATATTGTTTTTGCTATTAAATGTTATAACGTTTCTTGTAGAACTTCGAATACTTCTTTCTCCATTTACGAAGACATTTATCTTACTTTTGAATATTCCTTTTAGAGATTCTTGAACAATTCATTCTTCATGAAATACTTGTTCCATTCAACATTGCTATATTCATGTGGCTACTTGAATTTGGCCATTCTTGTAGTATTCCAATCCATTGCTTCATATATATCTCTTGCATTATTCAACATTGGCCTATTCCCGAGTTTATTCATCCGTTCTCGAATGTTCACACATGATAAGTTGAAGTTGGCCGAGCAGATTTCAGTTGTTTTTATATTTTTATTATATTATGTTATGGGAAATTTTATTCTGTTTCCTAATTGTCATTTCAGAGAACCGTGAATGAATACTTCGCTGCAAAAGGAGCAGAAAAAATTAAGGTGAGTACCGTTATCCTGTTAAGAAATATTATAGAAGAATTGAAAAAAAAAATTAAATGATCAGATGGAATAAATTCTTTATACTTACAGCATATTCAGCGTTACCAAGGGCGCATTATTTTAGGTCAGCCTCGCTGTTTCTTTACCACAAAAACAAACATTTCTCGCGCAGCAAGTGGGTGACAATAACAGGAAAGGACATCCAAAAATATGTTATATTTCTTTATTTACAACAGGGGTGGTCAACCCATGGCCCACCTTAAATATTTTTCCGGCCCGTGAGATGTATCACACTTTTACAAAATATATTGATTTCATAATGGCCAAAGGGGTGAAAGACAATGGATTATAGTTACATTATGTGTGCCACACCTCTATTCAAGAATGAACTGCCGAAATGATGAGATAAGATTAACTTTGATTTTAAAACAATACTCTTCGAAATATACGACAAATAGTGCCAGTTTCAGTTATGAGTTCTGAGAATAATTCAAATATAGTCTGCGAACTCATGGTGCGCGCGTATCTGTGAGCATCTACTGTAGCAGGTTCTATGTTTCACTTTAAGTGGCCATCCTTAAATACGCACAGTTGATTGTGGTCAGCAGAGCAAACCAGACTTTTAGAAGTTTTTAGCGCTTTGAGTTCAACTTACACTTGCGAATCTCTTTTTTTTTTCTTTCTTTTTTTTCCCCCCTTTCAAAAATGAAATGGACCCAACACAAAACACGCTCAAACATAACGGACGCTAATTTGTGACACCCATTACGATTAATTATATTTATTTGCTTTTTATATTTCATTTTGAGTGCTCTATATTTCTTTACAATGTGCGTTTAGTATCATCATAATATTATCTGTATGTACATGTGAGAATAATAGTAAACACAAAATAATAACTTATTCTGTTTCAGTTTTTCACTCCAAAAAATATCTATAGTGAGTCTTAATCTAATAGGGGGGTATATCATTTATAGGCGGCCCGCGGAGTTAGGATGCATTTCCAAATTCGCCGTCAAGATCATTCGGGTTGGCCACCCCTGTGCTAGTGGAAGATCTTAATGATGGATATAAAAACGAAATGGACTACGCCTTGTTCAAAAGGAAAGGGTATGACTTGATGATTTCAGTGCGAGATGAAACTCGGTGGATTAGTGATACATCAAAAGGTTGTACGGTATAAAGATTTTAATACAATCGAGGCATACCTAAATATGTATGTTGACAAAGTGGCGAAATCGCAGTTTAGAGGACAAAGGTGTTTTGCCGACTTTTTTGATGATGAATAAATGAACAGCAGTTATTAATATTAAAAAAGTAATGAAGGGTCATCGAAATAGAGAATGCGAGAAAGTCGAAAAATTCGTTGGGTGAAACCGGTGTTTGGCGACAAAAGAAATCCGTCTGTTGTGACCTAAACTGTGATTTGTCAAACAAAGAGAGAGAGAGTGTGTAATGCGATTTTTCATTTACAGGAAGTCTGTGCCGACCGATCGAAGAAGGAGCAGTGCATGAGGATCAAGAGCACGGCCGTAAGTGACCTTCGTTGCTCTCTCAGTTTTTAAACTTCATTCAAACCCCAAAAAAGGTTTTGTTAAACTCTAGGGTTCTGTAATCCGATGAAACCGCCAATGTTGCAACCAGGAGTATATCGCCAATATCTTTAGGGTCATAGTGATTCAGTTGATGTTTTAATGCAGCTGGCAATACAGAGACAGTTAATCTTTATGACATAAAGATAGGACTGCCCCACTCATTCAGCACCACCCAGAAGGCACGTGTAGCTTGAAGATAGGCTACGGACGCGAGTCACACTACTACAACTGCAAAACACCACACAACATCCCATCACTGCGCCTAGAGCTGAGTTGCCTCTTTACAGTTTGGGAATGATGTGGGTGAGAAGAAGTGTGATTGGGTTTATACCACTACACTACCACTATTCCGAACCACTACACACATCCCTGGCACGGTCGAAATTGGAGCCCGAAACCTATGATACCGAGCGCTAGCCACTGGGCCAACAGCCCCCCCCCCCCCGCAAAAATATATAATTTACATAAATTATCAAACAAAACAATTTAAAATTCCTAAAAATTGCAAAGAATTTCGCAATTGCAAAATTATTGCTTGGATATTTTAAATAACTCTACGACGACTTGTTTATAATTTATTGAGGTGATTTTTTGACATCTATCCATTTGGAACGTGCATGAGTCGTATGTCAAACAAAAGTCTTATTCCAAGGAAAAGTCGTATACCAAATAAAAGTTGAGTCCAAAAGCGACAAATATCAAGTTGAACTTATTCCTGAAAGGACGAAAACCCAAATAACCCTTAGATTTATAGACTTTACCTTTGGATTGGTTTATCTGTCAATAGGAAGTCGATGAAAAAATTCAAAATGATATGTTTAAAAAAAAACTAAAAAATTTTAAAATTTAAAATTTAAAAAAAAAAAAAAAAAGAAATCCTGAAAATCTTAATAAAGTGTAACTTGACTTTTGGAAATTCGTGTTGCAAAAGGATTGGAGAAAAGCAGGATTGGTTTGTCGCTCTACGGTCATCTTGCGCTCACTTTAAGGCTAAATAGGCCGGAACCTGCAGTTTAACGTGAATTCCGAACCACCCACAAACATCCATGCCACCAGGGGCCTGATGGCCGAGTGGCTAGTGCTCTGATGCTTGATATCACAGGTTTCAGGTTCGAGTCCCGACGGTACCATGGATGTTTGTAGTGATTCGGAATCCACTTAGAAGCGTAGAGCAGCGGCAACGGGCAACGGGCGTACCGATTACGGAGTTCCAAGGTGGCTTTAAGAGCCACAATACCTCCACATCTTAATTTAGTTAGAAAATTAGCACAAAATGAAGTTTCTTAAATTGAAGAATAAAAATAAAAAGAAGATTAGCACAAATTAAAATTTAAGAAAAACACCTCCTGCTTGCTAACAATTAAAGCAGGAGATCGAAAAAGCTAAAGCTTTCGGTACAATTAGGGGTCCGTTGGCGATGCCCAAAAATAAAAGATTAAAGTTAAACAAAGTTAAAATGAATAAAAATAAAAAGATT
>BPLQ01013610.1:1020225-1042251 GCA_021605075.1 Caerostris darwini | reverse complement strand
TATTGGAATCGGAACTTATCCAGTTCATTATATAGTTCACCCATATCATTGTGATATTGAGCTGCTGCCGGATCATCAATATGCGTCTTGCGCAATTTTGCAGCGGTATTAGTGAGACTCTCCTTAAGACCAGCGGCCTGACGGAGAGCTACTTGATTGATTAAAATAAATTCATCGCTGATCTCCTTTAATTGGGGAGCAGGTGAGATATTTTGTAGTCCATTTGATTGTTCGTTATCAGTGTCCATATTTGGATCTGTGATCACAGCCGGGCTAGCCGGGGAGGTGTAGTAGATAATAGGCAGTGGTGGGGGAGGGGGATCCTCCTCCTGGTTGTCAGTAATTTGACTCATTTCATTGGAATACAAAAGAATTAAAAAAAACAAAAAGAAATCAAGAGTAAGATAAAATGCTTGTTAAAAGCTGTCACGCAAAACGTTGAGCTAAGAATAGCAAGTTTTCCAAAAATTCCGTTAGGGGTCAGGAGTGGGGTGGAAACACGACCGCTCACTTCAAATGCCAAAACCGGAATCAAGCGTAGAGCGTTGCGGGGGTAGTGTTGCTCCACGTCCGTAACTAATCTTCAAGCTACACGCACCTCCTGGGTAGTGCTAAGTGAGTAACACCGGTGCAGCGTTTGCCTTAAGGCATCCAAGACAACTGTCTAACTGTCTGTCTTTTCCAGCTGCATTAGAACAAAAAAAGCTAAATAGACCGGGACTACAGTTTAATGTGGATTCTGAACAACTCACAAATATCCATGCCACCGCTAGTATTCAAACCTGAAGCCTGTGGTACCAAAGGCCAGAGCACTAGTCACTAGTCTTCAGGCCGCGAGAAAAGCAGGAAGTCAACAAAAAAGTACAAAATCGTAAAATGCATCTAATTTTCGTAAAAAAAAAACGTAAAATGTAAAAGTTGGATGTTTTAATTGTCCGTTATTTCCATAGGAAAAAAAGTCTAACTGTTCTAAATAGCTATCTTGAAACTTTGACAGAGTTATTATTAATTTTTTGACGGTTGACTCCAGCTCTAGTAATCCAACTTCGCCGAGTAATCAAAATGTCGATAATTTACAAAATACATTGCAATGTTTATAAACCTTTCATCAAGAAAACCAATAGAATTCTTTTGAAAATTAATTCTCTTTAAATGTTTGAAAATTAAAAAGTCGTATCCAATTTTAATAAGTGCCAGAAAATTACGATTGAATGCACGACAACCATTAACACAGTTCCGACTACTTAATGAAAAAGAGTATCTGTAACTTACACTTGAATTCTTGCAAAATGAAAATGTGAAGCATGTAGCTTCACGATAAGCGAAGCGACCGACCCGAACAACGAATTAACGCGGTCGCCCAAACTAAAGTGGACCCAACCACTGATTAAATAGCCTGTTTACTGATAAAACCAATGATTGACTTTATCAACATGTTTTGCCCTTTTTATAACTACGGTATCATTTTTATCTAAAGGATCGATAACGAATTCACCCTGGTACTTTCGTAATGACGATATTAGACGAGCTCTCTCGATTCCAAGTTTAAGACAATTTGTTCACAAAATTTCTATTCAATTCTACAATGATATGCGAAACATCAATAACCCTGTATTAAATATCCTACAAAATTACGATTATGAAATTTCTTCCCGCAAACATAGCAAAAGACCTCGCACTGTTCTAAATATTTTAAATTAATTCCTTACAACTGCCTAGATGAAAAAAGTTCGCTTTTCTCCTAATTTGACCTTTGTTCATTCGAGGTTATTACATGCAACTGATTCCATCAACATTTACATTTTTGAAATTTTTGATATTTTTCATTTTATAATTTTATTCAATAAATAATTCTCTTTTTAAAAAAAGGGCATTTAATTATCTATTTTGCTTATTAACTCAAAGGGCATGAGACCACCGCTATGTTTCAACATTTTACAAAGTAGGAGCTAGTGGCCGCTACGCGGCCAAGGATCTCCGTAATAATCTACAATAAGAGAGGATCGATAATAAACATCGATCATTTCATCGATGTTTAATGATCAATGATCATTTTATAGATCACTTGATCAAATTACTATAGTTAAATTTGTATACGTTATCATTCATTCCTTCTGCTATTTTATTTTTTTTTTCCATTGTGAGATACTTGACATTTTAAACTGCAATTCGCTTAAAATGGTTACTTGTTTGGCGCCATTTTTTTTTTAGTTGGCGAAATTATAATCTTAAAATAAGATTTTAACTTTTTAATTTATAATTTTTTTTATTAACACGAGGGTAAAAATCTAGAATCCTGTACAGTGTGCTAAATCGCTATTACATCCAAATCCATCGCCAAAAATAATTTGCTCAATCGCTATCACGCCAACATTGATTGCTAAATTGTTATTAGGCCAAATTTTATCGCTAAAACGCTAAATTTTATTACTAAATCACCAAAATGTGTTGCCTTCAAGCCGAAATGAATCGCGATTACATTAAAATTTTCTGCTATTACGTGCCAAAAATTTTATTTGTTGTTCGTGATATCGAAATCAAGTAATGAAACAATATTATTTAAAAAGAAATAAGAAAAAAAAAAAAAAAAAAAAGAAAGTGAAGAATTACCTTCGTTTCTTTCAGCTTACATTCAATTCCACTTATCATTTCCTGTTCTTGTACGGCCATTTCAAATAAATAAATAAAACATAACAAAACCATAGGAAAATTGAGGAATTGTTCAAATTGGAATGAACCAGTTACAGTTATCGCTTTTGGCGTCAAATTTCAAAATCATCAAGTAAATAAACAAAGTGGCTGCGCAGTTACAGTTTCTGTGCTAAATCACTATTACGCCAAAAATGATTTGCTCAATCGCTATTACGCCAACATTGATTGCTAAATTGCTAAAATTTGCCAAAATTTTATCGCTTTTATAACTTACAGTTATAGCTTTTGGTGCCTTGGCTCCAAGTTCTAACTCGCCAGCATGGCGAGAAATTCCTTTTTATGGGATATTTTTCATGGTCGACTTGGCGAAAAATAGTCAAACTGTGTAATACATAAACAGTAACTATAACATCCATGCTATTGCCAAGATTCGAACCTAAAGTCTGTGGTACCAATGGCCAAAGCGCTAGCCAATATATAATCTAAGCTGCCTGATGGCCCATTGGCTGGATATATATATATTGGATTGGAAAGAAAGTAATTTTGTTTTTCACCATTTAAATACACGGTAAAAATAGAACAAATTTCATTGCCACCTAATACACGTACACGCGCGTATGTGTATGTGTGTGTGTGTATATATATATATATATATATATATATATATATAGATCTCTTCAGCCATATTTCACCGGGACCTACTGTTTAAAGTGGATTCCAAACCCCAACAAACATCCATGGCACCGCCGGGATCCCAAACATGTGGCCCTGAGCACCAAAGCGCTAGTCACTCGGCCAACAGGCCCCATATATATATATATGTATATATAATCCTTAAGTTTAATAAAGTTATTAGTTTATAACATCCTAAAGGTTAATAAAGTTATCCTTAAGATGTTATAATTCATTTCTTTTGTGTTTACTAATTTGTTTCGTGTTTCACGGATATTCTGGGCAACACCATTGTATACATTTTGCACCTATTTACATTATTTAGCCACTTAGCCATCAGGCCGCTTGCAAGATTGGAGATTTTCTCGAGATATATGATGGTAGAATTTGCCGACCATAAAAAATTAAATCAACCCAACACTGTTTTACAGGGGCCTGATGACCGAGTGACTAGCGTTCTGGCGCTCCGTACCACAGGTTTCAGGTTCGAGTCCCGGCGATGCCATGGATGTTTGTACTGGTTCGGAATCCACTTTAAGCCGTAGGTCCCGGTCTCCCATGACCGTAGAGAATCTCAGAACCCAATCAGACTTCTTCTCACCCGCATCGTTCCCAAACTGTAAAGGGGCAACTCAGCTCTAGGCACAGCTCTGTGGTGTGGTACAGTAGCAGTAGTTAAACATATATATATACATATATATATATGATTGGCAAGAAAGTAATTTCGGTTTTCACCATTTAAATACATGGTAAAAACAGAACATACTTCCTTGCCACCCAATAGACCCAATATATAGATAGACAGATACCTCGTTAGATGTATTTTTATATGTATGAGATCTAGATGTATATCGGCAGATGTACCCAATACACACGCACGTATAAATCTATATATATAGATACCTCGCTAGGTGTATCTTCCACTTGAATTCCGTCATCTAACTATAAAAAATCCTAAATAGGTATATAAAATCCTAAAGGTTAATAAAGTTATCCTCAAGATGGGTACATTATTATCAAGATCATTTAAATTATTTAGCCACTTGACCATCAGGCTGCCTGAAAGATTGGAGACTTCCTCGGGATACATGATCGTAGATTTTGATGAACATTTTTTTTTTGTTCTAATGCAGCTGGCAAACACTTGTCTTTGATGCCTCAAGGCAAGCGCTGCACCGACGTTACTCAGCACTACCCAAGGGGTGCGTGTAGCTTGAAGATAAACCATTCCTCAAAAAAAAAAAATAAATAAATAAAAAATAAATAATAAATAAATAAAATACTCCTCAAGTAAAAATGCCTCCTCAACGCTTTACGATAAACAGGGACTTATGGTTTAAAGTGGATTCCGAACCACTCTAAACATCCATGGCACCGGCCAGGATTCTAACCGGAAACCTGTGGTACCGAGCGCCAGAGTGCTAGCTAATCAGGCCCCTAATTTTAACGATCATAAAAAAAATAGAATTCAACCCAGTGCTGCTTTACACGAAGAATTACGTAAAAGTGATTTACTCTGAATCGGGTTTCGGGTTCGAATCCCGGTTTCGGGAATTTCATTGTGAATGACAAAGTATTTGTACTTTCTTTTCCAGGAGTGCGTGAGCGAGCTGCTGGAACGATACGTGGCCACTGGCAAGTGCGAAACCATCGTCAAGGAGATCAACCCCATGGCTGAATGAAAAGGGAAACATTGTGATTCGCATTGTTGAAACACACAATAAATCTCCCTCTCTTGTTCAATTATTTGTTTCTGTGCTCATTTCCGTCAGCGAAACACGACTCTAACAGTTCGGTTCACAGTGGGTCAGAAATTTAAACAAGTAATATATAAAAAAAAATTTAAAGTCAATTCCTACTTTTTTTTTCACTCTATTGCAGAAAGTCCTTTACGAATAATTTCCATTCATTTTTTGTAAGTTTATCTGGCGCCTTCTATGGGTAGATGCATGCAACTTAAATCTAAAAAAACTGTAGTAACATCCAGTGTCATCCACTACAAGTTCAAAAAAATGTATTTGAGCTTGAGTGGAGGAATAAAATGTATTTCATGAACGATAGAAAATTTGAACAAAATATATAGCGAGAGAATGTGAGCTAATAGAAGGAATTGAAAAAAAAAAAAGAGTAAGAATCTAGAATCCTGTACCCTTTATGCCAAATGCATCTCCAGCATGCCAAGTCGCCAAGTAAACATAGTAATAAATGCACCAGGTATGTTTTGCTGTAAAATGATATTAAGCCAAAAACCTCCACTGGGCTGCCAAATAAACTTAATGCGATTTGGAACAATCACAAATATTGATTAAAATCTAGAATATTGTATAAACTTATATAAAATAATAAACTCTAGAATCTTGTATAAAATACTTTAAAAAACATAATACCTCTAACATAAATGATAACAGATTATGAATTGATATATGTAAATTGCTACCCATTTAATAGTAGGGTAAGTAAAACTTACGCGATTTTATGATAAAATATTATATCTTTTATGAATAATCAAGTTTTAAAGCAAATATTGCTAAAAATTTAGAATCTTGTACCCTTTGTGCAAAATGCATCGCCAGAATGAGAAGAATAGTAAGCATAGTAATGAATGCACCAGGTAGGTTTCACGGTAAAATGATATTACGCCAAAATCCTTCGCTGGGATGCTGCGAAATTCACAGGATGCCGGGAAATCGCCAAATAAACAAACAAAATGGCTGCCGAAGTTCGGTGTCATTGTAAAACACTATTTCGCCAAAATCCATCGTCAAACTTTGCTATTACACCAACATTATTAAACAAACAGCAATTAATCCAAATTTATTCTAGGAAGTAATTTTAAGCCAAAGTTTAGGAAATCAATCCCATGGCTGAATGAAAATGGAAACATTGGGATTCGCATCGTTGAAACACACAATAAATCTCATTCTCTCGTTCAATTATTTTTCTGCGTTCATTTTCATTAGCGAAACACAACTGTAACAGTTTGTTTGTTACATTAGATCCAAATTTTTAAAACAAGTAATATATAAAAAAAAAAAAAAATTAAAGTCAATTCCTTCTTTTTTTTTTTTCACTCTATTGCAGAAAGTCCTTCATAAATAATTTTCATTCATTTTTTTAAAGTTTATCTGCCGCCATCTATGGGTAGATACATGCAACGTAATTCTATAAAAAAACTAAAATTGATTAATTAAATTTAATTACTGAATTATTAGAGAGTTTTTGCAACCGTATTTTCATCGTCCGATATTTTTTTTCTCCCTAGCGCGCATGCGTATCTGTAATAATGTTTCCTATGAGCATGCGCGCTAGGGAGAAAAAAAATATCGGACGATAAAAATACGGTATGGAAAAAACTCTCTAATATTTGGAAAAACTGTAATCACATCAAGTGTCGTCCACTACAAGTTCGAAAGAAATGTATCCGAACTTGAGTGGATGAATAAAAAGTATTTCATGAACGATTGAAAATTCGAACAAGATATAGATAGGGAGAGTGTGAGCTAATAGAAGGAATTGAAAAAAGGGGTAAAAATCTAGAATCCTGTACCCTTTGTACCAAATGGATCGCCAAGATGCCAATTAAGCATAGTAATGAATTCACCAGGTAGTTTTAGCGATAAAATATTACGCCAAAAACCTCCACTGGGATGCCAAATAAACTTAATGTGATTTGGAACAATCACAAATATTGGTAAAAATCTAGAATTTTGTATAAACTTGTATAAAATAATAAACTCTAGAATCTTGTATAAAATACTTTAAAAAAACATAATACGTCTAACATAAATGATAATAGATTATGAATTGAAATATGTAAATTACTACCCATATAATAGTGAGATAAGTAAACATTATGCGATTTTAAGATAAAATATTACATCTTTTATGAATACTTGATTGGGAAGCAAATATTGGTAAATATCTAGAATCTTGTACCTTTTGTGCCAAATGCATCGCCAGGATGCCAAGTCACCAAGTAAGCATAGTAATGAATATACCAGGTAGTTTTCCCGGTAAAATTATATTACGCCAAAATCCTTCACTGGGATGCCAAATCACTAAATAAACAAACAAAATGGCTGCCGAAGTTTGATGTCATTGTAAAACACTATTTCGCCAAACTTCATCTCCAAACATTGCTATTACGCCAACTTTAGTAGCCAAACAACTATAACGTTAAAAGTTTATTCCTGAAAGTTCTTTTAAGTCAAAGTTTATAGCTGTAACGCCAAATATTATCACATCAATATTATACTGCCAAAATTTTAATCCTTGAAATGATTTATCGGCAAACTTTTTCACTAAGCGAATTTTGTTTTTTAGATTGCTTTTCTGCTAAAAGTTAATGCTTTATCGCCAAATTTTTATCACTAGAATTTTTTTTATTCCTTCAATACTTTTGCGCCAAATGCTATTGCTTTTACGCCAAAATTTAGCACTATTAGGGGAAAATTTTAATGCTTTCTTTTTACGCCACATATTGCCGCTTTAACGCTAAAATATATCATTATTTTGCCAAAAATTTAGTCCTAAATTTTTTTACGCCAAATTTAATCGTCAAATTATTATGTGGAATTATTAGACAAAGATAATAATCGCTGTTACCATAAAATTACGCCAAAATTATTCGCTAATGTACCATTTTTAATTTTTTTTTATTTTTATTATTATTATGTCAAAAAATATTTCATGTTGTTTACGATGGCGAATACGAATGATAAAACAAAATTATTTAAAAAGGGGGGAAAAAAAGAAAAGAAAGATTAACTTACATTTCATTCTGATACATCCTTTTTATTGCCTTACTAAAACCTGTCCATCCATTGAGTCCTAAGAATTTAGAGCCTTGAAACAATTTTATCTTTTCGGTTTAAGTCTAGAATTCTGTAGTCCTGAAGAAGTCGCTGATGTTCCATCAAGGTGTATATTACCAATTCCTTAAGTGTTATAGTAGTTAAATAGCATACAAAATGATTGCGACAATTAAATGTATACTTTTATTGCAGCAGCCATTTTGTTTGTCAACTTAGCGATTTGGCACAGGAATACAGGATTTTAGATTTTTACCTTCTTTTCTGGAAGAACACAGGACTATTATCTCACAATTTATGAAAAAAGGACAAAACTGTACATTTTATTAAATTGCACACAAGCACCCACAATACCATTTTTTACCTAACTAATATGTATCATTAATATATATTAACTAATACATTCAAATAATAAATTTTTTTATTACAACATGTAATTGTTTGAAAAGCAAAATTCAAATCAATCATGATCAATCGGCTTAAAATCATTTGGTGGTGGGGGGGGGGGGGGATAATTATGTAATTGAAATAGTTCAATATTTGAGAAAAGTTCAACTTCTAATCAGGCTATATCAATTTTTTGTTGATATATATAATTATAAAAAAAATTGCCAACATTTTGGAAGCTGAAAAACATTTATTTCTATTATAATGCAATTAGAAAATGTCTTGAAACATTACTATGTAATAATAGACTTATGCAAGTATAAGATATAATGGTTTCAAGAAATATCCATAACTTCTGTATAATATAAAATTTATTATTGTCTGTTGTACCAAGAGTCAAGATATTACATTCAGTATAAAATTCAAAGTAATTCCTACTTCCTTTTTATAAATTATAAAACATATGAAAAATAAATGGAAATATATTTATTCATATGTTTTGTAATTTATATCATGCATATTTTATGAATTTACTTGTTAGTTTAAAGAAGAAATTTCAAATAAGCTAATGTTTTATTATATTTAAAAAGAAACAAAAAAAGTAATGAATTGTTTGAAGGCACTTTAATTTTCAATTTTCTTACAAATAATTATTACATGTATAAAAAGCATTATAAAAACCTTTTATATAAATTGTTTAGCACTATTTAAAATATACATTATAAAACTTTCAATATTAAAAATTTGAAATACATTCTTTTAAAAACTTTATTACATACAATGCATAATATTCTTCACGTATTAGACTTAACAAAAAATTAAGCATATTTGCACAATTTTAATAGTAATTAATCAAATATAATATTTATCTTATAATATTAAAATTAGCTCTTATAATATTAAAATTATAAGAGTAATCCATATAAAATACAAAATATCAAATTTTTAATTGACTGACAAGTAAAGTAGTCTTTTAATAAAAAAAAATTAATATAAAGAGAAAGGTTATATTTTAGAATGAAAAATAAAGATAATTTTCTTTCTTTTTAATAATTTAAGTAAGCAAGTTTTTTACTTACATTCAAATGTTAATACTTTAAAGAAATTTGAATTGTATTCACAGTATAATATACATACAATTGCAATTAGTATACTTTATATTACTGCTTACAAATATAATTAATTGTATATTGTTTTTATTATAAGAAAACACTATGATTTGCAGTATTCATACAAAATCAGTTCAATTTACATTAAAAGTGTGTAAATCTATGTATGCAATAAAATAATCAAAGTATGCAATCAATGATAATAATGTCATGACAATCAATGAATGCAATAAAATAATTTAAAAAACAACCATTAAAACATTCCAATTCTATGCGGCACAGTAAAAGTATAATTGGATCAACATCTAGTTGGAACAACTAACACTTTGTGTTCCACAATAAACCTATTGTATAAAATATTCTGACAGTAAATTTGATTTGTTGGATCTTGATACAAATTTTTTCTTTGTAATGTGAATTATGATAAGTTGCATTTATATATATTTGAAATAATCTCAATTAATTCCATTAGAAACATAACATACAAAAGATAAAACTCTTAAAAAATTTAAGGATTCTAAATAGATGAAACAAGAATTAAATATTTGTGAACAGATTATCAAATAGAGAAAATAAGATATGACTGTTTATATTAAATGAATGTTTTAGATAAATTAAGAAAGATTAGTTAATATAAGAAAGAACTTCATGTAAGGAAAGCATTTTTATGAGGAATTAGTAACTTTGATAGAATATAAATTTAGAAACAAAATGTACAAAATGCCATATAATCTGTATATTGACATTTAAGTCAAAAACTAGATTAGTGTCCACATAAATATGATCATCAATTTATAATTGCATTCTTTGAGTATTCATTACATTATAGATTGCATTCAGAAAGTAAACAGAACAGATATGTAAATAATAAAAATAAATCCTGTTCAATAAAAGAAGTAACAGACAAAAATCATTATTGCACAATATAATGTAGTAAATCTATTTTTACAAAATGATTAATAATTAATAATTGATATAAATTTTAAATTAAATAAAGCTTATTGAATTATAAGAAAGATTAAATGAAACATTTTAATTCAAATTTATGTGACAGAACTTTCAATAATTTGAAATTGCTTTTAGGTATTTTGTTTATACTTACAATATCATAAAAGTATTTTTAAAAAATCCTTATTATTTTCTGTTTTAATAAATGTAACTAATAAAAATACTAGAATTTATTTGGATTTGGAAAAAAAAATGACTAGTTATAATTCTGCAAAACATTTTTACAGAATATTTTACTAAAAAAACTAATGAGATCATTATGATAAGTGTAAATGTAAGAGTTAAATTAATAAAATAATAAATTAGATACAATAGTTTAACCCCATAATAATTATAAACTGAAATCACAAAGTGATTTAAATAGTTAATAGGATAGTTATTACATTTTGTAATTAAAAATACAAGAAAACTGAAACAGAAAATTAAAAAAAAAGTTTGAAACATACATTCTCCAATAATAAAGTAACTAAATTAAAAATCATTTTGCAATTTGTGCAAAAAATATTCTTTTATATTTTATAAAACAGAAATTTTGATGAAAAAGTACTAATAATTAAAACATTTCAACAAGCACTGCATAAAATGATTTAAAAATTTTCAATGTGAGTAATTATAGAAATTTAAAGGCTTTATACATATAAATAAAGTATGCTTAGAATGATAATTTTATATACATTGAAAAAAACCCAAACAGTACACAAAAAAATGAATATCAATCTTTATAAAATCAGTTACTCAAACAAAAAAAATTCATATTAATTCAATAAAGAAATCAATCACACAATTTTTTAAAATGCATTTATCTACACAGGTAAAATACAAAGAAAATAGTTTATCATCAAGCTCTAGTAAAGTTTGTTATTTTTAAACAAAAATATTGCACACTAAATAAAATACTAATAAAAAAAATTAAATCATTAAAAAAAATCAACAAAAATATAAATAAAAATATAATTTAACAAGGCAGAAAAATAATGCTTTCTTCTTAACACATAAATTATTCCAAAATCTATTATCTAATACTGCACAATAAGATTTGACTATTTATTAATTAAGCAGAATAACCCAATCAGTTTTAAAAAACTTCTCTACATTTCTTTAAAATCTTCTAATTAAAGCATGAAAATGATTTTTTCTCAAAATAAAACACAAAAAACATTACACAATATTTAAAAATATAGTTTAAAAAGACAGAGCAAAATAATAAAAAGAAATCATAAAAGCATATTAAGTTTCTTTTATACAGTTTGTGATTCAATAAATAATTTTTTTTTTTTTTTTTATTGAATAACTTTAAAGAAGCTTTGATTATATTCCTGAGAAATAAAGAAATTTCTTAAAACTGAAAAAAAAAATAAAAATAAACTTAAAATTATTTTCTTATTAAAAAACAAAATAAAATGTCTTATTTAATTAAATTTTTTTAACAAACAAACATTTTTAAATAAAAAAAAAATCTCTATAAAAAAAATTATATTTGTGACTTGAAAATAATACTTGCTTAAGCATAGAAAAAATAAATTAAATCCACAAAGCCTACATATATATATTTTTTTTAAATTGCTGCAGCAAAATTAACGCAACACTGATGTAAGCAGGAACCAAAGATATTGCAAATGTATCCAAATGAAACACAGCACCAACGACAGCGGACGTTTTCCGATTCAGATTTTTCTACATCACTTTCCACTGGAACAACCAGAGAAATGGTGGGTTCATCGGATGTTTTCTTTTTGGGTTTATGGATTGAGTAAAATCCTGATCTTTGTTGAGGTACAACAGAATCAGGAAATTTTAAGCTTCTTTTTGATTCATAAGGAGAATAAAATCCTGAATGGCGTTCAGTGGACGAAGTGTCAGGTAGTTTAGAACTATTTCTTCTGGGTTCTTGGATAGAGTAGAATCCAGTGCGATGTTGAGGAGTGAGCGACTTGCGTGGATGAAATGACTTTAGGATTTTAGACTGAATTTCAGAATCTTGATTGCAATTCCAGTTGTCATAATCACCGTAAGGTGGAGGTTTACGATTCGTCTAAAGAATAAATATTTTCTAAGAAATTATTTAAAAATTTCATTAATCATAACAAAATAAATTATAAAATACTATTTAAATATAATGATTAAATCTATCCCTATAAAATTCAATAGTCAGAAATAATAAGAGTTTAATTCGTGTTTTTATATCATTAGTAAATATACATGATAATATTTCTTATCAACTCATTATTACACACTTAACACGAACTTCAAGATAAATCTTTACCCCTTTAAAAATTTCATTATATTTTAGATAATTAGTGAGTGTTCAATTTACTTTCCCATAATAAAATGTGTATTTAATTTCCCAAGGTTATACATTGAAATATTTTCACTTTTTTACAAGAAAATTGTTAGCAAAACTGCTCCGTCATGGCAGAGTCTTAGAATAAATACAATTTCAATTTATTTAGAATAAATACAATTTATTCTAAGGTTATAATGTTAATAGAAATGTAAGAATGTTCAAAAGAAATTATGGATATAGGGCAATAATAAAAGTGGTTGATATAGAACTTTATCAGTTATGTTAAGCTATGTTGCGTCAAACATAAACACTGTCATAGACATCACTACACCATAAAAAAAATGACCATTTAATATAAATTTATTTTTAAAAATGTTTAGAAAAAAAGATATTTCTATATATTAAATCGAAGATATTATATCTGTCCATTTATTTAAAATATTAGATATTTGAGTTTGAAGAATTTGAATTTTTTGAAGAAATGAAACAAATTTTTGATATTAATAATATTAAAAAAAATTTTTTTATTAACTTAAATAAAACTTTTAACAATTTTAAATTATTTAAGCACCTGGGGAAAAGAACATCAAAATCTTTCAGATTATCAACATCATGATTTTCCTTAATTATATCAATCACCTCCTCCATATATTTAATGAAATCTTTTTTCATTTGAATGTTGTATGGCAGAAAACACAGGTAGATTTAACAGAGCAACTGAACTATCGATGTGAGATATTCATGCATGTTATCACAATTGCCATCAAGTCTCCTAGCTTCCAAAAGCAGTGATTGCAATGGAAGAAAATTTGAAAAGGGTGAATTAAGAACAAGTTTTTTGTCACATCTTTTCCAACTAGTAACAAACATTTCCGTTTATCATTCATATTGGTATTTTCAATTATTAAATATCTAAATCTTCCATTTAAGAACATTTTGTTCTATCAGCATTCAATACAAATCCAATTAAAATGGTGCCATTTTCCAACATATTTTGTAAAAGCAAAATGACACATTCTGACTTATTTGAATGTCTTCGTAACAGACAAATGTTTTTTGGTTTCATCACAGGGCATTTGGTACTTATTGATTGCTAAATAGTATTATAATATATTTTGTTTTACATTTTGCTTGTTAACATAGTTATTAAATAGATAGTTTTTATGCTTTATAATCGGCCAACCTATCCTTATATATTATATACACTACTAGTATCTACAAAAAAATTATTATTCTTACTAATAATAAAAGTTATAACTGAGCATATGTTTTTGTTTTTAAAAGAGTTATTAAACAAATCAAAAAGTCAAATATAATATTATATTGTATGATATAAAAAAAAATTCATTGTTCTTCAATAAAAAAAAAATTTTTAAAAATTGAACACACATTAATAAAAACAATAAAAACCATGTCATTTTATTCAACTAAATTTGATACAATTCACGATTTATTAAAAATAGATTTCCTTTGGTGAAGCCTATCCTTATTATGTGATTGAAAAAGAACTATTTGTATTAAAAAGAATATATGTCTAATACATTTGCAAAAGAAATTATCAGCATAGTTAAATTTGCAAACACAACTGTAAAAAAACTACCTATATAAAGAGACTTATACATTTGTTAATTACAAAGAATTATTTTGTGTCATAAAGCTTTCCTGAAAAATGTATCATTTAATGTAATTTTTAGCAGTTACCACCACTACTGCTATTATCAAAATAATTCTTAAATAAAAAAAAACTGAAATCTGCTTGGCAAATTTCAACTTATCATGTGTGAACATTGGAGAACGTATGAATAAACTCATGAATATGCCAATGTTTAATAATGCATGATATATAGGAAGCAACTGATTGGAATACTACAAGAATGGCCAAATTCAAATAGCCACATGAATATAGCAATGTTGAATAGATCCAGAACTTCATGAAGAATGAATTGTTCAAGAATCTCTAAAAGAATATACAAAAGTAAGATAAATGTCGTCGCAAATGAAGAATGAAGTATTCCCAATTCTACAAGAAATGTTGTCACATTCAATAGCCTAAAGAATATATCAAAGTTTGAATATTCTAGGCATAAATGAAGAATGAAGTATTCCATATACAATAAGAAGCATTATACACCTCAATCAGCATGGGAAAATGCCAAAAGTGATAAATATGAAACTTCAAAAAGAAGGAATTGATCAACGCAGTATGAGTACTTACAGCCATTGGCTATACAAATGTTTAAAATCCCAACCCAAAACGTGAAAAGTGCTTCAAAACCATACTAGAAAACAATTCAAGCAAAAGCCAAATTCTCCAGAAAATTCCTGAGGATTAACATTATTCTTTAATCTATTCTTTAATCATTGAGTTAAGGGGCCCAGACTACCATTTTTTCAGCCAAAATTTGAAAGGGAGCTTTATTTGCTTGCTGCACTATTTAGATTGTGCCACGAACTCCTAACCAGGACAACATCATGTTCACACATGATAATAATCAAAATAAAAGAGATATTTAACATATTTTATGGAACAAGAAATGTTATATAATAAGCAATATTGTCAAGTGAACATTTTTTGTGTGCAAAGTTTAGAATTTGATAAATTGATTAATGAAAAACAATTTTAATTTTTGTTAAGCATTTTTTTTTTCATGTATGTCTGTAACAATACAAAGAAGGGATTAAATTTATAAAACCTATTGATAATATTTATCTTCTTTAAATAATAGAATTATAATAAAAAAGCAGTTTTGATTAAGCTAACATTCTTCTATACTAAAAATATCAATAAGAAACATAATGAACTTAATCCTTTGAGTGCACCAGTATAAAAATTGCCCTAATGTCTCACATTGTGCTATCTCAAAAGAAATAGATTATGAATCATAAAACAATATAGCAAAAAAATAATAATTTTAGATGTGTTTTTTATAAAAACTTTACTAATGCAAGCACAATAATATCAAAATGACATCAAGCGAACTTTTAAATAAAAATATTTCAGTGCTACACTTCTAAATAGTATTTATTATTTTGAATATTATTTATTTCATATTTAACCACACAATCTGTTTCATTGATAAAATTTATTATTTTAAAATATGTATTACTTTGCATTCATTTTTATCACTTTTATAAAACAAATTCTGTGTCAATATTATTATGTTTATTGCTTATTTGTCACTTAAAAATTTCATTATTATTTCATTTATTCATTTTGGCTTCAAATGATTTATACAAATTTCTTAAAATTACAACCCGAAATGCATAATGCAAAACATGTAGAGAGAAAACCTATTTGCAAAAATTAAATGCCTTGCCAAAATGAGTTTTTTTTTAAAATTAGTAAGTCAATTCTATCCGTTGTGGTTTTGAAATAGATAATATCCAGAAAACAAGCCATTACAAGTTATTAAAAAATTACTTGTTTCAATTATTTATAGTTCTAAAAACTAAAAAGAATGATTAAAAAAAATACACATAAAATTTGAAATGTAATAAATAAACATAATAAAATTATGCATAAAAGTTGAAATATAATAAATAAACTTACAAATGCATTAAGAGCCTTGCACCAGCCGTCCCTGCAAATTGGGAAATATTTTAAACATCTTTGCATAATTCATATTTTTAAGTTATTTAAAGAAATGAAAAAAAAAAATTAACACATTATATTTTTTTAAAAAACTTTGTAAAGAAAACATATAAGCAAGAAAATTATAATGATAAACAAATACAGATAATAAGAATTATTCATCATTCCATTTATATATAGAACAAATTAAAATTCTTGAGGTATAAAAACCAGCAACTGTAGTTTTTGTGCGAATAAATAAAAAAACTAACCTTACTTTAACTCTTTTTTTTCCTCTTTCCATAACCATTCATTCAGCAATTGATATTATATTCTAATGAATAATTTAAAGTAATAATATGTTGTTCTAAATCAGCTGGCAATACAGAGACAGTTAGCCTTTATGCCATAAGCTAGGGCTACACCGCTGTGACTCATTTAGCACTACCCAGAGAGCACATGTAACTTGAAGATAGGCTATGGACAAAAGTAACACTATCCACACAATGCTCTACGATCCTATTAGACTGGGACCTATGGTTTAAAGTGGATTCCGAACAACTATAAACATCTATAGCACAGCCAGGATAATAATAAAGTAATAATATAAAAAAAATTATTTTTAAAGTTTATATCATTAAAAATATAGCATACAACCATCTTATTCACACATTTAGGGAAATTTTATCACTTTATTCAGTTAAAAAGTTTATTTTTTTGTCCAAGACAATTTTAAATACTCATCTTAGCTTTTTTTTCCCCCCTCCAAGTTATGTTCACATTTTATTAAATATGCAGATATTTTCATTATTTATTAGTTGTATAAATTATTGCTCTAAAATATATGAAACATGAATAATTTATACATCTAATAAGTTTAAATTTTTAGTTAACAAACTATATGTTATTTCTTTGATCTATATTATCATGCATATCAAGCTGTTTCTGGTATCTTTTCAAGTGTAATGATTATTATTAAATTAATATTTTTTTCAGATTTTCATGCATTGGAATTATAAAAAAAAAAAAAATTACAATATTAATGTTTTGTTTCCTAGCAAAAAGAAGACATTTTTAAAAATCTCAAACAAAATGGTTTCATCTGTAAGTTATCAATTTTGTATTTCAGAAAAAATAATTAAGGTTTTTAAACATTTTAGAAGTGATTTTTCCCCCCTTCCTTTACCTCTCTTCTTCACAAGATGCCAAAAACCAAGTAATAGGGTTTTTCTTGATATGAATACTGAAAATTTCTTTTGCAGATCTCCTGAATGGCAAAGGAGGAATTCTGTTCCAAACTGTATCCTGTGGAGCTTGAATTATACAACTATCAGATAATTGGATAGTGTAAGCATCTTCATTTTGAATTTGCACTTTGAAAGTTCCATCAACATTGATTACAGCATTGGCAATTACCCATTTTCTGAAAAAAATTAAGTATATGAAAAGAAAAATTCAATGATTATGAATACTCGCATACATACAATGCACCTTTTTTTCTAGTAAAATACCCTTTTAAGTTCTCAGCTTTTATTATTTTAAAGTGCCTCCCATGTCATAGTCACACTAAACATTGGCTAAAAACTCTCCATTAGTATACAGCATAAAATCACTATTTGACTTGATTACAGCACACCACGCTTTCTTTAACTGAAATCAACACAATAGAAGACATGGACGCATCTTTGGAAAAATTTACAAAAAATATCACCAACGTGCTCGACAATTCATCTAAATTTAACTTTAATCACCCGGGCAAAAAACTTCTCCCAGAAAATAAATTTTTCATAAAACGCAGAAACAACACTCAACATTCATGGGAAAAAAGTAGTGACACAACATTAAAATCCACTCTTAAACAACTTAACAATAATATTAAATTGAAAATCAGGGCTCACAAAAGTAAATGAGGGAACAAATTACAAGTGATCTTTTAGAGAATAGCATATATATTTTGAAACGTATTTTGTTCTGAGAGAATATAAATTGACTTCAAAATGAAAAATAATTAACATAAAAGATTCCTAAAAACAGGGGAAATTAGATGTTACAATACATAATTTAGAAATTTATAATTGTTCCTGAAAAACATTGTTAAATAACAAAACAAAAAAAAAATAATAATAATAATAATAATAAGTCCTTAAATAACAAACATCAAAAGCATCCAAACTTAAAATTGCAAAATTAAAAAAAATAACGTCACTCACCCATTATCAATTTCTGACTCGGCAAATACATATAAATTATTTCTGAGTAGTTCCATATGAAGCCAAGGTCACTAAAATAGAACATAAATAAATTTATAAGATTTTGAATTATAATTTGATCACAACAAAACTATTCTTTTAAAATAAAAATTTTCATTTCCTACATTTAACAAAAAAATAGTGTTTTTTATGTTATAGGAGTACAGGAATGTTATGTTACAGGAAAAAGGAATGCCAATGAATTAAATATTTTATTACATTTTTAAACAGTGCAACTTGCAGTTTTTTGTTAAAATTTTTGCTGATGTCTTTGGCAATGAAATGAATTTCATGATTTGATAATTATTAAATTAGGAGAAAAAAAATATTATTAAAAAAATGTTAAATGTAGAAAAATAATCCATAAAAAAAGAGCTGAAGCATAATTAGTTTAAAAGTAATACCAAAATACCATGACCAATTACATTTAATCAAGAAAAGTAAAAATTAGGAGGAATGGTTAGTATATTCAAATTTATTTCAAATTTGACATTCTGAATTTCTGGGATATTGTCTTTATATTTATAATGTAGTGTTTGCATGTAATAAAATAGTAAGTTATTATACAATATTCTGAGATGTTTTTCTTCATTCTTAATGATTGAAAATGAATGACTGGCATGAAATAGCATTTCACAAGAAAAAAAAAGAAAACTCTTCCATTATACTTTTCCTCGTTTATAACATTTTTATGCAAATTATGAAAATATTTTGAATATTGAAATATATTTGGTAAAAATAATAAAAGTAGTAATACATTACTTATTTAAAAAGAACTTTATTACTTATTTACAAAAAAAAACCTTTTCAAATCTTTATTATAAATAAACTAAAATCCATATATACAAACACTTATATACACACACACATATATACACACACACACATATATACACACACACACACATATACACACACTTATACACACACACACATATATATATAATTGGAATGTATATATATATATAACACATATATATATAAAAATTGGAATATAAGTTTATATGTGTGTGTGTGTGTGTGTATGTGTATATATATATATATATACATAAACTTACATTCCAATTTTTTTTTATCATAATGATATTATTTGAAAAAGTTCGTAAATCTTTAATAAATATTTAACCAAGCAAACACATTCATATTTTAATAAATGGTTTAAAAACTTAATTACAAAATAATTATACGGAGTTATTTTTCAATCATTATTTCAAAACATTTTTACATTTGGTCTCAAGAGATAAACAAATGCATTTGATAGAATGTGCATTATTTTCAATAACAATATTTTTAAGTCTTGTTAAACAATTGCAAATCATTAAAAAAAATGTTTATTTCTTTGAAATAAATAAATATAAGTACCGTTTTGTCAAAGCATCCAATGCGCACTCGTGACTTTGCTAACAATAACATGCTCTCTCAACTGATAAAATTAGTTCATCTTCATTTCCACTTTCAAAACAGGGGGGTGTCAACCACTAAAACACAACAAAAAACTAAAATTATAACCAAAATAAACAATGTGCCAACACTCCATTTCACTTCTCTTGCCAAAAGATCATCAACAACAAGTAATATAAAAAAAAAAAAAAAAATTTAAGTCAATTCTTAGTTAGGCCAACAAAGAAAATTTTTATTTTAGTTACTTTTTATTAAATAATTACAATTAATATAAATATGTATAGACATAGGACAGAATCACACTATTAAGTGGCAAAATAGAAAGGGAAATGAATTGCAATTTTCCATTTTCCTTTCTATATAGGATGTTGGACTGTTATTTCTGTTCGTTACTATTTATTCGCTTTCTGTTTTTTTCGTTTCTAATTTAAGAAGCTGATGGTGGTCTATAATTTCTCATTCTATCCATCTCTTGTAATGCTTCATTATTGCAAGGAACCTTTCCAATGAGTTTCGAGCTGTCCAGTTCTTCAATTAATTAATTTAATTTGATGAATGAATTAATATTTTAAAAACTGTATTAACATCAAGTGTCATTCTCTACAAGTTCAAAAAAAAAAAAATGCATTTGAACTTGAGTGGATGAATAAAAAATATTTTACGACCGATTGAAAATTTGAACAATTTATATAAATGTATATAGGGAGAGTGAGAACTAATAGTAAGAATTGAAAAAAATAGCTAGAATCAGTGTCATCATACGATTTTGTTGCTGTGCGTAATTACATAATATAATCTACTTAGTTTTTATTTATGTACCAGAGTGCTTCGTTTCGATTCTGCAAATTAATGTGTGTTTATGCGGTTCAGTAAAAACTATCGTGCATAATTTCTCATTTCATCCATTTTTTAGGGTTTTCGGGTAGAAATTTTTCTTTTTCTCCAGTCTTTCTTTATATTTCATCTTTATTTTAGATAAGTCACCTATAAATTTTTTTCTCCTTTTACTTTCAACTATAACTCACTCTTATTACAAAAATCTTAATTTAGATTTGGTGTACAATGTAGGTCAAGAAGGATCTACAAGTTGAGTGTGTGTATATTCGACACTCACTATAGCGGATACATTTTAAAACTATTTTCATGGAGTACAGCATAAATGACGATCCTCATTTAAACGAGATATTCTGACAAATAGCATTCAAATATGACTAGAGTTTTCCTGATCCGTTAATTCTCGAGGTTTCCAGTTGCACAAAGAACATCCTAAAGTGTTAAAAATAGCATTTCGTCCAAAATAACAATTTTAAAATATATCGATTATATGTCCCTCACCAGGCAAGATAAATTATTATGTATCACAAACAAATTAAAATTTTTAAAAATGAAAACATAAAAGCTCGAATGAATGCATTTGTGCATTTGAATGCATTTGTGTTTTCATATTTGTGTTTTCAAATGTATTCATTCTTTGAATGCATTTGTGTTTTCAAACCAATTTTTAAAGTTCTACAAATTTAAACTAAAAGATTTCCGTGAAGTTTCTCTTCTCTCACCAGAAATAATAGCGGATTAAATTCGATTATTCATTTAAATCATTTTCGAAAGAAACACAGAACTTGAGTGAAGATGGTTGACACACTATACGAATCTACACTATGCGAATCAGGCGGCTACAATTAGATGCTAGAAAATAATAGAAAAGCAGATTCTGCTTTATTCCGGTTTTCACTAGACAGAGCCTTCTACGTTGCACATGCAATGTGTCACCATTTTGCTTATCTTTTTGCTAAAAATTGTTGTTTATCTTCTGTTCATTGCTGGGTGGTATGGTATGAATGCTAGGTGTGTCGGTATGAATGCTAGGTGTGTCGGTATGAAT